>JADRCH010000051.1:15383272-15434038 GCA_019843965.1 Rhynchomys soricoides
TCAGGAATGATGGTGTTCCAACAGTGTCATACTGTATCAGGAATGATAAGCATTGTAGCAGTGATGTGCAGTGCATGGGAAGAAGATGAGTGTAGGTTTTGAGTTTTAGTACATTTTAGTCACCTTCACCTTTTCCTATCCACAGGGAATCCTGGAACCTCACAGATACCAAAGACAGCTATGAAGTTCTTGAGTAGTAGCAAAGTTAGTCTGTTCTTACCTGGTTGGCTTCTTGGTTGTGGCGAAAACCCAGACTTAGCTAGGTTTTCGGGTTTGGACGTTGACTGCCCCACTTTGTCCTAAAAAAAAAAAAACAAAGAAAACAAAAAAGAGAAAAGAGTGAAGGGAGGCATCATACCTGCCTGGCTCCTCATGCCCAGTCCCTTCTTCCCTTCCAATTTATTATTATTTTTTTAATATATAGTTTTAAGTGACAGTTGAAAAAGTGCTGTGGAAGGCGAAGCAATTGTAGCAAACTGTAATCGGTTGTCAAGGGAGTTAGAAGCTGTTTTTCTTTTAATTTTTGTTTTAGAATACTCCGAAGAGTAATTAAAAAGGACAGCTGTCGACTGCTCAGATCAGGCAATGAATGTCAATAATCAACACTCTGTGGAGCACACACACTTTCTAGAACTACTGGTATCTAACGCTGGCCTTCTTGGGCCAGAAACATGCAGATAGGCATCACAAAGAGCTCCTTGCAAAGGACAGGGAGCTCAGTGCCATGCTGAATGTGGACAAAGTCTTAGGCAAAACATTCAAACACACATATATAATTCTAGAAAAGTATCTTCATAGAAACACCTCAAGATGGTGAAAGAAACGTTAGAATATGGGAAGAAATATGCTACTTTATATCTGTATGCTTACAAAAAAGAGCAGTGATTAACTCTTGTCAGATGTCAACAATTGCTTATAAATCTGTAATATCTGTGAACATTTTGAAAACACATGTACTACTTCTGTAATTAGAAAGGTTGTGAACTGTGCCAAAAGCACAGAATATTCATTTAAGTCTACTTAATATACAGTCACAAGCAGGGCACAGATTCCACTTGGATTGCAGTGGGATCATATCCCAGTAGATTCAACATAAACCAACAGAATCTGAGGTGAAAAGTGCACTGAACATATCAACCAACTCCACAGTGCACTTAAGACACGGAGTACTACAGAGGACTTCTTATTTCTCTTGACCCAGAGGCTCAGCAGGAGCTGTGGCTCATATCCACTACCCAGCATAGCAAGACAGCACCATACGACGCAGCATTAGTCTAGGAAGTGATCCAAGTTTAAAATTCAAAATGTCTGTGCTGAATGCAGATTGCTTTTACACAGTGATAATGTCAAAAACTTATTAAGCAGAACAATCACAGACTGAGAGAAGATGATCTACAACTGATTAATAGCAACCTTATACCTATCCATTGTTCCCAGATGCCAAGCTGCTATAACATGAGATTTTTACTCTGTTAATGTCAAGAGTATTTCAGAATATACAGTTGGCCTTTGATACTTTTGATTATGTCCCCATGGATCCAAACAACTAAACTGAAATGGTTAGGCAGCAGAAACACCTGTGATTCTATGGACTATGAACAAACACAAAACCCATCATGATTTATCCAGTTGGTAGCGTCTCATTACTCACAACAGAAAATGGAGTCCTGCAAGGGTTGCTGAGGTTCTTGGGAATTGACCACAGGTATCAAGTTGCTTCTAGGAATGGAGCAACTCCAAGAGTAGGAATAGGAAAGGGGATGAAAAACAGAGAAATCATACTGGCCTCATTTTCCTAAATTGCTGTAAGATACTCTTTGATCTTTGCTTACACATATTTCTTCGTTGAACTAGAGCTGAACTTATGTTTTAAATATGAAGTTTGCTACTCTATTAAACTCACTGAGCAAATCTCAGAAGTGTATCTCAAAGTAAACATGGTACGCTTGAGTTCTTGCTCAGGTTGGGGTGCAATTTCACAGACTCATCATTTGCTTTTACCTTGAGAATTGTTTTTCCTTCTATTGAGAAAAAATATTAAGTCCACTTGAATTTTACTTTAATTTTCTTTCTGACTTGATGAACTATTCTTTTATATATCTGACATTTATTTTGGTGATTGGTAGAAAGAGAGAGATATCACAGATATCACCCAAGCAATTTGTATTTGCTAGTTTTCTGTTACTATATCAAACACCCAAGATAACATGTATTATGAGAAAAGGTTTAATTTGACTCTGTTTTAAAGGCTTGGTTTACAACTGGTTGGCCTCATGGCTTCTGGACACCTAGAAATGCCAGGTGGCAATGGTGGGGAGTCCATGTTGACCTGCTCACCTTACAGTCAAGACTTTCAAGAAAGTAGAAAAAGAGAGCCAGAGACAAAGAATCAGCTGCTCTCAAGGGAAGATGCCTATCATCTCTCCCTAGGCTTGCCCTCTGGAAGGTTCCCCCACCTCTCAACAGTGCCATCTAGAAGAGCAAACCCTTAACAAGAGCCTTCGGGCAGCAAATCACTTGTAAACTACAGCACTATTTGTCACCCAATCCTTCCTTTTGCTCTAGGTTGCTGTGCACACATTAAGTACGGCTCACACTTGCATGCCTGCACATGAGAAGACACCACCCCCCCCACACCCATCCTTCTCAGACCCCTACTCATCAGTTCAGCACATCTGTCTGCTTTCGGGCTGACACCCTCCATTTTCCACTCACACAGCCTGTCACCAGGTTTTATCATCAGCAGAGTATTTCCTTTCTCACTTCTTTTACATGGACCTCTTAGTCATTCTCTTCCAAGCAAATTTCTGAGCCAGGGAAGATTTAATACAGATTAGAAAAGTCATAGAGCACACAGCTTCATTTATACAGGTTGTATGTCTGACAGTGGCTATACCATACAACCCAGGAATGCAGGGATCTCAAGCACTTAAGCTTTGTACAACTACACTCTTATGATGTTTATACAATGATAAAATTGCCAAAGAATACATTTTTCAAAATGTATCCATGGCATGGCTTTAATTTTAAGGTTTACTTGAAATATTAAAACGTCTCATCTGAAATATGTTCTTGAATGAGTAGTAGCACTAACGGAAATACTGCTATTGGATTACTAGTTTGGAAGTAGTTCGCAAGAATACTGGAAAGCATGTACCAAGATATACAAGCCCATTGTTTCCAGGAGCTCAAGAGGCTGGGTTCTAGTGGCTCAGACCTCATACAGTTGTACTTAAATATACCCCCCACCATAGACACGGCCTTAGCTGACAGCACCTGGCTGTATCCTGTCAACACTCAGGTCTGAGACCCTGTCATGCACTCAGCACAGCACTTCCCCTCAGTAAGCACACTGGGCTACATAGATACACCTATTTAAATGCAAGCAGCTTGCAAACAGAGCTAAGGCAAATCATATAAAGTAGATTTAGAAATACATGCCCAGGTAAATCTATGGTTCAGACAGAAAATTATTTGGTATAAGGATGCAACCAAATATTACAAGTATTTACTGTAAACATTATCTATAGCTTATCTACAGCTTCCTGGGGCATTTTCTACTTCATCTGGCAACACCCATGATGTCTCAAGCAACTGTTTAAATGTGATGTAATCATGAAATATCACTAAGAAGTGCGTGTGTTTGTAAAATCCCAGATGGAAAAAAAGACACATTTTAAAATTAAGAATTCTGTCTCTATGAGAAGCCAAGAAGCCTTAACTCAAGGTGAGTAAACCTTAGCTGAAATGCCTGAGACTAAACAGTTTTTTCACATTAAAAAAAAAAATGTTTTAGAATATATGTGCCCAGATAGCTAGATCTTAGGGATACAATTCAGGTCAAAACATGAATCCAGTTATGTGTCATACACACCTTTTCCTCACAGTAAACATATGTTATACTTTTATTAATTGTATACAGGGGCAGGAAGCAGATTTTCCAATTGTGGTTTCATTTTTTTTTTTTTCAGTGAAGTTTTCAATTTTAGAGCAGTTCATATTTCAGGTTTTCCAATTAGAAACAGTAAACCTGTGTATTAAAAATTATGGCATTTGTAAAATGAAATCAAACCCCGAAAGACAGAGGAGTAAAGTTACCTACTAATTGTGGCATTGACACCCACAAGGTCAAGAGCAAATGTCTGCCCGCCATTCCGAGGCAAACAATGTCACATTGCCAGGAGCAAGGGAATGAACAGCAAGGCCAGACTAAAGGTTTCCTCTTCAGGTTAGTTTCTGTTTATCTGTATGTCTGCTTCCTAGCCTCCTGGCCTCCACCAAGATAGAACTGGGCAGGGGAGAGAGAGGGTGGCCTGTGGGCACAGTCTGCCTAAGCGGGAGGCCCCGGGCAGGGGCTTGAGAGGAAAGCTGGGATTCTTTTTTGAAGGACAGGCGAACAGTAAATGCTTTTTAGACTATGTTTCTTAATTACCATGCTGTCTGTTTCCAGAAAAAGATGGGAGGGTTGGGAATGTGTTTCAGAAGTTCTTTACCTGAAGCCCTACAGGGCACTTTCTTAGTTAATGCTGGACCTTCTCAGATTCATGTGGTTTTTGGAAGTACTCACTAAAGTAAAATCTGACCTGCCAAGCACATCCAAGTAGAAACAAGTCTTTGTGAAAAAAGAACAGGAAAAGCCCACCTTCTCTTGGGTGGCCCAGTCTGGGACACTACGGTAAATGGTGAAGTGGGGCTCATGCAAAAGCCTGAAAAAGTACAGTGAAGACGGTCAGCTCCATTTTGTCTCTGTGTTAAGATAGCAAGACTGCCTGGGCTGTACCACCAGATACCTGGACCTTTAGCTTCATAAAATGGTGGCCAATGGAGCAAGGTAAGCCAAGGAGGGACGAAAGCTGGAGAGGCTTGACGGTGTTAGATCTCCTAAGTCATGTATTAGTGTGCTGTGTGAAGGCACCTTTGGAATTCTTGCTGGCCAAAGGCTGGTCTCCTGACTGTTCTCAGCTACTCCCAGCAACTCTCTTCCTTCTGCTCCCAGCACACTGCTGAGACCCTCGCCTGGTGAACAGACAGTTTTCTTCCATTCTGCTAGTCTACTATCTCTTCCATTCTATGGATCAAGAACCCAGTGTTTCAGAGCTGGGAGAAGTGACTTGGGGAAGGAGAACAGGAAGCAGAGGTGGGTGTGGGGCCCTGCTGTGTACTGACCGCCTATGCACTAGCTGTCACCCCTCCATAGAGTCTTGGTTTACAACCAATCTTTGACCATCTACACACTTTGGGACATCAGTTGGCATGACTGGTACATCATGCTTGAGTCCCTGCCAGGTTATTCTGAAGATGGTACATGAACTCCAGCAGTGCTGGATTTTATTGTGTTACTCCAAATGCAGTCAAAGTTGCAGGAAAATTCGAACTAAAAATCTAATATATAAGGGCTGCTACCCAGTGACCACTATGTAAAGCCCATCTGCTGCTCTGTGATGTGCTCTCTCAAAGGTACAAAGTCATCCTCTTGTCTTTTAATACCCCCTCAAGTGTCAGACGCCCATATACACGTTCTATGTACAGCCTATTACAGAACATATAACACATCCATGACTTATTTTGTTTGCAAGAATGAATGTGAAAACCATGGAGCCTCTCTATAATTTCTGATTTACACGTCCACTGCCTGCTGTACAGTTCACACTCATTCTCATTTAAACATTTTCTGGAAAACATCTTGTTTGGTGGCCTATTAGCACAAAGGTGGTGGTGGGGAACAAAGGGATTTTGCCCAGGTGTCTGGTGCATAACCCACGTATGGTATAAGCCCATCTGTTCTCAGCAGTAGAAGATGTCATAACCCACGTATGGTATAAGCCCATCTGTTCTCAGCAGTAGAAGATGTCATAACCCACGTATGGTATAAGCCCATCTGTTCTCAGCAGTAGAAGATGTCATAACCCATGTATGGTATAAGCCATCTGTTCTCAGCAGTAGAAGATGTCATAACCCGCGTATGGTATAAGCCCATCTGTTCTCAGCAGTAGAAGATGTCATAACCCACGTATGGTATAAGCCATATGTTCTCAGCAGTAGAAGATGTCATAACCCACGTATGGTATAAGCCATCTGTTCTCAGCAGTAGAAGATGTCACTGTACCTAATTTCCCTACAATGACAGACAATGGTGAGAGCTACAATTGCGGCACTCGATCTGGAGCCACGCTTTTGTCTCGCATGGCCCTGTCTGTTTAAAGGACACACACTTTATAACTACGTACAGGCAAAGGAAGGGAGAGCAAAGACTTATGTCAACCAGGCATGAAGCCCAGGCCAGAAGAGTTTCCAAGAGCCCAAACAAGAGAAGTTCAGAATGCCAGCTATGTCTATCAGGAGGGAGGGCAATAGTTTTTAATCTGTAATGGTGTGAATTACAATTTTTTTTGCTCATAATTCTATTTATATAAGCTGCTGAGTCTAACATGGAAATGTTTGGGCCATTTCTGGCCAGACTTCAAAAAAATTTGTCTCATATATGCATATATGTGTCTATATGAATAGATATGTGTTAAGATGTGTGGGTGTGTATATGCATGCATGCTCAGCTTCTCACATAGATCTGTCTACTAACCTAACTACTAAAACCTCCTAAAGGCACAGAACAGCCCTAGTACTCAAGATTTGGCATTTCTTCAACATAACTACCTCCAAAGGAGGCTATTTTTGACAGCATCAGCAAAAGCAATTTTCAATCGTTTAACTTTAGCATCCGTTCTGCTACGTTAGACATACAGACATCAGATTCAGTTATTCATGGTAGAGGCTGACAATGTTTCATACTTTAAAACACCTACACCAAGTTGTTACATAGCCTACACTTCCTCTGCTGTACGTGTACAATCCAGTGAGTGCTGGTATCAAGACAGAGACTACAACCCTCACCATGTTCTAATTTTAGAATATTTCCATCACTCTCCAAAGAAACCTTGTGTCCAGAGCCTGTCAATCTTGACAAATGGTTTTCCCAAAATAAAATGTCTTTGCCAAGTCAGTTTTATTCCCGGTTTTAGATCCGGTATTCCCACATCAAGGAGGTGGCTTGGCCTTAAGGTGAAGGACACCGGTTCTAGAATTTCTGAAGATGAGCAGCTACGTGACCTTGGGGAAGACTCCACCACTTCAAGGGCTGTTGTGGGGATTTAGTGTACTCATGCCCATAACAGCCCCTCAAAGCACCTGTCAGCTGCTGCTTTCATACAACCACTGCTGCACTGCCACCTTTCCTAAACAACCTCCATCACCAGTTCATTGCACACCTTCCTCCATTTCCTCTACTAGCACCACCTAGACCATCTCTCCTCTGTGACGCTGCCATTTATTCCCTGATCAGTGTTTCCTCTTCCAGTGTCTCCTCTATTTCTACCACCTCTGACACTCATCTACCTCCCTTCCCTCACCTTCACCTGCTGCCTCATTTTCACTTCTACCATTTCTGCTAATGTCCCTCTTCCCGCACCATGTCTACCTCTTACACTACGTCTCCCTCCTCATCTAGAGTTGCTTCTGGCTCTTGCCATCTGCTAGCACTGCTATGCTACACTCTAAGCGCCCACCATAACTCCCAATGAGCCCCACTGCCACCCTCCTCTACATGTTCAAGCACCTTCAATGTACCATTGCTATGACTTCCCTCTCTACCTAACACCACTTCCAGCACCCTCAATCTTTAATAAACCACTTCCCTTGTGAAAAGACAACTGAAAAGGACACCAGAGCTTGCACCTTTAATTATATAAGTCAACTTTGTTAGATCTGCCAGCAAGTAGCACTTTAATCTACTGTGAGCTCTAAAGTAAGTAACTTCAGGCAGGAAACTGGAAGAAGTACCCATAGACTCTCTACCTATAAATACCTAAGCAGTAAGAATGATGACTAAAGCCCTTAAAGTATGTAAGGCTACCAGTCAAGGCACAACTAGGGACATGGATATAATTGGGAAACAACACATTTCTAAACTGAATTAAAAAATATTTTGATTCTGACCTCAAGAAATTATGGCCTCATGATTTAAAGTTTTGGAAAATGGGGATATGCCAGGCTTTACTCTCTGAATATTTCTCCCTATCTCTTTCACTGTCACTGAAAATTACTACATATGAGTTCCAGGGATCCTTAAAGAACCAGACTAAAAGGTCACATAGAAGCCCTTTGGAACTGAAAAATCATCTAGCTATATACACACTCATAGACATAAAATAAAAAGAAGGAAGGCATTAGTTAATAAAAAGGCAACATGGCATGTTAACAAATGTGGAGCTCGAACATTTGGAAAGATAACATTGGACATTCTAGTCTTCTAGCTATAAGGATAATCCCTAAGCATCTCAGAGTTTCAATTGCCTTGTGTCTAAAACAGAAATCACCACAAAGGTGGCACCATCAAAATGAACCGACATTCTTCAGTTCCAAGTCTTGTATGTTCACTCTTGATTCTACAACCCTGTAACATCTATACTAAAGCCAGATCCCCAAACACACAACTAGAACAATAAACTGAATGTAGCTGCCTTCAGAGTAGAGTACCTGGCACAAAGCACACATATATGCCTATACTGTGTCCCTAGTTTAGCATAAGGAAGGTATGCACCCCTTCTGTGAACTTGCTCAACAATAATCTCAGAACATGGAAAGGGCTCTCACTGTCCTGGCTGACCGGGAAAAGGCCTCAGGGTTTAGTGTGATGTAATCCTTGGTAGTGGTTCTTCCTCATCTCTAAGTCCCTGTAGAGGGCAGAAGGCCAAGGGTAAATGGCAGCTCATGGCCAAGAACCCAGAGGCGGAATGAGGTTGGCCCAGAGCTTACCTGGACCAGGTGTGATTGTTCTTCAGAGGGTAGGTATGTGTTGGAGCATACTGAAGTTCAAGGTGACGATGGTTCAAGGTGATACTTCCTTAAGATCCGCTGTGGTTTGATTATGAACCATCCCATCCTAACCCCGAGCTCCTGTGTTTGGATACTTGTTCCTTAGCTCACGGCTCTATCTGGGAAGGTTATGGAACCTTTAGAATAATGGGGACTTGATGGAGGAGGTATGGCACTGGAGGCAGGCTTTGAGGTTCAAAAGCTCATTCCAGTTCCTATCTTTTCTCTCTCTCTTTCTTCTATGGATAAAATGTAGCCCTTCTGCTCCTTGCCTGCCAGGCAGACTCCTGCTCCTGCCTGCCAGGCAGACTCCTGCTCCTGCCTGCCAGGCAGACTCCTGCTCCTGCCTGCCGTGCTGGTGTGCCCCTCTGAACTGTAAACCAAACAACCCTTTCTCTCATAAACTGTTTCTGTCAGGGCATTTTATCAAAGCAACAGAAAGGAACTGATATAAAATCTATTTCATCTTTGAATAAAGCATGAGTCTAATATAAAAATGAGCATAGAGGCCAAATCTTGGGGCTTTGGTCAGAGAGCATCTTCTCCCTGTAAGGCAAGCCAGCTTGCCTCCAGAGTAGGAAGGACAGTTGGGTTCCTCAGTGTGGCTCATAAGTTCACCTCATCATTCACATAGGAAAAAAAAAATCTTATTGTGGTATGAACCAAATATTCGTAAACGACTAGTGTGGCCAACTAAATACTGTGAACTAGTACTTCACTGCATGGGCTATTTCCTCACCTGGGAAATAGGACCAGTACATTCCCTTTCAGTTTCACAACAGGACTTACACATTTTATAGAAATATTACCAAGACGCTATTCTTAGAGCCATGGTTAAAATCGTATTATGAGCTGAGTACTGTAGGGCATGCCTACAATTCCAATGCTGGAGAGGCTTAGGCAGGACCACAAGTTCAAAGCCAGCCTTGGGATACATAGTGGGATCCTGTCTCAAAAAAATCCTAGGAAGGTATGAACAATGACCTAAGCCCTATCAGTCACCACTGCATCACCTGTAGAGATTTTTCAAGCTGTAATGGCCCATTAAAGGAAAGCAGAGGAGACTAGCCTCAAGCTTGAGTCTAACGCTGCTTCTTGCCTTCCTCACATCTGGTGTGATTGAAGGGAACCACCTTTACTTTCTTCATCAACATACTTTATAGTTGGACTATTAATCTACATCAACCCAGGTTGAGCTAGAAGTTGACACATTCACATCAACTTGTCCTGGCTCAGTACGTCCTGAAAAGCTAGGAACCCCAGTTTCATCTGTAGACAAATTTGGACAGTAACACTAATAAATATGCTTATTCTAGAGGGTTTGCTGGGAAGATATTGAGTTGAAGGATAAACAGTCCAGTCACAAAACACAGGGCAGCTTCTTTGGCCATCCTGGAGGAGATGGCCTCCTTTTCTGTCAGAGCCTAATATGGGCTGGGGGAGAGGTAGTATTGGGCAAGAGGCCAACGGGAAAATCATGGAGGCCTTCACTGTTCTTTTTAATAAGCTGTACATACTCTTCCATGCCTGAATAGCAGTTATAAATGGCAACAGCCTGGCTATTCATAGGGCCACTCCAGCTTCAACAGACAGCAAGGAGGAAGAGCCAGCTGGCCTCCATCACAGTGGCCCAGCTGCCAGGCTGTGTGCTTCTAATACTGTCAACAAATGGAATGACACTTGCAAGAGAAGATGGAGGACTGTGGGAGTGATTGTATGCACATATAGATGTGGGGTGTGGGGTGTGTGTGTGTGTTTCACTTAAACTATTCAGACACAGGCCATCTGTAGCTACCATAAGGGCTTACCTTTTCCACTATTAAAGTTGTAAAACATTACTCTTCCAGAGACTTTCCCCCCAAATTATAAATTGATTCTACCCCAGGACATCAATGGCACTGTTACTTACCTGCTTACCTGTTATCAGCTATACTTGAAATGTCTTCCTCTTCCACTCAAGCTTCTTTTTCAAGAATGGGGTTGAAAGGTTAATGAGTCTCTAGCTCCATTTGTTGACCTTGTTCTGAGACCAGTATGTGAAAGAACCTTTAAAGAGTGACATTAAGGCCATGGGCAAGTTTTCAGCTGACAGTATCCCAAGCTGCACAAGATGGAACAGTTGAGAACAAACAAGGCCACATCTTAATTCCATAGTACTCTGATTCCTATGCCATTCTTGGGGAGCCCACTGGAGGGGTGACAATGAGGGCTCTGTCTGCTCAAACATTTCCTGCCCAAGAGACCAAGTGCTAGGATGCAAATTGTGGTGGGAATTTCCAAAGTGAAATCCAGTGGTTCTCACAACTGATCCTGTAAGGATGTGATTTGACATATCTCTTTTTAAAAGACCTACTGAATCAAGCAATCCTCAATGCTATCAATGACCCTTCCAATGTTCACTAAGCTGGAAATCATAATTACACTTAAACCCCTTCTAACCAAGTATTTATCTTATTTTCTAAATACTTTCAAGAATATTCTGTTTCTTTCTTGTTCATATAACACAAAGGATGAGGTGTGGAGGGAAGGATAGAGGGGATTCACAGGCATGTTTTCAGGATCAGCACATGACTATTTAATGTGTTCTGGGGAAATTGTCAATGCGTGTACTGACAAACAGGGCTGTGAAGCCCAAGTGGAGCCTTCTGATAGAGTGCAAGAGCTCATCAATGAGGCAAGAGCTGTACAGAAGCCTTGCTGAAGCCACACACCATACCCCAAACATGAAACTCATGTTCCTGGAGAGAAAAGATACAATAAGCACGAAGGGATTCACACCTGCTGTTAAAAGGCCCCGTGTGACAGTGGTATAGAAACATACAAATGTAACTGAAGCAGTTACTACCTTAAAGGCCAAACACTTAAATAGGAAATTAAATAAAAACATGTTTAAATTATTCTCCTTTAGTAAAATAAGTCATTTAAGGTTGCTCTTAAAATGTATCATTTTTAAATAAACAGTTGCAACTGCCTAATATTTTTGTCTATCGATATATAATGATTGTCTATTTAAAACATACCATTTTTCTTTGTCTGGTTATCCAAAGCACTTAGAGTAATTATCCAGGCATCCCCCACCCCTTCTGCATCTGAGTAAGGAAGGATGTTTTATAGCACCCAAAACCAAGCAAGTAAGATTGTCAAAATAAACCAAAATAAACAAATGCTTCATCCAGGTGCCAGAGAAGAAGGGATGCCCCAATTCACGGAAGTGTCACAAACCGTTAACACAGATGCCATGTGTATTGCTTGCCACACTTGAAGAATTACAGCACAGTAAAGGTACCCAACCAGGAATCTATTTTAAACTTCCTCGGAATACAGAAATCACTGCAGGCCTCTGTGCCCAGCCGGCTCCGCCCATTGCCAAGAGCCAGCTGCTACCCACCTTCCTGAGCTGGGAACAGGCCTAGGCTGGGGCCCCCATAGTGCAGAGCCCAGGCTGGTTGCATACAGGGCTTAGTGTGTACGTGCAGAAGGAGGTACTGGCCAGGACTCCTGTCCACATCCTCAATAGATTATTTTTAATTCTTTTTTACCCATCCAAGGTAAAGACAGATCCCAGAAGATTAAGTTGTTTTTCTAGATTTCTGACATTTACCATGACATAGGCTAAAAGGCTACATTCTGTCTCTGTGAAGATGGAAAAATACATATATCCCTCATATATCAAGCGTCTAATCCAAAGACCAATGGAAAGACTTTTCGTATGGCAATAAACGACATTCATACAAAATTTCCCTTATGGCAAAGGCAGTTTGCAGAGCAGAGTTCTTGACAGGATAGTCCATTTTAACAAGGGAAGTGAAAAGTTTCTAGGTTTCACAGTTACTGACAATGAGTTTTTGTATTTACAGATTTTCCCATGCTCATTCTGTGTTGAGTGAACTGTACACTCCTCTTCTGACCATCAGCTCCATCAACCATGTTTGGGCCCTTCCTATTTCACACTCTTCTGCAACTCATCACTCTACTCTCAAATGCTTGGGAGAGTCCTTCTTGAGTCTCTCATGGTATACTGGGCCTACCTTCTTCCTCAGGAGGCATCCCTAACATTCCCTGCCCAGACAGCCCACCCTCTACCAGATTGTCCTAACTGTATTCGTTTCATGGTTATTATTCTCATAATTATTTCATTTGCCAATCACTCCATGTCTACCTCTTCCAGTAGAATTTGTGAACCTCCTTATTTGTCTAGGGAGGTCCAAGATGGCAACCTGACCCCCCAAATGTGTTTAGTACATGGATGATACTCAGCATCAACTTATAACCTCTGATTAGCTTCTAAGATGTGGTCATCTTGATGCTGAGTAACTCTAAGCATTTCCAGATGCCTATGGCAATTATCAATCACACTGTTGACTACTTTAACAGAGGAACAGGGAAGGCCTTTGATTTCACCGAGACAACAGAATATGAAGTTGCAAATTTTAAAGGTAGAGTCCAGGCCTTCTATGTTAGACAAGTCAGCCCCGCCTGCTATTGCCCTGCCCTACTCTACTCAATCACTACCTCCGTCATTCAAGCAGAAAGCAGGACCATTAGATGCATGCAACAATTTTGAGGCTTCTGTATGTATAAAAAAATCCACCTATCAGAGACTCATTGACGAATAATATATCCGATCCAAGCCACAGCTATTAGTGAACACAGCTAGAATTAGAAAATTATTTGTATGTTGAAGATTTTAAGAAGAAATTTTTTTCTCTATAAAACCCTGGAGATTTATCTAATTGCTGTAATTGCAGATTGCTCAAGACTAGAACCCACTGTAAATCATCCTGTTTTCTGAGAAATTCTGGAACTGTCATCTAATTTTCCAGGAACACTGAATACATACTGCCAAGTCTTGATGCTGGATTTTTATAAGAGTAGACAGTGCCTTCAAAAGCCACTGAACAGCATTGAACATGTCCTTAAAGTATGACAGAGGAGAGCAGAGAATAGTCAGCATTGGTGCGTTCCTGGTGTCCTGGCTCCTGGGGCAGCAGCCTTGGGCACAGCAGCATCAAGGACAAACACCCAGCAAGTCGACAAAGTAAGGCATTGATTGGAGTCTGTGCTGCTGCCATTTCTGTTTGTACCAGCAGGAAATGGAAAACGCCAGGGGGAGGTGATCGAAAAGTAAGAGAGTCTTTGTGTCTTTACTCTTCCCTGGGCCATTATTTGGCCCTCAAAGTCTATACTGTACCCAGCTGACAATGACACTAGTAAAAAAAAAACTTAGAGAGCCTCTCCCTTGGGATATGGTCCTCTGAGTTCCATGCTGTGTTCTCTTGGGGAAAAGGAGTGGAGGGTCACACAGCATGCATGGGGAAGGGCTGTAGTATGAGCCTAAACAAGCCAAAGCTAACTGGTCACATGACAATCAGGCCTGTGACCCATGGATGTAGCATAGAGCTTCTATCAGCCACAGTCTCTTTAAGAACAAGGAAACCAGTATGTATGAAGCAGAGGGAACTGGATTTCTACACAAGATCTCACTCGCTAAACAGACTTGTAGGCTGCCACCAATCTTCCTAGTTGGCTACAGTTTTCATCTCCTTTTCTGGCATGTAAATGATTTTGGCTTTACATCAGATTCAATAATTAGAATGAATGGTATTCCTAATCTTCAGATTTCTCTGCAGATTTGCTCCACTTGGAGAGCAAAAGGATGAAAAAGATTTCACTCTGCAGCCATGGCCCTGTAGGCAAATACTTATCACTGTATCTAAAAAGAGACTTCAGAAACTAAGGGACAAGACACATTCAAAGAAGAACAAACATATGATCATGGTCAGTACATGTGAAAAGACTTCAAAACCAAGGTGGCGGGATAAAGGCCCAAGAGAGATGGCACAAGTACTTCAAATGATGTGAGTACTGATAAGCATAAATCAAGAGTCCCTGCTCAATTCTAAAGAGCCAGGACCAACCATCAAGACTCTATCCCCGCATATAGTTAAAGCAACCGTTGGAACTAAAGTCTGTTTTAGGACTTGAAGGGACACTGTAGATGAAATCTTTCTGGTAGCTCAGGGAGAGAAGCTGGAGAAATGGAAGAAATAAAGATGAACTTCTCCTCTAACATTCTACCTTAGGCCTCTAGGAAGAAAAAGAGCCATACTGTGGAAAGGGACTCATCTGAGACAGGCAGCTGACAACCAAGCTGAGTAGCCATCTTTTAAGAAACCATGTGTCCCTTTTCCATCTTTCCTCCCTTGCCTTGCAGACTCATGTCTCCAACGGAATGCCCTAATGTGTGCCAGCATTCCAGCGGGCCACTGGAGTTTTTGAAGAGGGGAGGTAAAAACACCAAGTTCATTTGAATACCTAATTTTGGGAATCAATGCACACATTTGTGCTATGACAGAAAGAGATGCAGTGATTCTTTGCAGGAAAGCAAGGGTGTGCCAAGGTTTTCTGAACGGTGGGGCCTTCTACTTGCCTCTAGTGCTCCCTTGGTAATCTGCTAGCGAAGGCAATGGCAGATAAAGCAGAAAGTATTCTGGCAGCCAGTTAAAGCCATTGGTTCCTTGTGTCTTCTTTAAATTGTATTTACTACACTGTGGAACCTGGAGCAAAGACCAAGCATGAAAAGTCATGCTCCTTCTCAAACAAGTCACTGCTCTCATTTGGTTCTTTTGTAGCACACCAGCATGTGTAACTAGTGACTTCATGTGCAGATGTGGACACAATGCCTCAATGCCTGTTCAAAGAATGCTAGCTTTTCTTCCTGATGCCACCAAGAATGGAACCTGGAGATTTCTTATGTGGTCAGCAGAGTGACGTTGAATTAATACATTATATAGAGTATCATACCATGTCCATAGACACTGAAGAAATGTATTATAAGCCTAAAAATTTATAGCTGGTTAGTATCTTAAATGCTACCAGGTTTTCTCGTTAATAGTTGTAGAATAACTACAGAAGTGTGCCAATAACTGGAGCCCATTTGTCTTCCTTGATTTGAGGGCCTATTGAAAAATTTGTCTTGATTTCATGTGTACACTTAATATTAAATCCTTCTTTGCAGACTGTCATTATAAATAATGTATGAGAGTCTGTTGGTCTATGCTGAGTTGTGACCTCATAAATACTTAAATAATCGTCATTATAAAGTTTATTCTTCTTTATTAAAACTATAGCTTTGAAATACAGTTAAGACAAAGTCAAGAGTTGGATGATACTAAAGTCAATATTTTTCTTTGAAAAGTCAATATTTATACTTCTGGATCCCACAAATGAACTTGAATATGCCTTTGTTCTTTTGGTGCTATACTTTATTTTTATATTTTAAGGGTCATTTGTACTAATTAAATTATTTTCATAAGTTTGAATAACATTGTGCCCAGTAACAGTTTTCCTGAAAAATATACTGGGTATTCCTAACTGCCTTCTGGAGACTGCCAGAGCGCAGGTAACATCTGAACCCTCACTACCACAGCTGTGAATCCTGTTCATGATGGACTTGATATGTGTGTGTACACACGTCTATCCTACTGTTGGTCAAGTTGACAATCCAAATGCAAAGCAAGCAAGCAGTTGACTAAATGACACTCTGTGACGAAGTTCGACTTACCTCAGTTGTCTTTCAAGATAAGTATCACATGACCTTTAGAAGTATGCTCAGTGCATGGTAAAAATATCTGTACTCAACTTGGAGTTTTCTCTTCTGTTTAAAAAGCTTTTCATTACCTGGATTTTAAAGCATGATTGAGGGGGTTAGCCCACAATCTGCAAACAGGGTCTTGGTGGAGTTTGGCCTTGTGATAGTGATGTTTGTTTCCCCTTTCAACATTCCCAAGTCCAAAGACCAGGCTCTGGACACCCAGGCTATACCTAGCACATCAGGATGGCTCATCTCTTGGCTGGATCAGGCCCTAAGTCTGTTCCATGCTGTTCCCAGCCAACAGTGTGGCCATTACGATTGCCTTTTCCTTCCTCTGACCTTTTCTTTTATAAATCATCCCACATCTGCTTAAGCATGACTAGCAAGGGGAAACTGAGGTGGGGGTGTCATAGAAATACACATTGTTTGAATATATCATAACAGAATCTAACACATTATGTTCTAACTTAAAGAAAAGGAAGTTCAAAAACAGCTGCTTATGTGAAAAAAGGAGAAAGTGATCATACATTGCTCGGGGCAGGCTCTGAAGAGCCCTGGTGCGACCTTCCTTGCTATGCCTTAAATGACACAATGGGGACTTGGGATAATTTACCAACTAATAGCTGTGTTTTGTTTTCTTTGTTTGTTTGTTTGATTTCTTTTTTGTTTCTGGTAGCCCAGGGTGCCTTCACATTTGTGAAGGAGCCACTGATGATGACCTTAGCTTCTTATTCTCCTGCCTCAATTTTCAATGTGCTGGGATTATAGGCTGGTACCAGTGTACCCAGCTTCAAATAGTATAATTGTTGACAGGCAGCTTAAGTAATACAATTTGACTTAAAATTAAAAAGAAATTTAAGTCTTAAATTATTACCACAAAAGGTTGTACCTTCCATAGAAGCTGGGAAATTATATTCTTTATGAAGAGAATTGAGCAATGTTCATGATCTATTAAGATAATCACATTCACAACAAACAACAGAACATTTGTGTTCTCAATCTTAATGAAAGGATAAAAAGAAATGAATACTTTAAACATCAAAGAGAAAACAGAGAAGAGACAAATGAAGAAACATTTAAAGCAGAGACAATTTATGATAGAAGATAGATAGCTTGTGGCAATGAATGTCAATGCCCAATTATCTCCTGTTCATGACATTATTCACAAATATTCTTTGAAAAAATATTTGAAAATATTTTGAAAAAGATATTTGAGACAAACTGTAATAGAAAAGTTTTAAAGAGACAGACGCAGAGTAGACACAAAAAAACTAAGCAGGAATACAGTAAGGTACAGGGAAAGGCCAAGAAAAACGAATTCAAATTTTAAAGTGAAACACTGATAATAACTAACATCATAACTTACAGGAAAAGAGACAACATTAGGCCTTTATTCTTAAAACATTCAAAATTTAGCACTGGAGAGATGGATTTGAGGTTAAGAACACTGGCTGCTCATACAGAGGACCTGGTCTTGGTTTCTAGCACACACCTGAAGGCTTCCAACCACCTGTAACTTTAGTGCCAGCAGGTTCCAGCTCCCTCTACTGGCTTCTATGGGCATTTCATATATATGGTGCACATATATACATGTAGGCAAACCATTCATAAATAACAGGTGAAGTACATGAAGTTTTAAGAATGAGGCTAAATGTGGTAGTGCATGCCCATATTCCCAGCATTCAGGAGGCAGAGGCAGGAGGCTCTCTGAGAGTTTGAGGCTAGTTTAGTCTATATAACCAGTTATAGGCCAGTCAGGGCTACATATAAAGACAATGTTCTTAAAATAAAAACATAAAAGAAGGACAAAAGTAGAATGAGTGTTAAGCTTCAATAAAACATTTACAGAACAAACAAACAAACAAACAAACCACCTATCATAGCACCCTCAAGGAGAAGCTGAGGAAAAAACCCTAAACCCCAAAAACCTGTTACTGGGGACTTTGACTCATCCTATAGGTGAAGGGAAGTATAAGAAGCGATAAATACTAGTTTCTTCAGTGCAAACATTTGTTGGTGACAAAAATTCAAATCTTTTTATCATCACCGTCCTTTAAGTGTTTTATGCACATCTTTTATCTTCCCACCTTGTAAATTCTTTATACAAAGGTTTTATCCCCAGCTCTATCCAGTAAAACTCATTTATATAAGGTCTTGCCATAATTTTAGACCTTAAGTGGCCAACTCCTTTGTTTTCCTTGTAGTGATTTTTTTCAAAACCCATAAAAGAAAGTGAGGTCAGATGCCACCCAATGGGGAAAAGACAAAGTCACCATTTGCTGCAGAATAAAAACCAAGTAAGCTTCCTGTCCCACTGTCTCACTCTTCCTCTCTGTGAGTCACTCATCCTTCTGATCACAAATGTGGCCACCTTGCAGAGATATTTCATCAGAGTGGTTTTGTTTACAACCCCAAACTTATTTCTAACAGAAGGAATAAACCTGAGTTGGGTTAAAGATTGCATGCTGAATTGGAGTTGCTGGATACTTATGAAAAAGGGCATTTGTGAATATTGTCAAACACGTGGATGATTTAAAAATATTAAATCACAAAGAACAGCAATAAATCAAAACTCTTAAAATGGAAACAGTGAAGATGAAATTGAGTATATAACCTATCTCAACTTTTATTATACAGAACACATGCGCTGACCCTGCTCCAGCCATGCTACCTGCTACGGTTCTAGCTCAGCAAATGTAAGGGCTCGCTCATTCTTTCTGTGAACCCCTATGTCTGAGCAATCCTCTCTTCTTCCTTCTCTTGGATCTTGAATAATTTTGTACATTTCCCATATCAGGAAGGATATGTAAAGTCCCTGTGTCTTGCCACTGAGAAGACCTATTGTGATGCAGAGTCTAGCCCCTTACAGCAACAGTTTCTCAGACCATAATATCTCCAATGAGGTTCTTTCTCAACTTTATAACTTAAACAACACTCTCTTTACAGTCTCTGTGGCTTTTCCACCTACACTGCCTGGCAAACAATCTCCTAGATTTGTACCTACAAACTTTAAATGTGGTCTTCCTCAAGCTTTCATTTGTAGGATTCTACAATGGAAAGATCAAAACTGGGATAAACAAGGACTTTGTTTTAAAATAGCTATACTGTGAACAGTAAGTGGGAGAGATTCCAAAGACTTTAGAGATTTTAGTGGTCTTGTTGCTCTAGATCACTGGTGGTGGGTGAGGCTGGGGAAGGATAAGGAATCAATCCTCTTCAAGCCATAAATAGCAGGTACAGAATTTAAGCCCCAAAGTTGGCTGGGGCACATGATCTTGATGAAGAAAAAAAGCAGAGAAAAAAGTCTGGAGTCCCACATTCCTTCCAAATCCACAAAACAGACAAGGCTTTATAGTAAAATAAGTTTGGGTTTATACAAAGCCAAATGCTTGGCTTTCCCCTAATATGTCTTTGAGCCTTTAATCTAGTAAGGCAGTTCTCTAAAGCAAGGAGAGAGGAAGTGTTTTTTTTCCCCCCATGATTTAACTTCCCTCCCATGCTTTGTGCTTTCTTTTCCTCCTCCTCTTCCTCCTCCTCCTCCTGCTCCTCCTCCTCCTCCTGCTCCTCCTCCTGCTCCTCTTCCTCCTCTCCAGCCTACCCCTCTCCTTACTCTCTTCATACTCTTCCCCTCACAGAAAAGTTGGCTGGACCAGTGGGGTGGAAAACCAATTGTGAGGACTCTGTCCATTCAGAGTCACCACAAATATGTGAGTTGGGAAGTCAGGGAGACAAGACAGGTCCCCATCTTACAGGGTCACTCTAGGCAGAGACATCAGCTGAATCCTCTGCCTGAACACAGAGGATGCAGCCTGAGGATAAAGATCCTAGATTATCTGGAAGATACATGTGAAAGTGTCTAACCTTGGGTCTGAGCACTGAACAGGGCATTTCTATTGAGAAGCATATAGAAAGTATGGGAGACAGTATGGTAGGGAGGTCATTCTCAGCAGAGGCACCTCACTTAGAAAACCCCACCTGATGAGAGCTTTCTGCTTCATGTTTATTAATATTAATAATATTCTTTCTTCAGCGGAAGGGGTGGGGGTGGATCTACCTTATATATCAGACTTTGATGCACAGCAACCTGGTCTCATGGAGGGGGTATGAGGAGTGTATAATATTGACCTCCCCAAAGGCACATGGACTAGGTGCTCCATGTGGCAGTGTTGGGTTGTCCATGTTTCCTCTGATAACCTTGTAAGTCAGGCATCTACTGCCTGCATTTCTCCTGGCCTTATAGTCTTCCAAACTCTTACCAGAAAAGCAGTGCCTTCACAGCCTAAATATTTTCTCATAGACCCAACAAAACATATGAAAAGAACTTGGCTACATTCTTCCTGTGTCCTGAGAACTTGTTTCAGGCTGAATTTAAAAGTATTAGTTTCTTTAGCAGAGAAACTTTAAGGCAGCATGACATTCAACCTGTGCATGGTTAGCAATTACTATTCTTATTCACTCAACAGGGAGAAGAAACAGCAAGTGGACTAAAAGGAAGTTTAAAAACTATAAAGTTTGGTGAGTAAAGCATGTGAGCAAGGCTGAAGTTTCAAACGAGGAGTGTGCAGGTGCCAAAGCATCTGCACTGAAACAAAAGGAAAGATACCTGCAGGCAAGATCCTGCCCATAAAAGCTCTAACTTGAGGAAGTGAAAATTCACTCAAAATGAGAAAGCCTTTTGAATTGAATGTTGTAGAAGCTTCCTGTTCAACAGTGACTGTCTAGGGAAGTGTTTTTCCCATGCTAGCTCAAAGAAGCTGCAGCAACTGTGCTTAAGTGGACTAGGCTCCACCCATAACTGGCTGAACTAAGTGGCAGTGCCATCCATATGCCCCATCTTTGCAGGCAAAAAAAAAAAATTAAGATTGAGGAGTTCATGGAATCTTGTTCCATGGTTTTAGAGAGCTCTAATGCCAGGCTATGTGTTCCAGGGTTGGCTCCAAGAGGCCATTATATGAACTTGTGAAGGAAGAAAAAAAAATCTAAGTTTCAGCAAAGGAGCCTCCCCCCCCCCCCAGATGCTGAGACAACAAGATAATAACCTGCTAAGACAACCTGCTGCCATGAATGAGCCTGAACAAGGCTTATATGGTGCTTCTGTGAGAGATAAACCACAGCTTTCTTGAACTGATAAATATGCCAGCACTGTGTATTAGGGCCATTTTAACAAAAAATTTACAGAAAAACAAACAACTCCCTCTAAAAACAAGACAAAACAACAAAACCCAATACTGACAACTAGGGAATAGTAGAAACATTGGTTTCCAGTATAGAATCCTTGCCTGATCTCCACTGGAGTGCATGCTTCTTATTCCAGCATGTGCATCTGTGACTAACCACAAAGGTCTACAAAATAATAGATCTGGAAGCTTCAGCAAGTAGTCAAATTTATGAAAATAGAAACCTCAGATAGGGAGCATCAAGAGCATCTAGCTTCTGAATGTTTGGGCATTGCTCCCTCTACAGTCTGGAGAGGGATAATTATTGATGTGTATCAGTCCACGAGTGGTCAAACAGACCAGCACCTTGCACGTATATAGCACAGCACGTTTGAACTGGTGTGCTGCAGCTGCTCATTATCCTTATCTGCTCTCTGTTCCCATAAGAACTACCACTCTACTCGGTCTTACATGCACTCCATGCTGTTATCTACTTCCCAGCACACCAGTCCCAACAGCTATGCACGTTCTGAGCACCAGACCACACTATATGAATGACATCAGAAGCTACAGAGATTGTGCCTGAACTGAGACTGCTGGGTTGATCTCTGTAACTTATCTTAAAATGCCACATTAACTGCTTCTTGACTTGCACTACATTCATCCTACTGCAATATTGACCTTATCACTGCTTAAAAAGCTTAAGCCTTATCCCTAATGACCTAACACTCTATACTGCCAAAAATGTACCAATAATCATGAATATTTCAATATGTTTTCATGCTCTGGAGAAACACTTGGTTTGTAGGCCCACTGGCAGTCACCAAAATTAAAGCACCACTATTTCATAATTTGCAACTAGATCTTTCTTCAGTTCTGATAGGAAGTAACAGTGAGTTGGAGGCCAATCTGCGCAGCACAGCAAAACCCATTGGAAAAAAGGGGGGGGGAAAAGCCAAAGTAGAAGTTTTTAGTTCTGTCAAGATGGTGTAGTGCCATTCCTCTCAGGCCTTCCTACTATTACTATGAGCCCTAGGTCTAACCAGCAAGCAAAGGAAGACTCTAGAAAATGACAGGAACAGGGTAGGTTTCCTAGGAAGGACCTCCAATCACAATAAGAATCTCAGAAAGCACTGTGCAATGCCAAGGAAGTGCAACCATTAGGTTCAGGAAAGAAACTCTGTGATACCAACCATAGGAACAATAAGAGGGTACCTGAGAGAAACAAGACTTTTTAACAATACCCACTACCAAGTACTGAAGGAGAAGACAGCCCCTCTGCCATTAGTTCCAGGGAGCCATCAGGAGTTGTCAGCCTACTCTTTGTCAGATTCTGACATGGATCAAGCAGTAGTACTCTAATTCCCTCCTCAGCATTAGGCCTACTAGCAAATCTATTTATCACCTGGAAAAAGGAGGTAATGAGCCCATTCTTCTATAGGGGCAGAACAAATAATAAATAATGGGAGCCAATACCTCCACCCCAAGTCAGTGAGGGGAATAAAGTAAAGAGTAGGGGCTAGAAGTGTCTGTGGGACCCACAGGCAGATCTATCATCGTGCAGTGATGAGATAGTGCATGTGGTCTTTTCTCTTTGTCATCTCTTACCCACTGAGGGGTGCACACCGTCCACTGCACTCTACAGGTCAATAGGGAAGCTGCTCACCAAGAGGAAGATCAGTCAGGATTCAGAGACACAAGGTGAAATGCCTAAAATACAATGGGAGAACAACCCACCAGACCAAGAATGAGGAAAATGGCAGCTTAACTGAGAGAAGACAACAGACGGCAGCATCAAGATGACACAGACGATTTTAAATAAGCTACTGCAAAAATGTTTGCAATCAGAATGGCAAACACTCTTGAAACAAACAAAAAAGAGCTAAAGTGCTATTATTCACAAGTGGAGTGACAGATTATCTTGCTGGCTAATTAAGGATGGCAAGCAAGGCAAGTAAGAGATGATCTAGTGCGATCTATAGGAGATGGGGTACACAGGAAACTACCAAGTCAGGGCTAGCCAAGAACAGTGACTCAGGTGAGGCCAAAATAAAGTAAAAAGGGAATTCTACAAAAGAATGAGTCTCCCTCAGAGAGACCTGTTTGTTGTTTGTGGCTTATGGTGTCAGTTCTTGGTTGCCAGCATCTATTCTCCTGGACCCCTGAGAATATATGAGAGGAAGCTCACCTCATGATGGCTGAGGAACAGAATGAGACATGGAGAGGCTGGGACCTAGATATACCTTTTGAAGGTACTTTCAGTGACCTCTTTCCTCTAAGGAGACCCCACTTGTTCTGAGGACCATGAACTCATCAAGGGAATAATCCATTAGTTCAGTCAGAGCACTCAGAATGTAATCACTTCCCAAAGCCCATCAGCTGACAGCCAAGCTTCCAACATATGAGCTTTCAGAGGACATCTCAGTTCAAACCACAGGCTTTGCCCACACTAGGCCTGGATGCCCTGGTCTGACACCGCAAAGCCATTCCTGGCTGACAACAATCTGCCCCTGCCACAAACCCTGCTTCTATTTTGTGTCATCCTCCTGAAATGCCAAGGGATTGGGCTTCAATCAAAGCATAAATTCTGAACAGAGTATCTTTCTATTCAAAGTATCCCCTATATAAGGGGGCTGCGGAACCCAGGACAGTGCCCCGTATTAAATGGGTATTCACAACAAATGTGGAATGGATTTAAAAAAGTTAGGAAAGTGAGACCAAATCTACTAACAGTTTAAAATACACTGAAAGCATACCTAATCCAATGAGTCTAGTTTCAGGTCAGTTAGCCTCTTAACAAATGGGCTCACAGATACTGAGGAGCCCTGCCAGTAGCCCTGGTGGACTGGCACTGTCTTGGAAAAGATACATATATTCCAGAGCAGAGAGTCAACCCATTACCATCCCCTACTGTAGCCATTTCCCCATCACACTGCTTTAGGAAGTGCCTGTTCAGGAGTTAGGATAGAGTATCGAACCAGGAAACACAGGTGTAACAATGTTAACCGGTTTCCCCTAAAGTCTAAGACTTTCACCCTGGACCTAGATTTAAGAAAACACAGTAATCAGTTACCTCAGTGACTACAGTGTGTGGAGTGGTGCTTCAGACCAGCCAGTGAGGCCCACAATGGACATTTATGGGAGTTTTGAAAGCTGGGCATGATAGTATATACCCATAATTCTAGCATTCCAGAGTCACTGGAAGGAAAATTAAGAGATCAAGGCTACCTTTGCCTATATAGTAAGTTGGGAAGGTATCCAAACAACAAGCAAAAATACCCCCAAAATTTATGGCTAAAAAGTCTGGAAATTACTTCCTCAAATCAATGTTTGGTGGGACATACAGTATTCACTACCCACTGACACTTGAGAGGACTCAAAGTTGTCAATCAGAGCAATAAGGTTCAGAGTGTGTCGTTGGTAAAGTGCTTGCTTAGTATATGTTAAGTCCATTGTTCAATTGCCAATACCAGAAAAATCAAATAAAATAGTTATGACAATGGATAAATGTAGACCCAGCTCTTGGAGCTCAGATAAAAAATTAGGGCCTGTCATAGCACCAGGCATTTCCTGCCAGGAGGCCCCATTCCTTCAACTGCTATTGATGACCACATTTCATGCTAGAAAGGCCAACTGTGAAAAGCGTCTTCATTTCCATGCTGTGTCTACATCAGCAGTCCTGATCAGGCTATCGGAATGCAGAGGCTTTGAGGAAGAGCTCCATTTGAATGATGTAACCAGAAAAGAAAAAACACAGGGGATACAACTTGGTCAGATGATCCTAGTGGGACCAGGAATGGTTATGGATGGCCTTCTGCCTATTCAGATGTGTCTCTTCAACTCCAAGAAGGCATGCCAAAACAAAAATAGACCTACACCTCAAGGAACCTCCGTGCTGCTCACAATAAATTCTCATTGTAGAGAAAGACTCTGGTAACTCTAAGGGGCAGAGAGATCCAAGGGGGCTTTTACTGCTGGATGCCAGAGCACCAGTTATAACCTACTTACTCAGGATCATCCTCCCTAGGTGTAGACGCACCTAAAGCTGCAGACACTACAGAAACAATCTAGAAGGAGCAACTAAAAGCTAAGGCAGCCATTTTATAACAATTCCCTGGGCTTTACACCAAAGCCCTAACACCATACTCAGCTGTGCCATTAAGAAGAGGGTAAGGGCCTCTGTCCTGTGACAACCAGTCTGTCCCTCCATAGAAAGACAGATGATGGCTTTAAATAATTTCTTAGAAATGACACCATTTCTAATTCTTATATCTGGAGAGTTCTACCTCCATTGGATTTATTTTTTCCTGGATTCTGGTTGAATGCCCCAGAGCCACTTCCTAATGCTTCTGCCACATACATATCCTCAGATTTAGAGACTTGAGTTTAAAGTGCGTGGAGGCACAATAAGTCAATCTCTAAGATAAAGCAAAAAATAAATGTGGAAGGTCACCACATCAAACACTTTTGTCTACTTTCAAAAAATGGATGTTAAACTTTGCAGTTGGATAAACAAACAGTACACTTTTTAAGTCTTACAAAATGAACGAATATACAACCCATCACAATGACCTCTGGGTTGATACATATCCACAGAGACTGCACAAACACATCTCCTGGACATTGCTTACTATGACCCTAGACAGCACCTACAGCAGGCTCTGGTAATGTTCCAAAGCAGACCAACATGTCATGGTCATGGGCTGACCTTGACCATTTCCATGAGAGCCAGGCACCCACTGAGGCTAGATGGAGCTCCTTCATCTGTTTTCCTTTCAGCCAAGAGAGCATATCTCATGCAGCCTTATAGTTAGACATGACAAAAACTTAAGATCTTATTAAGGAATATACAAATCGGGACAAAAAACAGATGTCTTAGCTTATTCCAAGACTTTCTAGAAACAAGGTACCTCTTGATTCTTGTTTGGTATCTTTGGTATCTTCCAAAAATTCCTGAGCTAACATAAAGTGTTCTTTCTGTCTAGCTTCACACACTAAATATTTAGAGTAATAACAGTGACTATTTAGACACGCAACAAATCCCAACTTCACAACAAAGATATTCAGCCTGGTTGGCCACAGGGAAGCCTAGGCCTTCTTGAAAGGAGACAGAATAAATTTAAAAAAGCAAATTCCACATTGGAAAGATACAAGAGACTACCATGATTTCACAAAGTAAGATACTTAATAGGGTAAATTAAGAAATACAAACATTTGAAATGTAAATAAAATATGAAAATAAAAAAAGAAAAAAAAAGAAATACATGAGTAAGTAGGAATGAAACAGAAGGCAAATTTCTAAAAAGCAATCATGAAATTTTAGAACACTGTGACTAGAACATATGGGTAGTTTCAATGTGAATCAACAAATCTAGGAATTGCTTGGTGGCAGTACACTGACCTAGCTTGTGTGGGATCCTGAATCTGAAAACTAGCATCTTTTAAATACAGAAGTGGTCTGGACAGATAACTCCATTGACAAAATACCTGCTGTGCAAGCATGGAGATCTGAATTTGGATCCCCAGAACCCTTGTCAAAGGTCACACATGGGAGCCACAGATTCAGATTCCTGCCTCAAAAAATAACAGGTGAAGTACTTGTGTGTATGAGTGTGGTACATAAACAGGAGTATGTTCACATGTGTGTGCACATGTATGAGCACATGGAAAACAGAGGTCGATGTCAGATGCCTTCATCAATTGCTCTCTATCTTTCGCAACAGAGTCACTGTGGAGGTATAAGTGAATATTGTCCCCCACAGGCTCATGTATTTGAACATTTGGTGCCCAATTGGTGTCCCTGATTGGAAGACCATGGAACTTTTAGAATGTAGTGCTTTGCTGGAGGAAGAGTGTCATGGGGGTGTGGGATGGGTAAGAGTTTAGAGCCTTGTTCCATTTCCAGTTCACTTTTCTGGCTTCCTATGTAACAAATGTGATCAGTTAAGCTTTCTGCTCTGACCATCTGCTTCAGTGCCTTCTTTTCCATCATTACGGACTCTCCTTCTGTAACCATAAGCCCAAATAAACTCTTCCATTTGTTTCTGGCCATGATATTTTATCACAGAACAGAAAGGTAAGCAATATCACTCACTGAACCTAGGACTCACAGTTGGCTAGACTGGCTGACTAGCAAGCTCCAGGAACCGTCATTTTTGCCTCCCCAACACTGGGGTTAGAGATGTGCAGAGTGCTGTGGGTTCAACCCATGTTTCCAGAGTAAGCATTTTACTGACTGAGTCACATCTCTCACCTTATTATTATTTTTAAAGAAAAATGTTATTGGAAGAAAAAGCCTAAAATATAAAGCACAGTGGGTAAGAGAAAAAATCTCCTGCTTGCTTGAGGATTTTGCTGATAAAGTATGAAACAATGAAGACCCTTAATCTTATGCACAGTATATGCCATGCATAAGCCATATTGTAGCAGACAAGTAGCTCAAAAAGAAAAATGAGCATAACAAGGCCATTCCCCTTACATCAAAGGCAAAAAGCCCACACACATCATGAGCCCTAAGCACCCAGGGGCCAAAGATCACATGGTGAAATAATAAACAGAAATGCAAAGGGGATGGGGAATAGCAAAACAGATTTTGAAAAAAATCATTGTTATTTACAGATGAAATAAAGGATGATCAATAAGAACCAAGATGAACATTCAATAAAGTTGCAATCTGGGAGCAGGCTACAACCCCCACTCCCAACCTCCCTAGAAATGTGGTAAAAAATAATTTCATTCACAACAGCGTTAAAATAATATGCTCCAGACAGAAACAGACATGAGATTCTTTGAAGAGAATGGAAAGCTTTTATGGAGGAACCTGAGAGAGCAGATGTAGATATACATTCTCTTCACAGGGTGAAGATACTTCTTTTATCACTCCTGTGGGACAGGGGAACACAACTCACTTCACACCCAGTGTTCAGAGAGTTCCCTTGTTGAGCCGACGCTTTACATAGAACACACAGAAAACTTTGGACAACCTAAATTGACCTTCTGAAATCCTGCTTTCCTCCTCCATCAATTCTGTTCACATATTGGGCACCCATCAAAGTGGATCATGGACCCTCTACCATTCCTATATGCCTTTCACCCAATCTACCAGCCTAACTAACCTTAGCTATAAAAGCAATGGAGAGCCATTCATTTCTACCTCTACTGCTGACAGAAGCCACCTATTCTCTTCAGATACAGATACTGTTTTATCTCCCAGCATCCTTGTTACCCACCCATCCCCCAGCATTGCAGGGCCCATGAGCTAAGAAGCATAGACATGCCACCTTTACCCATCTTCTGCTGAGATATCAAAATATCTGAGCCTAGATAATTTATAAATAGAAGTTTATTTGCTCATGGTTCTAGACACTGCCAAGTCCAAGTGCATGGCCCTGGCATCTGCTTGGCATCTGGCAAGGGCCTTCTTGGTTCATCAGAACATGGTGGCAGCATCACATGGTGAAACTCAACAAATATCCTAGCTTGCATCTAGCCTCTTCTTATAAACTCACTAATACCACTATGGGCCTCCCATACTCCTATACTCATCTAAATCTTATTGCCCACCCAAGGGCCTCGGAGCTCTATATACTACTGGCATAGGAACTTAGAGATTCAGTTCTCAACAAAGAAACATGCAGAGGACAAATTCAAATCATGATACTTATTGTACTTTGAATTCACCCAAACATCCAGTGGATGTTGTCAGGCCTACTCGGCAGGAAGGAGCCCATCTGCCTGTGCCCTTGAGTAGCTCTCCCTCCCTCCTCACACCTAAACACAATGTGTCTATTAAGTGCTTCAGGCTAAGTCACATGAACATTGACTACACACACAGACTCTGCTCTGTGTGTAGCTTCCAGGAAACCTGGAAGAACTTAGCCCTCTATTTCTTGCTCATCCCTTTTCTTTCTTTGTCTTTCTTCACTGAAGGAGTTTTAAGAAAAGATAAGCACACACAGGGAAAGCCATAAAGGACAGTCCTGGAGGAGGAGGAAAGGGAGTCAAAGATAGATGGAATAAGGGACCATCTTATCCAGCCACCTGCCCTGCTGCCTCTCCAGGACTGTATCTCTGGAGAGATGGAGTTAGAACTCTCCGGGTACCTTATCAGCCTATTATCAATACTGGTCATGTCACCTCACATTCTTCAAAGTCCAGCAACCTTTACCACCATTGCTACTTTAAACTTTATCACACCATTTCATGCAGAATTTTCTACCAGTAACTAAAAAGGGCAATAGCAGGTTTTCAGAATCAAGTATACCCATGCAAGTATGAGAAAACCTTGTGGTCTATCTCAGGGTCTCTTCTGGTGCCATATGGCCACATGGGGGTATTAAGGAATAATCTCTTCAGAAATACACAGACCTGACTATCGAAGCTCTCCTGCTTCTCAGTCCCATATCCTCGGTCACATTTCTGAGTCAGGATATGGCAGCCCCTTCATACCAACAGCTTAGGATGTAGAGGGGGCAGCTCAGTCCTCAGTGTATGCTTAGAGGCCCCAAAGATGGCCCATTGATCTCTCCACCCAATTTGGTTTGGATGTTGGGTACATCCTTTGGAATTTAAGTGTTGAAAGCAAAGAATCCTCAAATTCATGCTAATGGATTTGGAAATAGAGTCTTTGGGAGATGGTTGGAAGTATATAATGGGATTTTACAATATTAGGAAGACTTGAGTGAACACTTGTTTCCCCATGTGACACCCTTGGCTGTTTAGGACTCAGTAACAAGGCCTTCCTGAGATGCCAGCACCCTGCAGCACTGTGAGTGAAGTTGATGTTTACTTATTGAGCTGGGATGTCTTGTTACAGCAACAGTAACAGACTAAAAAGAAGTAACTCCATTTGACTACCATGGAGAGAAGCAGACTCCCCTGTCTTCTCCACACCCCCCATGTTAGGAATTGGAGCTGTGCTGGGATAGCCGGGTAGTCTACTTGTTTTCTATCTTATCGCCCATCCTCTCACCAAACCATTATCACACTGAACTCCTCTGTCCAGCAGGACTCAGCAGATCAGCTGGACCGTGTGACACCTACTACCGTGGAGTCCTTATTACTGTTGCCGGCCCTGGCTCTAATCTGCTTCCTATCTCAGAAGCTGAAGAAGAGCTGTTTTAGCACCACAACACCGTCTCATCGGACTCCCAGGCCTGCAGTCTGCTCTCCCCATCCCCGGTACCTAGTATCCCTGAGAGTAGGGCAGACAGTATGCAGCAGACATGAAGTAGAGTTTTGACTTTTTGCTTCAGACTAATGAAAACACAAACTACCAAGGGACAACTTGGAAAACAAGTGTGGGATGCTGAATCTGTGCTTCACTCTATACCTGACTCTGAAAATTTAGTCAGAAAAGGCAAAATCCCATGTTTCTGTCTCCTTCAATTCCCAAATGACTCTCAGTTTAGAATTAAATGTCCTAAAGGAAGAGCCTTATCACTTCTTCTTCCTTCTAGAATCCTTGGGCTAATGGCCAGCAGTTGTGCGGTTTGCACAACCTTACATAACACTTTGTTGCAGCAATAGTAGTGGACTGAGATAGCATATACCTCAGATCTAGAAGAGAATGAATAAGCCTACCAGAATGTGGGTTGAGACTGTGTTAGGCTTTGAAATTCATTATTCTCTCACTAACTGAATCAATTAGTTATTATTAATCACTGAATTATAATTTTCTGGGTGCTCACCATATTCTCAGTCTTAACACATTCAGTTATTTCAACATCTTCAATATGAGCTCTACCTTTGCTTCCATAAGCCTAGGGATACAAGTCATGAGTACTGAGGCCAACTCTTATCATTGCTCAAGATCCAGGAATGAAGAGTATGGAAAGACAAACAGGTTGTGGCATGCAGGGTCAGCCATTACTTTTATCAGTGTGTTTAAATGTGTTCTAACTGGGCTTGCCCTCTGGGGGTCTGGAAGGGAACATTAAGCTGCTGACCTTTGTTCTTCAGGCAACAAAGCCCTCTGATGGGATGTACCACAGCCATATCTCTGAGGCCCTGAAAGACAGCCCCAGACAGGAGCCATCGAAGGAAAGCTGCTTTCTTTGCAACACTCTTCCTTCTGAGCCTCTAAAACTTACAGCCCTGTAATGCATCAAGGACAAAAGACCATCTCTGGTAGTCCCCATCACTGCCAAATAGCTCTACTCTGTTCTAAAGTGCTCTTAGATGGTATGGCAATAACAGTAACATTGGTTTCTCTGGCCTCCAACTGGTAAGAGTGATGGAAGATAGAGCCTGTCTGTCAGTAGACCTGTTCATATCAGGTTCACTACACAAGCTCAGCAAACAGGGGGCAGGGAAGAGTTAGCTACCTGAACTCAAGTGTCAACCCCCCTCCCCCATTGGATAAAGGCAGAGCTTCTGTACCCCTCAGACTCCAGAGCCCTGGTACTGCCCCACATGGTCCTGTTTACTTTTGTTTCATGGCTGATGGAAACTGGCCACTTCAGCCAGTAAGAGGTGGCAAATGGCTTTGGTCATCAACATTTCCAGGCTGTTCCTTTATTTTAACCTAAGGCCACAACAAAACCGCAGGAAACCTGAGGAACTCAGAGGTGACTAGGTAAACTTTTCTGAAACTGTAGCTGACACCAAACTTAGATGTGTCAATGAACAGGTGGATTCTGGCACAGGTTACGGAAGGGGGCATGATCTCACTGGGTCTCCAGGTTCCTACACCAGCCTCCCCCTCATTCTTTCTTAGGATAGGTTCTTCTGGATTCCCAGGGAAGGTGATTGACAACTTAGCCTTCTTCTACACTTGGCACTAGGACTTGAGAAATGGGCAGTAGTATCTTTCCTCAGATTTTTTAATACTGCACTTTCTATAAGTGACATTATACTTATGTGTTTTAAAGGTAGAGCAATTTAAAAATCTATACTTGCTTTGATGTCTCAAATGGTAAATATTGGCAGATATAGCTAATTTGGTAGAGTTTCTACCCACCATACATGTCTCTGAATTTATACTACACTAAAAAAAGATGGGTGTAGTAGTATATGCCTGTAATGCTAGTACTCTGGAAATAAAGGCAGAAAGAATAGAAGTTTAGGGCCATCCTTAACTAAATAGCAAGATTGAAACCAGAAAACAAGGAGGGGGGGATGAATTATCAATATATGTAGCCATTTAGCCACAGTTTTTTAGGCTCTTTAGTCATTTTTTAAGGGCCAGTGGGTATTGGGATCTACAACTTAACAAATGTTTTGTATACAGTGTCCTTTCCTTCCACAGCCCCCAAACCTGAAGTAGCTCCCCTGGGAACCAAGGCCTCACCAATCACACACAACTTTAACACACAGGCTAAGGCAGTCTGAAGGAAGTCAAGTCACTTGAACTCAGCTCTCCAAGTCAGCATGGAGAAAAGATCTCATAGAATAAGAACCCTTTCGAACACTTTGACTTCTTCAAAAGATATTTCTAAAACAACCACACCAGGCTTCATAAATTTTCACTCGATATCCAGCATGCTGTACATAGCCAATGGCCCAGGGTAGGACAATTCCTTCCATTCTGCTCCCTGTCAGGAGCTGCCCAGAGGTCAGCACCTTGAAAAGTGGTTCAGCTGTTCTCCCCAAACCCCAAACCCCAGCCTACTTGCTGATTCTGGCATGATGTATAGTCCCGCCACTGAGAACGTTCTTTAGCTGCTTTCTGGACAAGTCATACACATGAGGAGAGACAAAAGTAAAATGTCACACTTCCAGTATTTCTAGTTTCCAAGAAGTTTCTAGCCTTGCCCTTGGGTGAAATGCAGCCTCTTTGGAGTAAACAAGACCCAGAGGTGGCCAGAGCTTGACCATCTTCCCTTTTGCCAATGTGAACTCAAAAGCTAAGCTCAAAAATATTTACCAGAGTCCCAGAGAAGATGTCCCCAGCCACAGAGGAGAAACAGTGCCCAGCTTATACTAACACACACTATCTGTATTAGACTGTTCCAAACGTGTGACATTAAGAATTTGCTGCCTGTGAGGAATGGACTGTGAGGCTCCAGTGAACAACTGTGTATCCTAGGCCTCCCAATGGGTTGGAACATCCAACCACGTTCTGTCTGTGGTCAGGCCACCACATCCGGGACTGAGCACAGCTCTTCAAGGATCTATTTCTGAACTGGGAACATGAGGCACTTTCCAAATGGGGCAAGGGCCTTATCACACCTCTTACTTCTCCTGAGGACTTGGTATAGTACAGTGTACACTGTCCTCCCTTGAAAAGCCAAGGTTGGCACTGAGAGAGTGGTATAAACTCAATCTAACTTTATTGTGATAAGGGTATACTAACTCTGATAGTAAACTAGGAATTGTTAAGAGACTGCCATGGTGGTGTGTGTCTTTAGGCAATCTTACTTGTTAGCGTCACTATCTCTATGACCTCAAAAATTTAAAAAAGAGCAAAGAATGTTGCAAATTATGCACACCTGTTCCAAAAGGCTACAGTGTCAAACACCTAACAAAACACCTTACAAGTAGCCACAGGACTATCAAAAGATATGGATTCTTCCTTGAACATTATCCCGGGGGGTAGGAGTTGAATATCACTACCCAATAGTGCGATAAGTACTGTGAACATCCTACAAGTGACGTCACACTAGAGAGTGAAAGCATTTCCTCTAAGATGGAGAACAAGACAGGTCCTTTGCTTTGATGCTTTTATGCAGCATGGTTTTAGTTTGAAAGTCCTATCCAGGACAAGTAAGAGAAAACGTAATGGCAATACCGATAGAAAGCACCCAATGGGAAAGGCAGAAGTGAAAATATCTCTGTTCAACTATGAGACAAAAGCATAGAAAAAATCTTTATGAGGGGTTTGATAATGGTCTCCTCAACTATGACACCAGAAGCAGAACTAGTAACTTCATCTAAAAAAGAGGTTCTTAGGGAGGTGGAGTGTTTACCTGCATGTGAGAGGCTCTAGCTTCAACCCCTACCCCTCTCTCACCCTTCTAACAGAAAAGAAAAAGAAAAAAAACCCCACTGTGCATTGTAGGGCACTTAGTCAGTTAAAATCTGCAAGGAAAGATAGCACCCATGGAGACTGACCTGCAGTGTCTGTGACATCTTGCAATTCAACAACAAATTGCAACTCAAAACATCAGTAAGATACCACTTCACATACTTGGATGAACATAATAACAACAGAGTGGAAGTGGAAAATTGGGGACCCTCATACATTTCTGGTAACAATGTAAAATGCTCTGGCCACTGAGACAAGTCTGGCAATTCTTCCAAATGTTAAATACAGAACTACCAAATGACCAATCACTTCCAAGTCTGGATATATACATCATAATCTAGTAGCTGGGGGATCTAACATGAAGGAATGGGAAGGCCTGCCATCTTCATGGCTTCTGGTTTCAAAGATGACAACACATTACTCTGCCCTCTCCAGGGACAGACATCTCTACATGCATGAGGAGCAGAGGAGAAAGACCTACTCACTCAGTCCTTTTTATTAAAGTCCTAATCCCATTCAGAAGGTCTTTGACCTCATAATTTACCTAGCTCCTAAGAGCCACAACTTCTAGTTGCCCAAGTTGCAACACAAGAATTTGGGGTCACACATTCAGACTACAGTGGTGCACTTATCCATAAATACACTAATTGAAATTAAATGGAATACTTTAAATGGGTAAATTTCATGGTGTGTAAATTAGACCTCAGTAAGACTGACTGTGTAAAGAGAAGGGAAGAGAACGCTACAAAAGGCTACTGTCATAAAGTTAACCAGGGAGTTCTGTGTCCTACAACTCCAAGCCACCATATGCACTCCTCTCATGAGTATCAAGGTACACTGAAGCACAGTGAATTTTCTGGAAAGTACTGCCACAAAAAGCCTACATTAGCTCACTGTTTCTAAGCTTCCTTGGCTGTGGACCTTCAGGAAAGTGCTGAGCTGCCCAATATCTCAACATGACCAGGATGATTCTTGATAAAAAGGTGACAAGGAATGGGACCCAAAGTCCAATGTGCTCTATTAATACATCCATTGAGCAACTAGAACAGGCATGAATACAAGAATTTAGTAGTGCTTTTATTACCCAGGGAGGTATTTTGGTGTCAGATTTTTTTTTTTAAAGGTAGCACTAAACAAAGTAGAAGAGTGGATTAATAAATTTAGAATGTAGTCACATGTTCAGATAAGATGAAAGCTAATTTTTGTCATTTCCCTTAACAGGGTTAGTAATGAGACAGCTTAGACCTACCTTTCAGGACACGGCAGACTTCATGCTGACATGAGACAGGGCAAGAGTGCAGTCTGCAGCCTCAGTGGGACATCTCTGTTGTTGCTGTAGACACTGTGAAGGGCCCTTCTTAGTCCTTACCTTACTAAGAGGCGAAGACAGTATGTAGGGGCCCCTGGAGAAGCAAGGTGTTAAAGCAAAGTGCAAAGCTACTCAGTGGTAGAGGGCTCAGGTCGAGGGCCTCAGGCCCTGTGTTTAATCCCCTACATGGCAAGGATGATAAAGAAAGCACCAGCTCAAAGAAAAGCATGTAGAGTTTTCTAATCCATTCCAGATTCAAAATGTTTATGGGTTTTTTGAGAGTTGCACCATTCTAAATGAAGGAAGACCTACTACATAAAACCTACAGGAACGCAAGTGAATTTGCAAACAGGACACCTCAAATATTTACAGCAGAAAAACAGATTTATAATTTAGCACATTTAAGAATGCTACTTATGACAATGCAGGGCTAATGGCAGAAAGAGTTTTGCAAATATTCCTGGATTAATAGTACAATTAATGATAGTTCTTAAGGGTGAAGTACCTTTAACAGAAAATTTCTAGTGAAAAAAGCATTGGGGGGATAACTGGAGGAACCACACTAAGGCCTCCCTGCACAAAGCCTGGACATCAAGTAGCACACTGGTCAGAAAACAAGACCTAGGCCTCACACCACACCTACTGTAGCAGATTTTAACAGGGCCCTGAGAGACCTGTGCATGCTAACTTTAAGGAGCAGCACTTTCAAACAGTGAAACAGTGTTAAATATTAACAGTTAACAGCATTAACATTTAACTTGTCAGAACTGAAACTTGCTAGCTCCTTTTAAGACAATAAATAAATATTAATAGCAGGCTTCCCTCCTTGCTTATAGCTTTAATTTCTGTGGTCTCAGTTACCTGTGGTCAGCCAACATCTGACATTAAATGGAAAATTCCAGAAATAAGCAAACTGTGCCTGATTCATAAGTAAAATCTCACCACAGATGTAAATGTGGACAGGCTCAGTACTACCATAGTTTGGATCCGAATGTCTCTCAAAGAACTGCATGTTAAAACAGTTGGCCTTTACCTTGGAGCTATAGAAGACAGTTGCGACCTTTAAGAAATGAAGCCTATAAACAGATTTTGGTCCTTGAAGGGCCTCAAATATGCCCTTCTCCTTCTCTGTCTCTATCCCTCTCATTGGCCATCACAAGGTGAACACTTTGCTCTGGGACATACTCTTCTCACCACTGTGTATGCTGCCCATAGGCCCAAAAGAATGGGGACAAGCAACCATGGAAGGAAACCTCTGAATCCCTGAGCTAAAATGAGGTTTTCCTCCTTTTGTTAGCAGTGATAGGAAGCTAACTCAGTTCCTACCTGTAATCCAAGCCTCCTCTGGGGCTCTCAGGATACACTGCTGTGGATGGGAGGGACTCCTGTGCCTGTGCTTGTCTGTCATTCATCCTGAGCTATCCTTCCACTTTTTTTTTCATCATTTATGTTTCGTTACTGTAGTTAGCTACTTTTTTTTTTTTTTAAAATTAAATGGGCTACAGTTGCTGCCACAAAATGGTTGACCAAAGCAACTCATGAGAGGAATAATTTATTTTTGGCTTACAGTCTGAGAGGGTATGGCATGTCGTGGCGGAGTGGCACAAAGGAAGGATAGCTCAGTGCTGCAGGATCGTGAGGCAGCCAGTTAAATTACATCAAGAAGCAGAGAAAACTCCAGTGGGAATCAGGTCTAGACACTAACTGTTACTAGTAACCTACTACCTTTGTTTCTTGATGGTTCCACAATCTCCCAGTGCAATGGTACCAGCTGGGGACCATGTGCCCAAACACATGACCTATAGGGAAACATTTCACATGCTAACTGTAGATAGTTTCAACCTAAGTTTGGGAAAACAGACCAAGAAAACAGACTGATTCCTCAAACATCTGTTGAATGTGATAGGAGAGGGTCTTGTCAAAAGCTATCAAGGAACTCCTTGCAATTTTTGCCCCACTTAAGTGCTAATCAACTGCTTAAGGTTATATTAGCCATCATGGCCATGGCTAGCAAAGGCAAAGAGCTCCTGGACCGGCTCCAAGGTGGAGAGAAATCATGTGTAGGTGACTTAAAGTCCCATTTATACCATCAGGATTTTCTTTCCTCCCTGTTCTCAAGTGTCAGCCTGAAGCATCCTGAGTTCACCCCTGGTGCTTCCTGATGCCTGTAGGAAGCTCTCCACAGACTAGGAATGGTCCTGAAGCCAACAGTCCTGAAGCCCCTCCCCCCAAGAGGCAGGAAGGCGGAGCCCAATAAATGTTGATTAGCCACCTCCCAACCCAACTCACCATCTCCTTACTCTTTAATTCCCACCAGCCTTGAGGAAAGCCCACTTAGCTGGAAACAAGGAAGGAGAACACTGGGGAAAAAAAAATCAAATAATCATCTATAGAAGGGGTTCAGGCACTGATGGCTTCAGGAATGAGGCAAGACATTGGGTTGTGTCCACCTGCATATACAATCCTTGATTGACAATGGCTTGTAAGTTTAAAATACTACACTTGGACAGCATATAACACACTCACTCTATAGAGCAAGCCTGCAACTCAGCACACTGTGAAGAGTTAGCCTTATTTTCTCAACATATCATGGCTGACTAGAGCTCAAAGAACATGGGAGAACATTATAACATGTTACTAACCCAGGCAGAAATCAAAATTAAAAGTAGGGTTTCTATTGAATGTATGTTGTTTGCATACCATCATAAAGTTGAAAACTGAAAATCTAGATCAGAAATGATAACTATTGTAATTCACTTATGAAACTCTCAAAAAATTTAAATTTAAAAAAATTGAGCCAAACTATCTTCAGTCATGTACCCTCTGCAGTCTATTTTATGGATTACAAGCAAATTTGGTCGACCCAAACAATGCTGGATGTGACGAGTGGCCATACCTACTGTCAGATTTGCCTTTCAGTGCCCTGCACTGGTGGAAGCGGGAATCCTGGGGCCCAGGTTGACTCCCTTTTTAAAATGGGATGAAATAGAGGACAAGATGGCTCCTACAAAGGCCTCTTATGACTCACTCTCCCAGACCTCCCAGAGTCCAAAGGGCTCAGACTGGTTCCACACCACCTCGCATTGTGCTGCTGTCCCTCTAGTTAGGCAGTAACTCCGTCAGAAGTTGCCAACCTTTTGCCCTAATACCCCGAAGCCCACGTGGTTACCAGGCTCAGAATACAGCATCTCCTCTCCAGCTTCATGTCCATTAGAAACCAGCCATGGGGGCTGGTGAAATGGTTCATCAAATCAAGGCATTTGCCATCAAGCACAGCAACCTGAATTCAATCCCTAGGTCCCCCATGGTGAAAGAAGAGGACTTACATTGTCTGGTGACCTCTACACAAGGTCTGTGTATGAGCCATCCCCTAAATAAAATGTATAAATTAAAAAAAAAAAATTGAAGAATCTCCAGTGGGCCTCACAGTGATGGTAGATTCCATTTCTCAGATGCAGCAAGGGAGGACCAAGTGGTGTCTGAAGAGATGGGCTGAGCAGTATGTGCTCCAAGGTCATAACCCTCCACACCTCCCCCAGCACCCTGCTACCCTGGGTATCATCAGACCTCTGGGTTCCCCAGACCTAAGATGGCATGTTCATATTCACCTGTGCTAACCCAAGAAAGCTTCCTAAGACATTCTTTCTAAGTCATTAGTATGGAACTGTCTGGTTTTTGTGGGACCACAAAGGTTGAAACTCAGTGAATTCAGACTGTTGCCTAAATGTCGCCTAATTCTAAAATTCAAAAGATGCACTGTTCTCTGAAATGTCCAAACCCCAGTTTTGGGTGGTAATTACATGACACTGAGAAGAGTGACTGGTGATGGAAGTCCTTAGGAGAGAGTTTAGGAACAAAAATAACTCACAGTTTAATTCTACCAATCTGGCACTTCTCCCACCCCCTTCAGACTGCTAGTGAAATTTGCCATTAACTCCATCTGCTGCCTTCTTCTAACTGGTAGTACACACTTCTCAATACAGCCAGGCAGGAGCTATAATCCCTGATTTCTAGTCCAGACATGGGGAGGGGCAAGAAGCACAATAGATACTCAGCCGTAAGTCCACATGGGGAGCTCATACCCACCTCCACAATGAAGTGCATAGTTGTGTGGAACCCTAAATGGGAGATGCCGCTTATCATCTTCCTTTTCAGGACTGATGGAAAGGAAAATCTCAATCACCCCAACCCCCAGCCTATCATCTCCCCCATCCTCACCCCATTTGCTGAATAACTGCAGGGGGCTTGGGCTAAAAGGTAATGCCCAGGGCCATTACCAAATATCCCACCCCAGCGAACACCATCAAAAGCAAAGAAACAGGGACATGCAGAAAATGGAAGGCCAAGGCTGAAGGCCCTGGCTACCAACAGGTCAAAATCCCTGCAGTCATTCACTACGCTCCAAATTCAGACAGAACAAAAATGAAAAACACTCACTTTTACTCACTGGTCCAGAAATGAACTATTTGCTAATATAGACAGCAATGTCCCCAGCCAGCAGCTGCCTGGATGAATGCTCTGTCCAGGCCTCTTATCAATACACTGGCAGTGGCTCCCGCCATCAACAGAAGAATGGCAGCTTGATAAGAAGGGCAGTCAAAATGTAAACAGGTGATCTGACTGCCTCTCTGAAGATCTACATGAATGGGGAAGGAATAGCGGCTATGGTCATGTGAACAATTTGTTGAACTCAATCAAAAACATAGAAATGACGACAAAATCTGTCACCCAATTTTAATTAATTGATATTTTCTTTCATTGAAATAAAAAGGTTTTTATGAATATTTACAGTGACAATGTGCATTTATCCCAGGCTCCTATACTAGACCATTCTCCATCAAGGTTTAAAAGATGACCAGGCCAACCTTAGTATCCTATTTTTAAAGAGAAAAAAGGTTCAGTTACCCCAGATGCCCATGTCTGCTTACAGCCCAAGGTGGTTCGCACAACCGCTGTCTACCACTTGGCTGAGAGCAGACGCTACGTCTCCACGTTCCAATTACAGGTCTACGTGGGTACAGTTACTACTTGTTACATAATATTTAAAAAAATCGAGATAAAAAATGGTTACATAAGACTCTCCTACGGCTACCGTCCACCCAGGCTCGCGCGATCCCGGACTGTAGGCGAGCCGGTAGGCGAGCCGACAAGCGAGCGCTGGCAAGCAAGCGAACCGACAGCCAGCCGCGCAACAGCCGAGCCCGAGGCCATTCGTGCTCGCGAGCTCGCTGGAGCTGCCCACCACTTGGACCTTTACAGATTTCGGGAGGCGAACCCTTTCCAAACGACCACCATGACTTCAGCGCGTCTCCTCTTACCCCGAGACCCCTGGAACGTTGCGGATGGCGGAGCCCACCTGCGTACCTGGAATGCCGGCTAGCACAGACTTCGCCACACGGGGTCGCTGCGTGCGCGCTACCGGGACCAGCGGACAGCTCCCGAACCCGGCAGGACCCAGAGCGTGGACAGCGCTCCTCATGGACAGCGCTCGCTCGCTCGCTCGGCCGCGCGGCTCGCTCGGGTTCGCCACGGCTCCGCCCCAGCTACGGGCCTAGGGCTCCGAAGAAGGGTTCCTGAGCCTGAGGAGCGTGGAGGCCCGGCAGGCACGCGCCGACATGCGGCAACATGCGTTGACACGCAGCCACACAGGCCGGCACGCGGCAACACGCGCCGACATACGTGTTACAGGCGCCAACCAACCCAGGCTCTGACAGGCGCCCGACACAAACCGACAAGGCGAACTAGCTCCAAAGCGAACCAGCAGGGCCGTGCCGCTGAGACAAATGAACACGGCCGGCACGCGCCGACAGAAACCGGCACGCGCCACCACGAGCCCGGCACGCGCCAGCAAACTGGCACGCGCTAACACAAACCGGCACGCGCCGGCACGCTCCATTACAAACCGGCACGCGCTGGCACGCGCCACCACGAGCCCGGCACGCGCCACCATGCTCCGGCACGCGCCAACACGGCTGACAGGAGCCCAAACGCACAGACACACGCAGACACGGGCCAACACGCTAAGCGAAGCGACATAGCCTCCCGAGAAGCCATCCCAGCAAGGGGGCCCTACCTCCTCCCCCCCAAAAATGCCCGTCTGGACCCACCCCCATCATAGCACAGGTGCTGGGAAGCCTGTCCTGCTGAGCTGGTCCCTGGTTCTCTACCGCTCTCCTCAGCTTCCAGGGGACTGACTGGGCACCCCTGACGACCCGGAGGACGAGGGACGCGGCTGGTCCTTGCGCACTACGGGAACCCCAGGACCAAACCCATGTGACGCAGCCACGCCCCGAGGCCCAGCGGGGGCCCTCTGCTGCCCAATCCCCGGATCCCTGGTTCTCATGGCAACCCTGAAGAACCTCTTGCTCCTAGCTTCTCGTCCTCCCCTCCCCCACTTCCCCCTTCGCTCTGATGGGCAAGAACAGGAAAGGCGCCCGCAGCTCTCATGACGCCAAAAGTCCACCATGTCCACGGGTTAAACCACATACGGAGCTCAGAAATGGGTGGTGAATTACACCAGAAACACCATTTTCTTGACCTTCGAGAGGAGGGGAGCTCTGTGTGACCATGACCAGAGAACCTCAGTACCCAGAATCATTTTCATCTCAAACCATTCCCCAAATGTCAAAGCAGAAACATCAGAAAGGAGAGGCTCCTTTTGGAAGCCAACACAAACACCCACTATTCTATCTCGGTGAAAAAGTATGGTGCCATATATAGAATTAGCTAAACAAAATAATACTCTATAGCAAGCATCTGCTGCACTAGCTCTGCCTCTCTCTCTCACACACACAGACTGACAGACAGACAGCTGTAACAAAAGAAGCAACATATACTTGTGGTTTTACACACACACACACACACACACACACACACGCACACCTTGTTAGTATCCTGGGGAGACTGGTTCTAGAACCCTACAGGTATCAAAATCTACAGATGCTCAAGTCTCCTTTATAAGATAGGTTTTTTTGTTTTGTTTTGTTTTTTTTTTTTTTTTTTACATACAGCCTATGAGCATCTTCCCCCACGTACTTTAAATCATCTCTAGACATCCCTAGATTTATAACGTCTGACACAATATAAATGCTTATAAATACTTGCTATAGTATATTATTTCTATGTAATGACATGAAAGTCTGAGCATAGTCATCAGAAAAGCAATTTTTTCTGAATATTTTTGACTCAGTATTAATTAATGGACGCAGAACCCACAAATACAGAGCATACACACACACACACACACACACACACACACCACACATACACACGTTCACAATAAACAAAATAAAAAAGAAGGTTTGGAGAAATTATTTCTGACTCTTACCAAGGTACAGAGCTAGGACGTAGAAGATTTTACACTCTTCTTCTAACAGACAGAAACTGTAGATGGCGATAAAAACAGTGGCAGTTACCAGTAGACATCAGATTCTGAAGCTGAGGTATACTACGCAATAGTCACATCTGCAAAGGGAGGAGGGAGCTCTGAAAACCAATCTAAGCACTCTCTGAGGCCAAACAGAAACGTTGCAGTAATGAAAGTAGGCTGGACATCAGCTCAGCTCCCTAAGTACCACAGAGGGGGAAAAGAAGAGGGGGAAACAGAAGATGCTCCCTAGGGAGCAGGGGCTTCAAGGTGGTCACGCTATAAAATTCTTTTAACTGTAAAGTCAATCCAACAAAAGCAGGTTTGAGGCAGTTCTGAATGTGGCCACCAGCAGTGCTAAGCCCAAATCAAAGACAGAAAGCCCTGGTCTGAAAATTTAACTTTGATTAGGTACTTCTTTAGTAGACATACTGAGCAAAGCAAACGCCACCAGGGACAAAATGACAGACAGAAGCCAACCTTAAATTGCAAAAGGGAAGGAACACACTTCAGCTCATGCCTAAGCTTAAAGCACAGTCCAAGGAGAGAAAACTTGGGCTCCAGGGGTATGTTCAGTTTGGACAGTCAACTCTTATAGGTATTCCTGGGCCCCTCTGCTTGGCTGCTCAAAGTTGGGGGTAGGCAGGGTGGAGGAACTCCTTTGTCTGAACAGGACATCTGCCCTGCAGCTTTCTGGTCTAGAAGAACAGGTCATATAGGACAGTGTTCAACCCTCACTCTTCTTTATTTTAAAAAAAAAAGTGAAGGGGAAACAATCTAATGATGACTGAGGAGAATCCAGATAAGCCGTGACTGTGCTTTCTAACATTCTAGTCACCTGGCTTTTGTTCAGTTGTAATATCAAAGCCAGTGAAGAAGGGGTAACTGACTTTAGCAAATGCTTAGGAGCTGAAATCTAACTGGAAATCATGGATGAAATTTGATTCAGTGGAAGTCCAAAAAATCTCAGAAGTGAGAACCACCATTACTCCTGTAAACATAGAAAAGGCAGAATCCAAAGCACTAAGCAGCACTGGGGGTCTTAAGGGGTTAGATCTAGGGATCACCCCCTCCTCAACAGACTTTTCCAGAAGCAGTGGGGCAAGGCAAGCCCTTGGTCCCAGACTAGAAACAATGGATCTAGTGAAAGTTCCCAGACCCCATTCCCTTCAGAGCTATGGTGAACTCTGAAGATACAGGTATCAGGGGTACCTCCCATACTGGGACAGAGGCTCAGTTAAAGCCACCATACTGTGCTCCACAGACTGCTTAGGCACATGATTCTGAAGTGGAAGAACAGGAAGGGCCTCAGAGGTCCATACACAGCCTCTAAAATGAGGCAGGAGACCCTAGCTGGGGTAAAAGCTACTCTAGCTTTGCATGGATAAGCAATGGGCATCAGCCTCCATGGGACCTGTTCACCATTTGGTTTACCCATCACTGATCTGAAACTTCTTTAACTACACCCTGGTAACCTACAGTGTGCATGAGAACCACTGTCTTGTCTACTCCGTCCCTATAGGCATCAACGGAACACTAGCGGGCTGACAGCAAGAGGTACCAATTAGAGAGACAACCCTGGACTCCAGCTTCTCCAGCTTCAAAGTCAGTCCAAGTCAGAGCTGCATTGTCGCAGGCCTCAACTCCACTCAGTTTCACAGTGGCTCACTAGGCCCCTCCTTCTTACCCATCTCTAGGCTCACTCTACTTTCCATTAAGTCAGATGCAAAGAAGCTAAATAAAATAAATATGTAAATGAGAAGAAACTATGCAGGAGAAGTTCTTCAAATTATTATTTCTAAATGAGACAACAAGATATTGCGCAACTAGACTGTTATTCGGTGAAAGAAGAATGCTTGCTCTGGGTATCATAATGGGCCAACACAGGTGAACTAGCTAAAACAAATCTATCACTCTACTGTGGGATTTGGCACAGTGGCAGATGCTGGTGAGAGGGGCCATGTAGAAAAGCTGTGTCCACTGCATTCAAATACATCCTGAACCTAAAACCACCCTAAACACGACTGCACAAACCAAGAAAGAGGGTTGGGGGTAGAGCTATTGTCCAGTATGTATGAAGCCTTGAACTCAACCTCCAATACAACAGCAAATAAGAGAACAAAGAGGTCCTTTAAAGTTAAAAATTAAAATACAAACAAAAGCTAATAGAAAGGTTACAGATAAAATTAAGGTTATTATGTAAAACATAAAGCCCCATGACACATATAGAATTGTAAATCAAAACTTTTATTTAATAAGAGATCCGGCGAAGGCTCTAAGTTCAGTTGGTAGAGTACTTACCTCATAGGAGTGAAGGCCTGGATTCAATCACCAGAGATCAAGTGTAGAAGGCTAAAAAAAACTAAGTAAGCAATACCACTCTTGGAAAATAAAGAAATTAAAAGAATTGATTCAATTGTCCAAGACTTGGAAAAAAATTGCTTCTTGCTTGAAAGAGTCCTCAACTTACCCCGTTGACTCCACCAGGTCATAGCTCCAAAGGAACTCAGCACACAGAATCCCTGAAAGTTTCCAGACACAACAAGAACGGAGCCAAACCATCACTATCCCCCCAAGCAAACACTTTGGTATTCTTTCATTTAAAAAAATTAAAAATTAAAGGAGCTTCATTCTCAGCTCCTTTCATTTGGGCTTCCCTACATCAGTAGCTGGATTCAACTCTTTGAGGGAAAACTAACTGAAATTTAGAAAGGGTCTCAACAAATGAGGCTAGAATGAGGATATTTAGTACATACAAGGTGCCTCTTCTGAGAAGAGCTGATGGATATTGCCCTCCACTAGATCTGATAAACTAAGAAATTAAAAAAAAAAATTGTGGGCCCCATGAGAAAATCGAAGGCCATGTTAAAGACGATGCAGAAGGGAGACATATAACTGGCAATGTACAGTGTACAGGGAGTCTCCAGTGACTGTAGGCATGGTCAAAGGGTACCTAAAAGATTGCCTGCCAAAAAATAAAACACCAACAAAAAACAAAACAAAACAAGAAAACCCTGAAATTATCATCTAATTCATCTAAAGGTATGATCTGTGTCTGTTTGGAGGCAGTAGACAATGACATAAAAACACATAGGCAAAAATAAATAAATAAAAAATAAAAAAAATTAAAAAATAAAAAATTAAAAAAAAACTTCTTTAAAAAGATTTAAAAAAAAAAACAAAAAACAACAACAACAAAAAAAACAACCTCACACACAAAAAACCCTACAGCAAAAAGTAAAATGTCCTATGAGTTTAGGACAAAGTTTTCACCATAGACTATAGTGCAAGAGATGTGAGTGTCACTTATGGGACTATCCCCACTCTGTACGTGCCTTAAGAAACAAAGTACTCAGGACAGAACAACAAGGCAAAATCTTCACCTTCCACAGTAAAAGAAACTGTAAAAACCTCAGCTCCAGGGGGGAGACAGGAGCTGGGGGCAGGGGTAGATCACATGGATTTCTATGTGTTATTTAGCCTCTGTTTATGAAGGTAAATGTGGGGGACTGCAGCTAAGTCTAGGTTTTTGAAAAACAATTTAACTTTGTTGAAACTACTAATGGCTTATTTATCATTTTGATTACAAAAAAAACCAAAAACAAACAAAAAAAAAACCCAAAACCAAACAAAGTACTCCCTACCTTCTCTGATCTGATAACTGAGGAATTGAGTCTGTATCCCTCCACACAGCAACCCAGAGAGCCAGGGGACAGTGCCCCAGCCTGTGTGCACTTGCAGCCCCGAAGGCTACAAATTAGAGAGAAGGGTCAGGCACAACCTGATATCCAGGGATGATCCAACAAGGAAGGGAGGTGCTCCTTTTATCACCCGTTCCCTTCATCTGTGCTCAGTCACCACAATGAGGAGGTACACAGCACAGCGCACAGTGTTCCCATCTCTCTAGGAACATTCTGGAGTGGTTTCTGTGAGATCCACACAATTTTCATCGAAAGAGAGCAAGCAGCTCCCTAGAACTGGCAACCAGTAGGCTCTCAGGGAAAAGTACACCACAGCCTGTGCTGGCCCAATAGATGCCAATGTGGAAAGATGGGCTCTACAGGCTTTGGGTGAAGCCAGCCCATAGAGACACTCAGAAGACTCCCGATTCACCTGGCTCTGCCTCCTACCCAATACTCCAACACAAAGACCTTCTTGGTAGCAGTCCTGCTAAGCAGGCCCCATATTTAGTGCAGAGCATTGTCCTCAGGCCTGAGGCTACTGTGCAAACATGTACATTTAAAAGTAGCTCTACTCATAGTAGCTTTTGGTTATTATGAGTTTCCTGGAGCAGAGAATCCTAAAACTGTTGATAAAAGTTTTAAATTTGGTAGGCAGGGGATTATTTGTTTGTTTGGTTTTGGGTTTTAGATTATTTGTACACCAATGAGCTATGAATATGTTAGGAACAAGACACAAGTCTACACATAAAATGCATCTATTTATTATATACTATATATACACACTGTCTGAAGACAGTTATATACAATACTTTTAGTAATGATGTACCTTAGTAATGAGTTTCATAAGGTAGGAATGAATGTCCATTTATTACAGTATTAACTTGCAACTCAAAACCATTCAGATTTGTGATTTCTGATTTTCAGATTATATATTGATGGTCAAACAGTATTACATATAAAGGCTTTTATACTGGAGTATCTTAGATGTAAACTTACCCATGCACTCCCAGGGATGATACCTTAAAATATTAAGGTTAAACTCTAGGGCTATAGCTCCAGGATGGACACCTTTTTAATGAGTACAAAGTTCTGAGCTTGATCCCCAGCACTTTGAGAAAAAGAGAGAGAGAGAGAGAGAGAGAGAGAGAGAGAGAGAGAGAGAGAGAGAAAGCAAACCAAAGTCCCTACAAATCTTAAAAGTGAAGGCAAAATGCTTAAGACATCTTCCAGTTCATGGCTGTTGGCTCCCATAGGACAGGAGGGAAAGGTAGAAAGGAGCTGCAGCTATCCAGCATGGTTTCCCCATTGTTAGAAGCTTACACAGAGTCACCAGAGAGCATGCTTGATCACACTGGACCAGCAGGTCAGACTCTGCAGCTCTACCTGCTCTGGAGGCGCAAGTGAGAATCCCAGGCCTCCAACTGAGCATTAGCCCTGGTGACAATGATGGCAGGGTGATAAGGACCAACAGGGCTCTTTCTGTGCCATGTGCTTTAGGAGCGCCTTGTTAATGGCAGTTACTCAGGCCTAATTACTTGGCTCTAAACCCTGCAAGGAAGTCAGTGAGGGGTGGGGCTGCCCACCAGCACAGCCCTGGAATGGGGCTGCAACCACTCCCCGGGGGACGTGGTCAGCATGTCCAGGATAAGTGTACGTGCGCATTTCAGTCCCGGCTGGGATAAAAGCCCCTATGGAGTCCAGACTCAAATTTTTAGGGTCTGAAGACAAATGTTTCAGGCTTCTTATGCCTGAAAACCAGAGACCCCTTTTTATATATCCCATCTTTCTGCCCATCTGAGCCTGTACCTTGTGAGTTTATGCTATTCCACAAACTTCCATTCTACAAAGGGGGTTAGTTAACTTGTTCAGACTCAGGACTGTAGTGACTCGTAGAACCAAGAGACACAAAGGAATTGCTGGTCAAGCAAATCATAAAGGAAATGCCTCGGAGAGAAAGGCAATTCCTCTAAGTACATATTTCTACTGCCCCAGTAGACGTGAGCAACAAGAAGTCCCGTTGGCTGGGCTCAGATCAAGTAACAGGCAACACTAATTTAGGATCTGAACAATCAAGAAAAAAAAAATCTTTCCAAAATCTAATGAGAAGTAAGTGGTTAAAATTAAAAATACTTGAGCATGGCGGGTGGAGGGCAGAGAAAAGCTCCTACTGTCCACCCCCCAGAGCAGAAAATGGAGGCCCCCCCCCGATGCTTTCTGATAACTCTAGAAAATGGTTTTGTGGTTGATATCTCAAAGGACAATCATGACATTTTCACTCCAGTTTTTATAAACAAGCTTTCAATCTGTCTTTTCATTAGCACACAAACCCTGAAGAATAGATCCCAAGTCCCAAAGCACCTATTTGCCAGCTCTCCAAGGTAATTTGACTGCCTCAAATTTTCTCCCTAATCTCCCGTATTTCTGAACTTTTTTAAAAAAAAATAAGAAAATAATGACTGTAGTATCAAACTTTGTAGGATGCAGCCAAAACAGTGCTTACAGGGAAACACCTAGCTTTAAATCCCTGTATTAAAAAAGAGAGAGAGAGAGAGAGAGAGCGAGCGCTTTAAAAATCTGTGCTCTAAGATTTTTATCTAATAAATTCTTAAGAAAAAAAAAATTCCTACAGCTTTCAGATGAAACTGAAGGCACAACAGATGTCTTTGTTGAAGCGAAGTTCAGCTTCTGAACACTCTAAAGTCTGTGACTTCGATGGAACATCGAAATCAAAAAGCCAAAAGAGGAGAAAAATAAACTTCTACAGGCAAGTAAAAAATAAAATGGTGGGTAAACCCTCCCCCCCCAAAAAAGAAACAAAGAAAGAAAAAAAGAAAAAAAAGAGAAAGAAAAAGAGAAAAAAATGGACCCCCCCAAAAAAATCAAAATCAGCTTCACTAAAGGAAAAGATTTAAATGTGAACATGTGACCTAAATAAAAAGCAAGCAATATTTTCTCCTTCCAAAGCTCCGTACTGCTGTGGGTTTTTGTGAGGGGAATTTCTGCAGGGTGGAGGATTTGGTGGTAGAGTTAAAGCCAAGGCCTCATCATGGCTCTACACTGAGCTGCTTCGTCTGCCCTCCATGTTGTTTTAACGGACTGAGAAACAGACACTGGATTATGTGCAGGCTTCCCTCCTAGGAAGGTGCCAGCACTGAAATGTCGGACGGTTAGAACTGAGTCTCCATAGATGGATAACTGCCCCCAGCATAGTTTCTTACATGTTGAACAAACTTTTACGCAAATAAGTTTCCAAATTATACCATTTATAAAATACCAGTTTAAAGAAAGATATACCAATCAAGAATTTGTACAGCTCTAAAATGAGCTAAAGGCACATGGATGTCTTGGTTCAACCAAAGTTTGGCTTCAAAACACTGTAAAGCCTCTGCCCCAGCGGATTCAGCAACATCCTAAGTTTTGAGCTGGATCTTTGGTTCTGATTTTGCTCTTCTTGCCCTGTGGAGGCTAACTGGAGAGACACAGCTGCTCTGGCTTCCAATCATAGCAGTAACCACCATACAAAGTCCTAGACAATTAGCCACCAAAACTCTGTCCTGCTTTCTGGTTCCCTAGTCCGCCTACAAAAATCCACTTTAACCAATTCAACATAGACTCAAAAGCAATATAGGCCAAGTAATGTGTAGTAAGTGATTTAGGGACCACACAACATTTTAACTTTAATAAAAAAGTTACTATATCAAACTCATGATTTCATGAACATTGAAGTTTCTTCTCAAAATAAATGATTATGTAAGTATAAAGAAGAAGAAGAAGAGGAAGAAGAAGAGGAAGAAGAAGAGGAAGAAGAAGAGGAAGAAGAAGA
>JADRCH010000051.1:15439878-15468686 GCA_019843965.1 Rhynchomys soricoides
GGCGACGCCCTTCCGCCCGCCGCGCCACGCGGGGTCCCGCGTCCCGATCGCGGGCGGCCCCGAGCGCAGACAATGACGGCGCGGGGAGCCGCCCGGCCGCCGGGCCCCGCGAGGCGCGGACCACAAAAGTAACTTGCCGCCGCTCCCCGCCCAACTCCTACCTGTCGTGCAGCTCCTCGTCGCCTCCGCGTGGCCGCTGGCCACACGTTGCACGAGTCCCTGCGGAGAAAACCAAAGGCAAAGACGGACACTGGACGGTCCCAGTCGCCGAGCGTTGAGACGGTGCGCGGAAAGTTCGTGCTCCCGTGGGTCTCGGAAAGCGAATGCCGCCCGCCACTGGTCGCAGCGCCCTTCCCTTCCTGCCGCCTCCCCGCACCCCACCCCCTCGATGGGCTTTAAACTCTCCGGGCCCCGCCCGCCCTCCCCGCCTCCGCCGCCGCCTCCGCCTCCTCCTCCCCCGGCCGCTTTTCCTGCTCCTCCTCCCGCCGCCGCCCGGACCGCTCCGCGGCCGCCAGCGCGGGAGGAGCCGCGGCCTGGGCGCAGGGCGTGGCGCGGTGGGCGCGGGCTCGCGGGGTTGGCGTGGCACGATGCTCTCCCGCCCGGGCGGGCGCGCGCCCACCATGCTCGCAGTGCGCGGGACCCCCGGCGCCACGCCACCGCCCGGGTGCGCGGCCGCGCCGGCGGAAGACCGACCGGACCTGTCCCGAAGGGCCGTGGAAGGGAATTGTTGGAAACTCAGAAAGTACTCCCCAACCGCACAGTTCAAATTCTTCCTGGGCTGAGGCCGCCCGACACCGTCGTGGGCAGCCCCGGGCCCGGACAAGGAAACTCGGGCTTGCTCACGGCGGGTCGGGTCCGAGCCTCACCTTTCTCAGCCTCAGTTTCGCCAGCTGCGTGTGAGTAGCCGAAGGAGGGAAGCCTGAGAGGCCCTTCATTGTTTTCTTGAGGCAGCCGAGCAAGCCTCGTGTCCTTTACCTCTGAAGTGGGGCCCTCCTGAAAGTAAAGCCTAGACGGGCCGTGCCCGGTTTCTAAAGTGACCCACAAAAGGCAACGGGGCTAATGTGATCGGCCCCTTCGAAATAATTCTTAATGTCTATGTTGTGTCGCTTTTCTAGTACAGATAGGATACCAAGAATTACACCTTTTTTTTTGAGTTTCGGCTTTGTAAAAGCAGCCCCGACCGTAAATCACCGTAGTTGAGAAGACACGTGGTGTGAAACATTCGCGAGTTCTCCTTCTTCTCCCTCACTCAGGTCTCTGAGGTTGTTCCTGGAACAACTGTAGAAAGTAAAGAGACCGACCGAGTCTTAAAAGTAACTTCTTAAAAGTAACTTCTAGAAGGTAGAGAAGCTGGGAGTGTGAGCTCAGGGCAAGGATTTGAAAGCCGAGCTGCGTTATTGTCCCGACGCTCTTTTTGAGCGCTGCTCGGTACCTCTTGCTTCTAAGAGTGGTTTTTCCGACCTCAGATTGATATAATCAATGAAAAGTTTTTCCTTTTCTATAACTGAACACTCACTCTTGTTTCTGGCCGTTGCTCCAGACTCAGAAACCCACAAGGTGAAAATCCAGAGAAAAGGACGTGAATAAGTCTTAGATTCCCGGGGAAAGGAACACAAGAAGTCTTTTGTAGACAAAGGACTCAAAAGCGAACCAAAGCAGAGAAAACTGGGCTAACTTTTCCCAAGTTGATTTGCTTCAAACTTTTTAGTTTTCCTGCAGGGTCTCACCAGCGATCCATACTGCGCCAGACACAAAGCCTGTCAGGTCAGAGAACTTTTACAGATGTTTGAAAGTTTCTACAGACTTTCGCAACACTTTTTCCCCCCTGAATCGATTTGTTGGTAAGTTCCAAACAGTGTGGACCCTTCGGCCCTCTACATATTGATGTTGCCTTCCCAAACATGGAGATGCTTTCTTATATAACAACCACAGAGCTTTCAAATCCACAGATTTCTATTGTTACGAAACGTGTATTTAATCTAGGTTTAAATTTTTTTCTTTCTTCAGTTTATCTGATAATTTAGAGCGTTGCTTTTTCTTACAAGACCAGTCCAGTGATCTAGGCAAAAAGTTTAATCTGTGCTTTTCAGGCATTATTACTAACTAGAATAGTATGGAGATTAATATCAAGTATTTTCTTGGTGTCAAAGCCCTGGACAGGCCCTCAACCCCAAAAATTCCTGGTTCCTTATAGACCTCAGCCGGCAGAACCCATATAGCACCTTTCTGAACGAAGGTTTTGGCCTTTTTTTTCCCTCATCCTTACTGTATAGCATTAGGGTTACAGTTAGCTCCAGTGGGGACGGAGGTCCTGGCCAGTTCTGTGAGCAGGCTACATTACTACCATCTCATCTCCAGACTCCCAGCGCCCCCTGCCCACACATTCCCCCACAGAGGTATTACAGACTCATACATTGTAAGGTTAGCAGTGTCTAAATGAGCCTGGAGAACCCAGCCTCCTGGGCAAGACAGTATGGCTTTGTAGCTTGCAAACTTCCCAAAGGAGTAATATATGAACTAGACTTGGGTGTTAAGGCAGGAAACAGGATTCTCTGGTGGTGAGGAATTCCATTATCTAAGCATGAGCTTCAGGAGGCTCATTCAGCTGAAAGTAGAGAATCTGATAGACTCTAATTGTAAATTAGTAATGAATTGATTAACATCTGTCTCCCTTGCTGATTGTAGGAATAGTGTCACTGGTAACCATTTACCTTTTGCTAGTGTCCTGCCGGCAGCAGGGGGCCCCTGGTCAAAAGAAAGTACTAAATGGAATAAGTCATTGGAAAAATAGCAGTCAAATGAATGTCTCCGTAGTGTAAATGAATGGAGTAAGGAACGGGGTGATCTCTCAGCCCCAGGCATCGTCTCAGATGTTGCCAGTAGCTTTGGCAGAGGGAAAGCATGGAGGGTAAATGGCATCCTGACAGATGCTAGTCATGCCACTCCGTCCTCGCTGCACATGGTGCCTTCTGGAATAGCTTAGAAGGCAGGGCTGGAAACCAGAGACTAGCCAGTCTGAGGATAGTCCAACAGAACACCCTGGTGGGTCAGCGAGTGATCTGCAGTTGTAATGAAATCACAGTGTGTTATGATTTGTATATGAAACACCACTCATAGTCCTGTCTGTCTTACAGGCTCCTGTATTGAGCACTGATCTTTAGCATTGTTGCTGCTTCAGTAAGGAGGTGGTGGACACTCAGGAGGTGGAACCTGGATGGATTCCGAAGTAGGTCTCTTGACATACAACTTTAAAGGTAATGCCTGCTTCTCATCCTAACCTCTTTTTCCTTTCTGACCACCATGATCAGAGCTTGCATGCTTTTACTGCCATGATGAAAGGGATCCTTTGAACTCTAAGCCAAAAAACAAAATAAAAAACAAAACAACAACAAAACCAAAAACCAAACCAAAACAAAAAAATCCTTCACCTATGTTTCTAAGGTGTTTAAAAACACAGGGACACAAATTCTGGCATAGTGGCTGCTCCAGAAACCCTATTTACACCTGATTTCTAAATCCATCTAGGCTACACAGCAAGCACCTTCATGGGTTGGTCCTGATTCAGGATCCTTCTGCCTCAGTGTCTGTAGAGCTGAGGTTAACATGTGAGTCTCAAGTCCTAACTTGATCTGCATTTTTAACCTACTGTGCATATATGCATGTGAGTAGTCCAAATGTTTCAGGTCTCTGAGCTATTTAAGACAGAGAGATACAGCTTTTCCAGAGTCTAGAGATGAATAATCCAGTAGTGTTCAGAATTTTTCTAGCTGAGGCAGTGACCCCAAAGGATCTAGAATCTCAAACTTGGAAGATGAGGCAAAGAGGAACCTAAAAAGGCCCAAAGGCTTTTGGGAGCTGGAGCTGCTGCTGGGGCATGGGAGGGTGAGGCTGAGACTGGAGAGGGAGACTGAAGGGGTAAGGAGTACCTTACTCATTAGGCTTAGATATTTGCATTTAACTTAAAGCCACTAGAAGATAATGTGTGTTATGGACTGTCCCTAACAATCCTGGATTTATTGATCTCTGATGGATGAGGATAACACCTTGAACAAGGGGTCTGTATCCCAGGCATGTTATCCAGTGGGCAGAGTGATGAGCTAGATGATCAGATGCTATACCTAGAATTATAGACTGGAAGTATCGATGGGAGTCAGGACAAAGGAAACTAAATGAGGACCACAGAGTGGGACTTGGTAGACACAAATAGGACCCTCCACTTCCCATCTTCTAGACTTGGGACAGTCTGGTGTTGGGACTGTCTATATAATTCTGTTTTCTGACATCTTAATGTAAACTCTACTTTTCTTGAATAGCTAGAATCAAAAGGACTTTTCAAAGCGAAACAGGGGAGCTCCCTGAAAAATGTACCCTGAGTTCTATCTATTGAGACAATTTGCTGACGGGAAAATTCCCTCTTTGTAAAAAGTCTACGTGTGTGTGGAGTTTAGAATGGTACACAGTTGTGTAACCGGTAAAGATAGTGGACAGTATTGACCCCAAAAGGTTGCTTCATACCCCACCCTTGCAGTCAACCCCCACCCCACCCCACCCCCTGGGCCCCACATCAGATAACCACCCACCTGCCTTCTGACCTTGTGGTTTTGCTCTTGGGGATGGATGGAATAGTACAGAAAGTCACTCCACATGTGCAGATGATACCTGTGTTGTTTCCCAAATTTAGACCTTGTTTCTTTCAAATATAGATTAGGATTCCACAGTATGGGTGTATATGTGTCCGTTTCTCCATTCTTTCACTGGTAAGGAGAAATTTGGGTCAGTCTCTGTTTTTTAGGCAATTATGAAAAAAATTGCTAGAATTCTTTGTGAAAAAGCTTTTTGTGGCAACACAAGTTTTCATTTCCCTTGGGTAAACAGCTAAGCAAAACAGAGAGGTCTTGTGGTGTGTTTTATCAGAAACTTCCAAATTATGTTCAAAGTAATTATATCATTTGCATTTGCACCGAAAATCACGGACAGTCCCAGCTGTTTCACATCCTCCGGACCTGGTCATCAGCCTTCTTGGTTTTAGCCATCCACATTAGAGGGTGGTGGGATGCTTTTCCTGCTTTTAGTTTGCATTTCTCTCATAGTTAATATGCCAAGCCCATTTTCCCGTGCTTACTTGTTGAATCTGTCTATTATTTTGTGAAGTGTCTGTTCAAATCAGGTGTCTTTTGGGTTGTTTTTATAGTATTGAGTTTAAAAGTTTCTTCAATATAGGTACATGCTTTACTGATTCTCTCTCTCTTTCTCTCTCTTTCTCTCTCTCTCTCTCTCTCTCTCTCTCTCTCTCTCTCTTCCCTCCCTCCATCTTGTCAAGCATCAAAGAGAAGGTTTTTTTTTTTTTTTTTTTTTTTGTATTTTGGAGGATAAAGCATCAATTTACTGTTCATGCTTGTTTTTTTGGTGTGTCCCATTTAAGAAATCCATGCCTCCTTCCATACCGCAACAGTGTTCTTGAATGTTTCATTTTAGAAGTTCTGACCTTTTAGGTCTTACATTTACACTATTATCTGACCTGAGTTCATTTATTGATAGGTGGTTCGAAAGAATCTGGTGATTCCAGCTAATTTTAGAAAACTCCATTTGACTTCTCTACAGACAGAGGAGAGTAGCTGAAACACCAACAGGCAAGGACAATGGTCACAATGAAAATGACGGTCAGCATTGGGCATGGTGGGTCAGTGGGCAGTTGAAGAGAGGCTGTGGATTAGACAGGAGTGGCTGAGTGCCATGTGGTAGAACTGGAGTATGACTTGGCCCTGAGGATAGGACATGAAGGAGGACAACACTCCTGTGGGAGACAGGGAAGATCTCAGGTGAATGGTCTGTGCAATGAGTTGACAAGGGCTAACACATTTCTTGGCTTTGAGGCTATCGATTGGGAGAGAAGAGAGCTCGGTTTATACTCTATTTAACATTTAAAGAGAGAATTCACAGCCTGGCTCTTTGCTACAATATCACACTTGACTGAATAGCAGAACTGGTAACAGGGCCACCATGACCACAGTTCCGCATGGGAAAGGTGGCTGAGGTAACTTCACCCACACACCAGTTCACAGAGGAGCATGCATGTAAGCACAAAGCTGCTTTAAGGAAGCACTTAGAAGTATTCAGCTGGAGCCCAGTAGCCTTGCCACAGGTCCTAGGCAGCAGGACCTAGGTTCAATCAGCTGGGACACAGGCCCTGTATCTCTAGGGCAAGGATCTGAGGATGCCACTCAAGGATCCCATTGAGCTGTATGTTTCTGAAACTGATTTTTCCATATAGAAGTGGGGATCATACATATTTGCCCTTTTGATGCTCCAGGGCATGGAAGACATCACAGAGTCCACAGGGCAGCAAGCACGAGATCTGACATGGATAGGAAAAGGTTGCAAGGAGAGCTACTCGAGGAAGGTCTCACTCTGGGGCAGGGCTGGCACCTCACAATACATCTCCATCCAACTTGGAAAACTGAGCATCCATTTACAAGATTTGGACAACGAGGCTGACCAATCCAGATCCCTGGCACTTCCAGGTTTGGCTGATCAACTTCAGGCTTCACCCAAATGCTTGTCCCCAGTAATGTAGACATGGCTCAAGAAAAAAAAAAAATCAGTTACTCTAGTGAGTGTGTCTATGGAATCAAGGAGACATTTTCCTTCTGCTCATCATAGAAACATCTAGGAAATTTTATTTTACATCTTGTCTGGAACAAGGTCCCAGTGTTGATCCTGATATGGGATTTTAAACTTTGATGCAGCACAAAAGGTCCAAGGGGTGTGTTGCTGGTGGCTAGACAACCAGAAGGACCCAAACAAATGCGTATGGTCTTTACAGCAGGGAAAACCCAGGGTCTCATCTTAGTCAAAGGTAGCATTCTAATCAAATTCTACATGGAGTTAGAACGTGAAGGTTAGCATGCAATTATAATCTCTAGTTTTTACATAGTCGTGCCTCCAAAAAATGAGATCATTTTTAACCTCAAAAAAAAAAAATCAACTCAACCCCCTATTTCAATTACAAGTTAATTAACTGCTAATATACAAACTTTGCTTAATGAAATATATTTTCGTCCAATGCATTTCATGGTTTTAATAACACAATTCTCGGGGCTAATAGAAGGACCCCCAAATAAGGGTAAAATTACTTACATGGTAAAAATTGTTCAGAGCTACTGAGGTTTTGTATCAGCATACCTTCCACAGTGTGTAAGGCGGGAGTGGACTTACAATCAATGTCAAAACTCTTAATAGCAGAAACTCTTTCTGTTGGATAGTATATACTCATGAAGAGGAAAAATATTTCTGGAAATGTGCTTGATAAAACGTAGCATAGTTGGACTTACAAGCAGGAGCAGCCCTTTCAGGTGGCAAGCAGTACTCGGAGGGTCTGTGTCCTTTGGGGACCTTGTGCCCTCTATTGGCCAGGGGAGCATGTCACGTGCACAGAGACGTGTGCTTTATGGTCGTTCTCCTTCATTCCTGTGTAGGTGTAACTGAGAGTTCTTACGATTGACAGCCTGTCTGAATCCAAGATGCACTGACTGCACACGGAAAGTTTTTTTTTTTCCAGGAAAAATTGTGTTTTTTCATCTTCTACCTACTTTTTATTCCGTCTTCTCCTTTTTCCTCTTCTTCCTCCCCCAGACAAGCATCCTTGAAGCGTCTGCATCATCTTACACATGGACAAAGGCTTTATGTAAACTCTGATTTTACATGCATGTCTCAATTAATACAATAAATATACTGTGAGGTAAATGCCACTAGGGTCTTAGGTTATAATCCAGGAAGCTAATTTGGAGAAGCTAGCTATCTCAAGGCCACTTACCTAAGAGCTTCTGTAACCCATTTGACTGACTCTGTACCTACCCATCTTTTTTTCTCTACTCAGAGATGTCTCTCTTGTCATTTTCTTATTATGTAATCTGTTATTTCAACCCATAACCCCATGAGGTATCATTTATGTATAATTCTGTGATTAGATTATAATATGATTAATATTTTCCTCTTTAGGAAAGGTGTTTGTGTTTACTTTTGGGTGGTACAATGTGGTTTTATTTCTGTTGGACAATAGAAATATTGTCCTATATTCTATAGGACAGATCTTGGATCTGTCCTAGATCCAAGGTGGAAAAAAATGGATGATTATGAAAAAAAAGATAGAAAGTTCATTATTGAGCAGGGTTTTAACTTATCTTCCCCCTCTCTCTTGATTCCTTGTTTTTAGAGATTTTGAAGACTTGGTTATGAATGTCATCTTCGGAATTCTGACCTCTCAGAGCCCAGAGAGAACCACAGGCTGGGGTCTGCACTTTGTTATGTAGCTTGAAGACCCATCCAAAATACTATGGAAGGAGGGCATTCAATATGCAGGTAAGCAATGTATTCAAAATGTCCAAAAGAGGGAGGTGTTTTACTGATGGTCCACAAGACACCAGGTGCCATTCAAAACTATAATGTATGTCAAGTAGATGTAGCAGCTAGTAAGGGGGTCATTTTATGGGTTTAGATCATGGATTCAGGTCCTAGACAAAAAGAAGACAGGGCCCTTATCAAGCAGGAGGATATAGATTAGGACATCAACATTCATTTACAGAAAAGGTAGGAGCTGAGATATGATTGACTGCCGTAGTACAACTTGTTCCTTCAGTTTACTCTTAGGTCAAGCTGAAGCCCTACATCCTAGGGGTCCGTGATGGAGGTGAGAGAGATGGTCAATGGGGCAGGACAGGAAAGCCTGCACTCTACAGCATCGATGGCCTTGGGGTTGACATCTTCAGTTGACAAACATGGTGAAGTGCTGACTTTGAGCAAAGTTATTGGATAGTCAGGTAAGATGGGCATATTGACAGTCTTTTCAAGACCTCAGGGTGTTGCAGCAAGAGTCTTGGTAGGGGACTATAATGCCCAGATCAAAGGTGCCCAGGAGTACCTCAGAGGGAGAACTGCATGGATTCTTTAAACCACCAAGAGACCCCAAGCATTTGAGTATAGTTGAACTATAGTTTAAGGAGACCGGGATTTTGTAGAGCAATTGGCACAGAGAGCAATTATCAGGTGCTTTTTTCTGAGCACTATCATCTCTGTGTATCCATAAACTGCTAGTAGTCACTGGGAACTTCTGCAACAGGGGCCATCACTCCTCAGGGAAATTCACTAGGCACCATGGAGATGATCCTGTTGGGGCTACATGATTTGTCCCAGAAAAGACTTTGTGCTTTAATGTCAGACAGTAATAGTTGCAAATTCTGACTTCGATTCTTATGAATTGAGGTTGAACAAATTGTACAGACCCACTGACGCAATTTTCTCAGGATAATTCTTACCTGATCAGGTTGTTTTGATGGGTTTTATATTGTATGTGGTTGTGGCTCTATTCAATAATAGCATAAGCCACTCATGTTTAGTCACATATAAAAACTATGTGTGCAGGACTGTGAATCAGGAATTTGGACAGAGCAGCAAGCATGGCTACTTGCCTCTCACCTGTACTAGTTACCTTTCTCACTGGTGTGACAAAATTCCTAACATAGCAGCTTAATGGAGAAAGGGTTTATTTTGGCTCTGGTTTCAGGATGACATTGTCCTTCAGAGAGGAACATATGGCTCAGGCTGTGGATGTGGGTGAGTACAGCTGTTGCTTTTCCCATCGTGGCAGATCAGGATGCAGAGAATGAGAACACACGCAGGCATAGGCATCCGCACAGCCCATCCTCCATGATCTCTCTCCATTAACTAGACCTCAGGATCTTCCCAAACAACTCTTTGGCTGGGAACCATGAGTTCCAAACCATACTATTCTCTAATGTGTGAGTCCATTCATAGAAGGGGATACCTGAGGCTGGGTAATTTTGTAGCCAGAAGAAGTTAATTCATCTCATGGTTCTATATGTTTGCTGTTTCTATGAGACCTTATTTTGAGAACTAATCCAGCATTTCTGAGACCTACCTTAATCTCTTTGGAGTGGATCTTCCAGGGACTCCCCATTAAGTATCATCTCTAAAAAAGTACCATGAGGAACAATCCTTCATTACATCAACCCTGGGAAGACAAACCAAATTTAAACCACTTCCAGGGGTCAGCAAGATGGCTCAACAGATAAAGACACGTCAAAGCCTGATGACCTGAGTTTAAGCCCCTGGTATCCACATGCTAGAAGGAAAGAGCTGACCCCCGAAGGTTGTCCTCTGACTACTACACACCTGCTGTGGCATGCCTGTCTCCCTCCCCAGGGAACGAGCAATCGAATGGGAAAGCATTAAGCTACTTCCAAACCATTGCACTTTCTCAACCTGAACACCCAGGCTAGGGTCTTAGACACTAAGCATTAAGAGTTCTCAGTTACAATTAGGGAACTTCTAAGTTACTGAGACAATGACTCATATGATGCAGGACCATGGCAGGTACTCATATCAATGGGGCTTTTATCATGACCACCATCTGGAGACATGGGAATCAGCTCAGTTCCTGTCTGGCCTCTTGGCTGTATACCAATCTGCTTTTTTATTTGTGGCCTGGGGAAATAGCAATCCCAACTTCTTAAGGCAGTAAGTATCTCAGGACTCATTGATTGTATGTACATGTGATTCTCAGTGTGTCTACCTACCAATATCTACTGAGGTTGGCAAAGTGTATGATCTGTTCTCATCAGAACCATGTTGAAGTTTAATTCTAGATGGAAGAAAAGCCAGCAGACCATCAGTGTTCCCTATTCTCCATGGCCTGCCACGATGCAAGCATGTCTGCTCTGCCACGCACTGCCCACCATGATGGACAGAACCCACTGAAGTCGTGAATGAAGTAAGCCTTTTTCTCACTTAAATTGTTTTTGTGAGGAGTTTTCTCAGAGCAATGAACAAAATAAGTAATATAAATAGGGGTGAATTAATTCTCTTGAAGAGTTGGCTACATAAAAATAAGAAAAGCAAGCTTCTCACCTTGTCAGCTCTTATTGCCTCCTTTTCCTGTGATCTTGTCTCTTCACCCTTTCTCTTCTGTTAGCTGCCACTTGACATGTGTTGCAGCCAGGGGGCCCTCATCGAATATTGGTCCATGCTGTCTGGACTTCTAGCCATCAGAATCATGGGTCAGGTAAATCTCTTTCCTTTATACATTGTCCAGCATAAGATATTTCTGATGACAAATTTTCAGGACCATTATTATTCATGATCACCCTGCCGGGAAGGGAACTTGACCTATGAGGCTCTCAGTTTCTCTCTTTCTGGGGAATAGGAGACTCAGAGCAACAGCCCAGACAGTCAGATGACAGTGCAGTGACAAAGAATGTACACCTGAACCTCCTACATAGCACAGGACACACTGTCCCCATCCCCACCCTGTTCTATCGACAGTTTCTTTGAAGGTCTGAGCCGGGTGGACTGCAAGGTGAGCTTTGAGCTGGTCTGCCTGCTTCCCTCTTTACCTCAGAAATACTCTCCACACCCATCCTGGGGGTGAACAGCCAGCCCTGTGACATCCAGCCCTGAAGTTTAGCAGCAAGCTGGTGAACTCTGTGGTGGCTTTGTTCCAAAGACAGAGAAGTAGAGAGCAGTGTCGTGTGGCTCAGAGCATCTTTTTTAAAATAACCATCTGTGAAAAGATAAATTCCCTCATATTCACAAGTTGACAGGAAGAGTTAAAAAATACTTGAAATGTCAACTATTTATATAACCTTTGGCCTTTTCCCAATACGGTGATGTGCACGCTTCCATCTCAACAAGAGAGGAGTGAGTTTCCTGTCTTGTTTTGGTTTCAGCTGCCTCCAGGCACCCCTTTCTGTGAATTGGCACCCTCCACATGCTTGTCTGTTGGGCATTTGGCCTGTTTCCAGCTTTAAGCTGCTATGAATAGCGTTACAATAAACACCCTTGGGCGAGCTATGTATTTTTTTCTCTTCTGAAAAACATATTCCCCTTAGAAAACTGATATTTTGCTTCCCTCCTTTTAGTGGAGTCAAGAAAGAATGATTTTCTCAAGTTACCTTAGACAGAAAGGGCTCGTGATGGAGAACATACCTGTGGTACAAGGCACAGCTTGGTGTTCCTGGTGGGTTATGCTCCAGGTGACTCTTTGCTCTGCCTCATCCCTTCTCCTGTTGGCTGGTTCTGCCCTCATGGGTGAGATATCCCATATACCTAGCTTTCCCCAGGACATTATGTCTCCTCACACACTGGCCACCCAATTTCCCCATAATTCCAATGTCCATTTCCAACAGGTTTCATGTTTACATGCCAGAGTTCCTATTCCTGAAGAAAGCCATCTCTTTAGGCTAATGCAGAGTTCACACAAGACTAGGTTGTAGGTAGAGCATCTCACGAGGCAGTAGGACTGTATCCTGAATGGAACTATATACAGTCCATTCTTTAATTCCCAATGGAATCTTGCAAAACCATTCTCCAGTCCTAGTGACTCTTGTGGTTTAAATATGAAGTGGCCTTCAGAGGCTCATTCTTTAATTCTCTATAGCTTGTAGTGCTATCTTTTAGGCTTTAGTCGTTGAGAACCTCTGACTGTAGTAGGCAGCTAAAGATGTGCTTTCGAATATTTTATCTGCTCCTGGCTCTCATGAACTCTGTCCTTCTGCTTCCTGAGTCCATCAGGATATAAAGAGACTCTACTACACATGCCCTTCACATGAACTCTGCTCTGTCTTGCCTGCCATGATGGACTGTGTCCTCTGAGACTTTGATTCATGAGAAATAAATCCTCCCCATCTAATGTTTCTTTCCAGTGTCGTGGTCATAGCAACACAAATGTAATTAATACAATGACTTAGAGCCATCACCCTGCTCTTGCAGGTCCTAATGGATCAGTGATCATATCAGCCTTACCTGGGTTCCTTCATGGTGCAGACAAAAAGCAAGATGGGCTGGTATTTGCTGGGGGCAGGAGAGTCCTAACACCCTGATTTTGCCTTGAACACTGCAAATCTGTCACAAACTCTGCAATTCCACACTAGCATCTTCTCATTTCTTGTATTAGTCATTAGACAGATGGAAATGGTGGAGAGTGTACCAGGTATTCTGGCAGGTGCATGCTGTAACAAAATACTTGATCCTGGATACTTTATTTTTAAAAAAGTTGACCTTGTAGCTTTGGGTTCTTAGAAGTTCAGGATTTAATCTCTAGTAAGAGCCTTCTTAGGTGTGTCACATGATAGCAAATGGCATCTTGGCAGGATAGGGGTAGGGAGTTGATCACTCAGTGAGATAGGAAGCTGGACAGCCAGATGAAGAAACCACTCTTAGTAGAACTCACCTATCCTATGAGCCTGTGAAGGATAATCAGCATTCATCCTTTCTAAGGATAATGCCACCAATTACCTTATTACCTCCCGATAGGCCCACCACCGCTTACTCTTGCCACACTGAGAACCAGAATTCCAACATAAAGTTTTGGGGGACACACTGGAACCACATTCAAACCACAGCACACTTTAATCAGCTGTCACCCAGCCTGCATTAGTATATGATCTTGAAGGCACTTATACCAACACAGGATGCACAGCCAACAAGCTCAGCAGTGTCCCCAGAAGACAAAGACATATCATTCATTGGCAGCATGCTGAGGTTTGTCCAACCCAATACCACTAACTGTTGAGAACTGATCTAGAGTTCTCTGTGAGACCTTCCAATTTTATATAAATATTGCATTATTCTATAGCAAGCATCTGACTGTAAGTTTCATGGACGTTCACTAGGTCTGCTGCAGTGTCTGTGGCAGATGACCTCACAAGCACCCCAACTTCAGGGCAGGCTGACCACTTCCACAATTTGTAAACCACTTCTCAGTCTAGGACTTCCTGTTATAGGTCATTCATGTCAATGACAAAAAGCCTCAGAATTCACTCTTCAAATGGGGGTCCACACACAGGTATGACTGATGAGTCTCTCTCTGCTACCTATCTCTCCCCCAGGCTCCTAAGCTTAGCAAATTAAAACAGCCTAATAAAATTCCATGGATTTGGTTGCTTAAAAAGAGCTTTTTAATTTCTTTCCAATGAAGGGAGCTGAACGTGTAAGTCAATGTGCCAGGCAGAAGTGGCTCCTCCTGTGGCTTTTTCCTTGGATTGGAAATGACCATTTACCCAGAGCGTCTCTACACAGTCTTCCTTCTGTGGATGCCAGGGTCCTGATCTCCTCTTATGATGACACTAATCCTGTTGGACAAGGTCCGATGACCCATTTATCTTATTCTCCTCTTTTGTAGGACCTCTCCCCAAATTGGTCAAATTAAGGTTAGAGCTGTGACATGGGAAACTGGGTGACAGGATTCAGCCTTGAGCACCCCCACCCCAGTGCTTCCAGGCACATCCCCTTTCAATGGTGGACTCCAGACCTGGCCATAGCTTACCTTATTTCATACATGAATACTATATTTATGTAATATGTCTCACTCTTTGTCCCTCCAATATTCTCCATACTTCTCAGATTCATTGGCCTCTTCTTTTCTTAAAGATTTATTTATTTATTTATAAATGAGGACACTGTCGCTGTCTTCAGACACACCAGAAAAGGGCACCTGATCCCATTACAATGGTTGTGAGCCACCATGTGGTTGCTGGGAATTGAACTCAGAACTTTTGGAAGAGTGGTGAGTGCTCTTAACTGCTGAGCCATCTCTCCAGCTCAACTTTTTCTTTTCTAAATAATTAATTTACATCCTAACCACAGTTTCCCCTTCTTCCTCTCCTCCCAGTCCTTCCTCCCCAATCCACTCCTCCTCCCCTTCTCTTCAGAAAAGAGGATGACTTCCCATGGGTATCAATCAGCCATGGTATATCAAGTTGCAATAAGACTAGACTTATCCTCTTCTATTGAGGCTAGATGAGGCAACCCAGTAGGAGGAAAGGTTGATCTCTTCTTTTTTGATTGTTTGTTTGTTTGTATGTGTGTGTGTGTGTGTGTGTGTGTGTGTGTGTGTGTAAATTCCACTTCATCCATTTAGTGTTGCATACATGCATAAATATATATACACACACATACATATATATAATCTCATAACTATATAAAGTGTTATGTTTAGGACTAACCATTTGGGATTGGATAACCTAAAGGAGTGCTTGTCCCTGGAGAGCACTGGCTCTTCTCTTAGCAACTGTTATCTGCCTACAGCTCTTCATTTAGGGGTGGAGCCTTGTGAGATTTTCCCCACCATCCATGATAACGTGTTGACTGGTATGGTCTTTTTCGGAGCTTGTGTTGGCAACCATATTGTGGGTGCACCATTCCTGTGTCTAGGATACACTATCGTTCTGTGGTCATCTCATCCTCTGGCTCTTAGCTTCTTTCCTTCCCCTCTTTCATGTTGTTCCTTAGGTATAGGAACGTGTTTTAGATGTCCCAGTTGAACATGGACACCTCATGGTCACTTATTCTTTGTATTTTGATGATCTCTATAATAGCCTCTTTCTGCTACAAAAAGAAGCTTCTCTGATGAGGGTTGAGAAAACTTATCTGTTTTTATATACATAGGTATTTAGAATGCAGTTGGGAATTATATCCATTTAAGAAAGAGTCAGTAGTTAGTTTCTTCTCTAAGGCCCTTGATATCATCAGTCATAGGGAGCAGAACTAAATATTGTATTAGAGTTCTCTAGAGAAACAGAATTAGTATGATGTACACACACACACACACACACACACAAATATACACTGTGAGTGTGTGTTGTGTGTAATGAAAGAGAATTTATTAGGTTGGCCAATGTAATAGATTGCAGATTAGGTCATTCAGCAGTGGCATCTGCATGCTTGCTTGTGAGCCAGAGAACCTGGTTGTTGTTGTCTAACAAGCTGCAAGCCTCAGAACAAGGTGAATCAATGATGTCACCCTTGCCTAATTGGAAGATGTGCTTATGTGCATCTCATGGAAGAGCTTTTTCAGAAGCTGGGGTCTAATGTTCATGGATAATGGTAGCTGTAGTCGACATATTTCTCTGAATGGAACATATGTAGACTACTATCTTTCTCTTCTCCCACCTTGTACTCCAGCTCCCAGTCTATTGGGAGGTCTTCCTTCCTCAGTTGCTTTCCTGCATGTCAGACATCTCTGAAATCTCCTCATAAGCATATCAAGAAATGCTGTTCAATCACTTGCTAGCCATCTCTTGATACAGCCAAGTCGATGATCAAGATTAACCATCACAAATTCAAAGAAGAGGTGGTGGAATAGTGAGACTCTTAAAAAAAACTTCCCCTTCATCAAAACAAATGATTTTGGTCCATATAGTATGATATATTTCAAAATGGCCATATTGATGAGAAGATCTTGTAAATAGCTCATCGGGAGCCATATCAGACAGAGGTTTCAGTCACAGAACTGCCAACCCCAACTGTTTGCAGGGCAAGATCTCCATCCTGCTTTTGTCTACATCTTTTCTCTCTTATCATTTCTCCAGGTTCCAGAACTGGCCTCACATACACTTGCCTCAATCTAGAGGTTTCCCTACCAGGAAATAAGGCTGGTACCTTCTACAGAGGGTTCTAGGACTAGCCAGGAATCAACACAGTCTAGAAGAGCAATGGAAGACCACAGTATCCATGAGCAAGGAAAGGTTGTAAGAACTTCCAAAATGTAGGTGCCATACAAAGTTCACAAAATATACATGTTTTGAATACTCAGAGGAGAAACATTGTAAATTACAGAAGACACATTGCAAAACAAATGTATATTTGTGAGAGAAGGAAGGAAAGAAGGGAAGGGGGAAGGAGAGAACGTGTGTGTATGAGAGAGAGGGGGGGATGGAGAGAGTGAATGTCACACAGGGAGGGGGATATCACTTCCTTATCTATTTCACAATTCCTCTGGAGCTACATCACGTCCTTGTCCACTGTCAACTACCACCAACATCTTCTCTGAGCTCCAGACTTACAACCTCCACCATCAGACACTGCCACCAGTCTGCTCTGCACCTACTTCATCATCACTAGTTGGAGGGTCCAACCTACTTCTTTTTCTTATTCCTATGCAGAACCCAGGATGAGACACAGAACATAGTGTTCCAGGTGATGGAGTGGAGAAAGGTTTCTCAGTGTCTTCCAGACAGATGGGCAACATTCACACTTCTTTTTGGTGATAGAACACCAATATGCTTTACTACCACGAATCATGCAGCTGACTTTCCTGCCTTTGGAGGAGTCATGGGTTAACATACCTAGAGTGCAATGGATGAGCCTCACCTTGGGAAAATCACCCTCATGATCATGAGATCTCCCCTGCCAGGTAAGTATGTATCCACACCTCTAGCAAGCTTGCTAGAAATGCATACTCAGGATCCACCCAGGTATATAGAATCAGTCACTCTAGGGGTTGCAGCTGTGATCTGCTTGAATGGGTCCTGACATGTTGACCTGAGAAACACTGGCTGAGAAACAAGACTCAGGATTCAACCTAGACATTGCTGGGCCTGCCTAGCCACATAGTGTTTAAGTCTCCTGTGTTTTTGCCATTAACAGCAAATCCTGTTTAACATCTGCCTTCTCCTTTGAGCTCCGGGGACCTTGATTCAATCTTATTTACTTTCCAAACTAACACATGCACTGTGTCTGGCATTGAGCTGGGGCTCAAATGCTTTTGAACTGCTATCATGAAGTTGTTTCAAATGATTAACTTAGTGCCGGAGATGTCCCTACCTATGCAACAGATGACACCCCTAACTTGAATGGTCTCCACAGCTGCCAGTGAGGGCAGGGAAGACAGTTAACACACCACACCTTTTCAAGAGAACAACTCCAGGGAGAATCTCACCTCCTGAACAATGCAAGTACAATCCCCGATAAGAGATTCTCATTGTCTTTGGTATATTCTTAAACCAGGTTTTTACTCATGTTTAAACATTAGGTGTGCAATGTTCCCTGACTCTCAAGAAAATGGCTTTGTGTGGCAGCAACCCATACTGAAGGAATGACATTGGTCCCTAGTTCTCTGCTTTGGGAAAGTCCTTGGAAACCTTTGCCATACTGAGCTCAATAAAACATCAAAAAGCAGGTTGCATCCACAAATGGCTTAGACAAAATGGGTATTACTGAGTTTTAAAAAGATACATGTGAGATCTTATTTCAAACCTCTTATTTCAAACTCATAATAACATAATGAACAAAGTTATTGCTCACCTATTTTGCTGTGGTTTATATAAGAGACCACATTCCTGTTCCTTTCTGTAGCTGATTTGGCTGCTGCAGTCACCTTACCCAAGACAGTAATTGTCAACACTGGTGAGGACACAAGGAAAGAGACAGGGGACCGTTATTGAGCAGGAGCATTTCTTGCTTAGGGCATCCATTTGGGGAGTGTAGAGATACTAGTCTCATTCACAGCGAAGGTGCTGGGAAAATTAAAATCAGGAGCTGACTTGTGAATGAGCAGTGGAAACTTGAACACCAAATGGCAGCAAATGTATAGAGTGATGTGAGATCCACAGAGAAGGGTCCCCAGGAGAGACAGAGAAGACTGGCTTCTGGACCCTCCACAGGTAGCTCTCCAGGCTCACTCACAAAGTTTTCCATTTTCTGAAGGTGCATGTATGTTGTCTTCTATGTCTTGAAACTTAAGGAAATTGGGCTGAGCACTGTATGGAACTTGCAGTTAATTATGAGTATTTTGGGGGAGACAAGAACTTTATTGTGATTGAGCAATTGTTATTTGTAGGAGGAGCAACATCATGGCATAAAGTTAACCATGATCCTAGGAGTCAGACATCCTGGGCTCAAACATGACTTCTTGTTTCCAGCTGATCCATCCATCTTAGGTAGGCTAACTTTTCTGAACCGTTGTTTGCCTAGGGCCTGGAATAAGAATTGTGCTCAGTAAATATGAGCATCTCACAATCCACACTTTTCTCACTGTCTCACAGTAGTCTGAATATCAGTCACGGCGTTGTTGAAATCCAGTTCAAACATAAGATATTTAGCTGGATTCAGGGAGATGGAGTCCATGGAAAGACTTCATAAATTGTGAAGAGCAGTTGGGTTTCTGTGGTCGTTAAAAGCATTCTAGATATACTGAAGTAGAGGGGATACAGTGGGTTGATCACATACTTCTTTAAATGACTCTAGTAGCCCTGGGTTTGGTACAGGCAGGAGATCACAAAACCCTCTGTAGATTCGGAAGGATTGCTGTCCTTCTTAAATCGCTTGTTTTCAAAGTGTTCCCTGGACAGCAGGGTCAGCATTATTTGAGAACGCCTTAGAGAAACACGTTCCTCACGTTCCTCAGGTGACTGACTCAGAAACTCAGGCAGGCAGTTGACCTTAGGCAATTATTCTAAACAGAGAATCAACCCCCACACTACCCCTGCAGGCAAGCAAGTTCTAGCCAGAGGACCCAGAAGAGCACACAAATAACGATCCAGCCCCTAAAAGTCAACTTCCAGTAAGTTACCAAGGCCAAATAACCGGTCTGTACATTCTGTAGGACGTGGCAAAGGAAGCCCATGGCCAGGACCAACCATTCTAAGAAATTCTTAGCCCTTGGCTTTGATCCAGAGTGGCATATGACTGGTGCTTAGACCCTCAGGCTGCCAGAATACGTTTGCTCATCCTCCTTCATGAGAGAGGAACGACTCCTAGGAGTGCCCTACACGGATAAACAAACTGACGAACATACATAAACCTGCCTTGACTATGGCCTTACTGTACCTCACTGCCTAGTCTCCGGGCTTTTGAGACTGACTTCAGCATCCTCACTGGAGAGAATCAGTGGCCCTCAGGAGTTGCAGGAAGTCCTCTTACCGCCACTTTAGCCTCCCTCCTAGAGGAAGGCTTCACATTGCTTTTTGCTCCCCTTTCTTAGTCTTCCTCAGGCTTGGAAGTCCTTATACCCACCTGGCCTCCATCACAGCAATTCCAGGCTGAAATACCTCTCAGTGAAATAACCTGTGCAATGAGGAGACACCTTCTTCCAACTCTCCATCAATTTGTGGAAGCAAGGATGTCATTGACTGAATTCTCATTTTATTCATGTTTTAATATCTGAAAGATGTATTACTGGTTGGAATTTCTGATGTTTCAGAAAATTAGAGAAAATAGAAACTTTTTAATGGTAAATAACAAGTTTACACAAATCCTGATATCTTATCGTTTTATCAAAAAATATAACGCTAAAAATAAAGTGAAAATCTATTTCATTATGATAATTATAAACCATAGTGACGAAGAAGAAAAGTTTCTTTTTCTTTGGTTCTTAGAAAGTACTTCTTATTAACACTGCATTCAATGTTTTGTTTTTTTAAAAAGTACCTGCTCAAGCCAGGTGTGGTGGCTTTCTCCTTTAAACCCAGCATTTAGGAGGATATTCTGGGAGGACTGGAAGCTTAGGCCAGACTCCGATACATAGCAAGTTCAAGAACTGATCAGTAGGAGCTGGAGTTATGGCTCAGTGGTTAAGAGCATTGACTGGTCTTTCAGAGGACCCGAGTTCAATTCCCAGCACCCATACAGCAGCTCACAACTGCCTGTAACTCAAGTTCCAGTGGATCTGACTCTCTCACACAGACATGCAGGCAAAACACTAGTGTACATAAAAATAAAGAACAGAGTTGTAGGCTGTATTGTATAGATGTGTCTAAAACAAAAAATTTGTCTGACTGCGTATATAGTCTATGAACTCAGTATCACCAAGTTGATTTTATGTCTTTACAATACCTATGTGTTATGCAGAAAGATTCCAAAATAAAAATTCTGATTCAGTAGCTTTGAGGTAGAGTCTGAATTTAAAAATTTTAAAACATTTCATTGACCAAATTTCGAATAACAATGCAAAAAACAAATTTTTCCTAGTTGCTATGATTTTAATGTGATGGCCAAATTAATGAGTTAATATTTAGGGTTGAGAGCTTTGGTGTGTGTGCCGGACAGAGGCAGAATGGTAACCGATACATATAGAGAGAGCTGTGTTTCTTAAAACTGTTGTTTTCAAAGTAAATAGTCCCCAGGCAGCAGGGCCAGCATTATTTGAGAACACCTTAGAAAAACAAGTTCCCCAGGTTACTGGCTCAGAAACTCAGGCAGACAGATCGTATACAGTGTCTCTGTGTGTATGGAACGAAAGGGGGAAGGGGCTTTATTAGATTGCCTCACTCAGCTGTTGGAACTGAATGCCTTTGCGATCCTAATCTGGAACTGAGGTCCACAAAAAATCCTGGGGAGTTATGGGTCTTCTACAGTGTATTCTGGAAAGCCAAAGAAGCTGGTATCCAATGTCAGCAGGGAACAGCAGTGACAGTAACAGAAAGAGATGTGCTTGCTCTGGAAGATGTCAGGCAGGCATGAAGGCAGTGCTGATTTTCCTCTGCTCTTTATAAACATTTGAGCCACATGGTGGAAGGTATCACCCACCGTGAAGGAGGGTCTACTCCCCTCAGCCCTTTCTGGAAATTTCCTCATTGACATGTCCAGAAGTTGTTTCCTAATTGACTCCAGGTCTGCTCAATTTGACAATTAAGATTAGCCATCCTGATAGGTGTAATGACTGGTATTGTCAACTTGGTAAGGCCTAGAATTATCTGGGAAATGGGTCTCTGGTCATGCCTATGAGAGATTATCTTGTTTATCTTGGGGAGACTTATCTCAGTTGTTGAGGAGACAGTTCCTGGGCAGGGAATACTGGGCTGTATAAACTAGAGAAAGCAAGCTGAGCACTAGCTTGCTTTCGTTTCTCCCTGTTTCCTCATGGTAGATGTGATGTGAGCAGCTGCTTTAAACTCTTGTAGCTTTGACTTCCCTGCTGTGATGGTCTTCACCTTGAACTATGAGTTAAAGCATTTTCCCCTTTAAGTTGCTTTTCTAAGTGATTTTATCACAGCAACAGGGAAGAGACTAAGACAGTAGGCAGTTAGAATTAGTTCATGAAGGTGGGGACCTCATGCTTGTATCAGGGACCTTAAGAGAAAAAGACCTCACCTGGCACATGTGCTTTGTCTTGCTTGTGGGAGCAAGAGGGCCCTCTCTAGATCCTAGCATTCCCTCCAGACCAACGAGACAGACAAACTTCTGTTCTTTGTGAGTAATTGGACTCTAACATTTTGTTATAGCAAAAAATACACCCCTCCAAAAAACCTACCTAAGATACAAATTTATGGATGAATAAAATTTATTCCTGCCTATTCAGAGGTTCTAGGAAGTTTTCCCCCAGTCTCTTGAAACAACACAGGGTACCATGGTCTCAGGCTAGCTCTTCTTCCTGGAAGCAAATATGTGTGATGTGTGATATTGTGGTGTACTGTCCCTCTTCGTGCAGATAACCAAGACTTTGTAGCCATGAACTTTCTCCCTCCTGGCCTTTGCTCTGTTGTCACTCTTACTTCTAAATACTTTTTAACCTGTGTAACACTTTTATTTGTTCAGAAATGGGCAATCAATTAGCTCTCAGTGTATTTTTAGAAAAAAAAATAAAGAAAAGCTCTTACAGTTTACCACATTAGTTATTGCATCTGAAGCACCTTATCCTCAGTGTGGATGGAGATTTCCTCTGTGCTCTGACTGCTGCTGAGAATTGCCTTGATGATTTGATGGCAGGAAAACTCATGTTGATTTGCTTAAATTACTGAAAATTGTTTTCCTTAAACCTGAGACTCTAAGGAGAGTTTTGTTTTGGTGTCCGTGGTTCAGGATAGCATGTTTGTGACCTACAGGTGGTGGCGGCAGCTGCTGCTGCTTGTTACAAACTATCTACAGTTTCAGTCCTCCTGGAAATGGACTAAAAGTCAGTGCTGTTGTTTCTGTCTTAAACAGAAACTGACAACCTCTCCTTCATGGAGGACCCACAGCCAGCCAGTATTACCCATGGATGCTCACACTAGCATCTCTCCAGCACTTGTTGGGATATTAGAACACCCGCTAGACCATAGAGAGGCAGCAGTGATGTGTGGGCCATTTCTTGTTCATGGTGGCGGATGTGGGGTGCAGGACTTCTGTGGAGATGTTCGGCTTTTCTGGACATACTGCTTCTCATTGTTTACATATGAAATATCCTCCAGAGGCCAGGTTTGAACTCTTAGAACCTAGGTGGTGACACTGGGAAGGTGATTGAACCATTAGGGTGTTGCTTTGCTGGAAGCGCATCACTGTGCTTTAGTATTTTATTTGGCATTCATCTATTTGCATTTTATATTCTCTCTCTCCGCTTCCTGGGGTGAATGAAGTATGATCACCTTGCTCCCTGGCTGCCAAGCCAGCCTCATGCTCTCGCTGGTGTACTTTCCCTGTTGTGATAGGCTCTGCCCCATCTGGGACTGTAAGCGGAATAAAGCCTTTCTTCAGTAAGCTACCTTTGTCATATTTTATCAGAAAAGTAACTAATGTGCTGCCTGCTGTTCCCACGTATACGCACTCAGCATACCAGTAGTGGTGGAGCATTGTATGTGGCAGAAAAGTAGCTCTTCATCACATCCTTCTTTATCTACTCAGACAGACAGCTGAAGATGCCCCATGGGCATCCATGAGAAGCGGATGGTCAACATCGTGACCACGTGAGGCTTAGAACAGCAAGGAGCAGCAAAATACTTGAGAACCATCAACTCTATCAAAGTAAAAGATACTATTTGACATTTAAATCTTATTTGAGCATGTCTAACAGTGTCAGGCTTTGCTTCAAATCTCTGAGTTGGAATTAGGAGCTAGAGTAGGGTAGAGTTTCTGCTCAGGGGCCACTAACCCATTTAAGGTATGGCACAATCAGGTTCTTACACAGTTCTACTGTGTATAGTGTTTCATGACCTGATGAAGTAAACCATCTGTCAATGTTATTCCTTGGCTAGGGAAGTAAGAACATCTTAAGTACAAATCAGGGGACAAACTCTGCTGCCCTCAGAGGGAAGCATGGTCTCTGAGTGATTGATGTTTGGTTTGCACTGTGTTTGAAAAAGCCCATGTAGCCTTTAGCTGAGCTGTGCTCTTTAAAAACAGGCAGCTCACTGCCCCCCCTTCTCTGTCCATTGATCTACATAACTTCTAAAGGCAAGGCATGTGACACTGGCCACACAAACAGAGACTGCTTTGATGAGAGGAAAGGGACTTTCTGCTCTTGTTTTTCTGAAAGAAATGTGTATTTTTGTGTTGTTCTCTACTCCACAGTTTAGCCTTTGATGCTTCCTTTTGTCCGGTAGGTGCCACAATTAAGCACCAACTCTAGAGTGCTCATCTTGTCTAATCTTCTACATCCCTGCGCTAGATCAGCCCCCTGCCCTGTGCTTTCATGGCTCCCACTGCTCCTTTAAGCTCTTCCCCTATGTTGTGAGACAGGGTTTCACCTTGTAGCTTGGATCTAAGCCTGAAATTTACTATGTAGGACTTGTACTTCTCCCAAGTTGTCCTTGTTTTGATTTTATATGAATTTTGTATGCCTACTTTTTTTTTTTTAATGAATAGAAAGCCGTGGCTTCAAGTCTTCTGATGCGGTTCTGTTTGCCCATGCGATAGTACCTCTGGCAGTTGCTTTATAAATTTGATGCTGTATTATTTGATGCATATGTATCCATCACAGTAAGATCTTATCCTATATTATACCCTTTGTGACTGGAGAGTAACCTTCTTCACATTATGTCTTACTTTTTGGTGACATTTCGATATGTTTGAAGAGCTTTCAGATGAAAAATGATTGTTGAAAGAAACAAAATAAAAATTAATTGTTGAAATCAGTTGAAGGACTCTTAGTTATTAACTGTTGTATTCTTTCAACTTCTCCAAAGGCCTAGAATGTGTCAAACTGAAAAGCTAGGATGTGGTAGTATACCGATGAGAAAGCCACTCAGAGTTTGTAATCACATATGGCTGTGGTTTGAGGGATAGAAAGTGAACAATTTCAATCTCAAAAGTCAGATTTGAATCAAGGACCGAGAGCCAGAAAGGTGCCTCAGCAGTTAAGCATACTTACACTCGACCTGGGCTTATTTCAGAGTACCAGCATTGAGTGACTCGCAGCCACCTGTAACTGCAGCTTGAGGGGATCTAATGCCCTCTTTTGGCCTCTACATGCATTTCACTTACCTGTATACACATGCTTAAAAATAATAAAATAAAATAAAATCTTTAAGTCTGAGATGAACCAGGAGTCTTCAGTGCCCTTAGGTCCCAGTTCTTTATTGTGAAATAGAAGCAAAAAACATCAAAGGATTGTTGCAATCATTGAATAGCATATGTGAACATGGAAGACGTGTATGGAATGCTCAGTAAAAATGACATTTGCATCTTAGGATGCTACCATAAAAGTGCAACCAGAATTTTTCTTTCTCAAGTGTCCTGATTTGGAAGCCAAGTGTTTAGTTAAACCACCTTAGGCAAATCAATTTATCTTTTGGGTCTGTTTTTATTTAATTTTTATTTGTAAAGTATTAACATGTTATGGAAATTGTTATAATTACAGTTACGATTTGTCTTACTTAGGGTTTCTATTCCTGCACCAACATCATGACTAAGAAGCAAGTTGGGGAGGAAAGGGTCTATTCAGCTTACACTTCCAATTGCTGTTCATCACAAAAGGAAGTCAGGACTGGAACTCAAGCAGGTCAAGAAGCAGGAGCTGATGCAGAGGCCATGGAGGAATGCTGCTTACTGGCTTGCTTGCTTCTCCTGGCTTGCTCAGCCTGCTCTCTTTTAGAACCCAAGACTACCAGCCCACAAATGGCACCACTCACAAAGGACTCTCCGTCCTTGATCACTAATTGAGAAAATGCCTTACACCTGGATCTTATAGAGGCATTTTCTCAACTGAAGCTCCTTTCTATTTGATAACTCCAGCTTGTGTCAAGTTGACACACAAAACTAGCCAGTACACTAGTATACACTAATCAATTAAGAGTGCATATTAATTTAAAATTTCACTCTCTTCACAAAATACCAGTATGGTGCATTTATCGTTCACTGCAAGCCAGATACTATTCTAAGTACTTTTAAAATATTACATATATTAATTCTTATGTGCATAATACTACAGTTAGAGCCCTCAGTTTTACTTCTGAGGAAATATGCACAAAGAGATAATTGCTTTGCCCAAAGTGGCACAGTTGGTATGTAGGAGAATTTGGGTGTAACACCAGACCGTCTGGCTCCAAAATCCTTACTTTCATATATAACATCATCTCAATAGAAACATTAAAAAGACAGAATTCTATTATCAGGAGATTACTAATTTGATTGACTGGGATCATTTTTGACATAACCTCAATATGAACATTAGATTTTTCAGACTATTTCATCTGTGATTTAAGCTCTCTAGTTTTACTGAGTAAATAAGTTGAGTAAATAAACCTGGTCTCAAGTAAAACACAACACAATCTAATAAATAGCAGCAACAAAGCCTGCCTGGTAGGTGAAGATCTACATACAATGTAGCTAAGTATTATCTTTGTAAAATTACAATTGGGTGGAAATTTCAGCTGGTAAGGACCTTACCAAATAACCTGTCAGTATGTTGGAATGCATATTTGATAGGCAGGGAAAAGACTATTATAGACTCAAGCTAAATAATCTTCTCTGTGAATCAGCTCCTGTGGTCCATGGTCCACACAGAAAGTACGTATCCCATATTTGTCTTTTCAGAGGAGAAAAGAAGTATTGGTGCATACACACTGATAAACTGTTAACCTATTGCTGTGGCTGAAATATGTCCCCCAATGCAACATGTTAAAAGGCTTGAGTTTTATATATTCATGTGTTTGGAAATGGGACCCTTGGGTGGCAATGAGGATGAGCAATGAGGATGAGAAGAAGTCACGAGGGTGCAGTTCTCATGATGGCATTAGCTGTTTTAGAAAAATGAGTAAGAGAGAGCCAGGGGTAGAATCCTTGCTCTGTCTTTCCATGATTATGATGCAGCTGGAAGGTCCTCCCCAGGGGCTGAACAGATCCCAGGACCATACTTTTGGATTTCCTAACCTCTAGAACTATGAACAAGAGCCATCTCTGTTCTTTCTAAATTATCCTGTATCAGATACTTCATTACAGAATAGAACACATAGCCCAAAGATCACGAAAGAAGGCAATTGCCTGTAACATTGAACAGAAAAGGGCCTTTGAAGATGCAGGTGATGAATCATCTGGGGTTTCCACCATAGTGTCATGTCTAGCTAGATGGGAAAACTGCTTTGACTGCTCACATATTCAGCATCATTCTAAAAGGTGACAGACTATTTGACCAACAAACACTAAAAAGAGATTTGGGGCTTCTGTGAAGTTAGTATGAGGTCACTCACTGTTAAAATATAATAGGGTGGCTTAGATCATGCCTTCAGTGACAGGCACACAAATGACCAGTATCACATATCACCTTTATTTGCAGGCAGGCCTGTCCCTTAGCCTGTTCTGGCCACTGTCTGATGTTAGCATTGGGATCAGCTTTAGAAAGACCTGGACTGGGGAGAAGATTCATTGGTTACAACTATTGAAAGGAAGACAAAAAGATCCAGAGTCTGTAATTTTCCCACCCACATTAAGTTATTTGGATAAAACTCTGCTGTCATAAAAGGACTGAACTCACTAAAAATAAAATATGTCTGAGAATACTTTCTCAGGTTTGACTGCTCTCTGTGTGAGAAAAAAAAATAGAGACATTTGGGGGCCTCTGCAAAATACAGCCCAGTATCAGAAAGTGTTGGCTTTTGTTGAAATTTATTGCTAGAGATTTATCGACTTGTGAGATAAATATTGACCAAATCAAAGTCAAGGTTATTACTTATCTTCAGGAATAATAAATCTTGGTGTTTTCAGTGACACAAAGTCAATATGTACTTTGCTGCATAAATTCCAAATGAAGAGTTTCATCGAAACATCTGTAAATCTCTCCATCACGATCACAATGGTGGCTTTAAAATTTTTACTATCAAAGAAAGACTGGTGTAGAAGTCTGGTGGAACAATCTGCTGTTCACTGCTATGAAGCCTGGTGGCCAAGTAGCCCCATTTTCAGTGAGAAGAAACACTGGCTGGCTCTATGGTTGTTAATTGGTTCCTGATGTCATTGTTTCTAACTCACAAAAATCAAAATTTTCTCACCATAAGTAGGAGGTAGAATGAACTATAGATTCCTGACCACAGGAACATTGCAGGATGAAATGTTGTTACTTTTTAATACAAGCAATGAATGGATTCCAACAAAATTGAAGGGACAAATTAAATGAAAACAGTCTTGGCATGTAAGCAAGGCTTTTCTGAGGATATGTTTACCTTCCCAGTTCACTCCATCCACATCTATCAGCAGTCATAGGGTAACTAGCTCTACACAAGTCCTCTGGAAAAATAGTTGGGCATGCAGAAATATGGAAAACCATGAATTCTTCCCTTGGGAAGACTAGCTGAAGGATATCTGCTTTGTCAGGGATTGTAATTACAATAGGCTGCCTTCACCTGAGTCCTCCATCTGTGTAGGTGTTTCTTACAACATGCCTGGCTGCCACCGCAGGTGCTCAGCCTCAAAATGGGAGTCCAGATCTCTGGCACTGCTCACTGCTACCTCTCTTTTGCAGTACTATAATCTTCCTAACTGGCTGTTCTCTAGTTCTTACTTATTTGTTTATTTTCAGAGATGATGACCACCTTTACAGCCCTTGTGCATATTAGGCAAAGGTCTTACCACTGAGCCACACTCCAACCCATGCAGTCAACTTTCAACCTAGTAGTCACACCTTCTTCCAAAGTTTCTGTTTAAATCCCTTGAGGTTGATTCACACCTGTTAGTTTCTTGTGGACTAAGACAATAAATTATAGTGTGGCCCTCTGTATCTGCAGATTCCATGACTGAAGATTCAACTACGTGGCTTAGAAATATTTTTGAAATTATTGATTAGAAAATTTTTTGATTATGTTCGTGTATGTGTGTGTGTGTGTGTGTGTGTG
>JADRCH010000052.1:0-23689 GCA_019843965.1 Rhynchomys soricoides
TTAATAGGCATATGAAGGTGCATCCTATGGTCCTGAAGGAAGTAGTGAAAATTATTTAACTCTTTTTAATTTGACTAGAATTATAATTTGACTAGAAACATAGAAAACAAAACTAACAAATTTTTAAATGAGAAAGATGAATTCTGTGAAAAGTTATTATTAATACTAAAAAAGTTAAACACTACAATTATCAAGCTTGGTTTACTAGAGATTTTTATTTTGGGGGGAGCACATTTTACATATTGATTATGCTATTGAGTTTTCCTCTGCATGGCTTCTGTAGGAGAGAGGATGTGAAATATTAATTCAGCACTTCCTGAACCTAAAGCATGGAACACATACACACACACACATATATATGTACACATGTATGTGTACAAGGTCAAATATAATATTGGAATCAACCAAATACGTATCAACAGTAATCAGAGAAAAAGGTGTCTTCACTGCACATAGTGAGATGATCAGAGGGTCCTGAGCAGTGCTGAACAGAAGCCAGGTACAGACCTATAGATGGCTGAGCTTACCTTAAATGATGTCAAGCAAAGAAGCACATCCATAGCACTAGAAAGCAGGACAGTTGCTTCTTTTGGGAAAAGTTCTTGATAGTCTCGGAGTTACAATAGTATGCCACTTTGTGAATGCTCACCAACTGTATCCTTGTGCTCTGTATCTTATCTATATTATGCTTCAGTGATACTATTTTTAAAAGATGAGTCGTGTTCAAATCTTTATTTTATAGTTAAGCAAACTGAACTCAGAAGACATTTTCCATCAAGTCAGCAAAGGAGCGTGAGTTGAGGGCTTCTGTCCTGCTGCTGCTGCTGTTGCTGCTGCTGCTGCTTTCAGATGGAAATATTTAGCATCTATTTGATGATTAAACTGTTTTTCCCTCCTTCCATTACTTTAAAAGATCATATAACAATTGGCTTAGATTCCATTTTTTATTTTTTCGGTTTTTCGAGACAGGGTTTCTCTGTATAGCCCTGGCTGTCCTGGAACTCACTCTGTAGACCAGGCTGGCCTCGAACTCAGAAATCCGCCTGTCTCTGCCTCCCAAGTGCTGGGATTAAAGGCATGTGCCACCACTGCCTGGCTCTAGATTTCCTTTTTTAATTGATTATTTCCTTGGTTTATTTTCTGAGGCTGAGTCTTGCTTTGTAACATAGCCTACTTTGGTCTTAGACTCTTGGGTCTTGCTACTTCATCCTCTCAAGAGCTGGGATTACAGGCCTGTGGACTCATAGCATGAGACCATGATCTAGGCTGGGGGGAGGGGAGGGCAGATAATCTCTGTTGTAGGCTGTTTATAAATGTCCAGAAAGAGTTATAGACAAATTAATAGTCTTGACGCTGTCTTGAAGTTGAGTAAAACAAGACTTGAATTGTTATTTTTATATATCACACAATATTATTGTCCTTTTGCTTTCTTTTGCAGCATTCAACAACGTAAACAACAACTATTTGTTTCTGGACTGTATAAAATAGGTGACAGACTGAATGAATTTGGCCCATAAATCTTAGTTTTCCAAGCAATTTGGAAAGTCTGTTTACAGTTTATATCAATAACTTGTGTATCTCTACTCTATTCCCATCTTGTTAAGCTCTTTTAATAGTAGAATTTTAAGGTTCTGAATACACTGCTAGTTTTATTGTCCACAGGCTAAAAAGTCCTTTGAAGAATATTTTCACAGTGTTTTTCTTCTGGATTTCCCCTCATGCTTTCTTCATTGCATTTAATAAGAATACACAAAATGGTCTGGAATAAGAACAAATGATTCATTAAATGTCAACAGCTGTTGAACCACCTGTTACCTGTTTAGTCAGCACCACAAGATAATCAAGTCTTTTTAGCTGTGGGTGGGTGAAGTGGAAGAAGAAATAGAAAGCAGAGCTGATTGGGAGGTGGCACTGTTGACAAGACAACATTCTTTTAGGAAAGAATGCAGATATCAACAACAACAACAGCTGAAGTTTAAGGCTCATGGGTTATTATCCTAATGATGAAGGCTTATGTTCATTTGGTAAAATTATTACAGGAAGTCATAGAACATATGAAAATGAAGAGGAAGAGATGATCTCTGTGAGCATAGAGAACTGGAACACAACAGTGTGCATGCCATTTATTTTCAGTTGGTCTGCTTGGCTATGCATTCTGCAGATCCTTTACTAATGTGGTAAATAAGAGATTTGGGGTCATTGAGTTTTGGGCACAACTGGGAAATGAAACTTTTGGGGGAAATGTCTGGCACACAGATTCTGTGGTATCACAGGTTGTGGTGAAGTCAAACATGTCTGAAGAAAGGTGGAGGTGGGGTAAGGCAGAGACATGGTCAAGAGTAGTCTCCACAAGCTGCAATGAGAGGTGGTGTGTGTCAGTAAACTGGAGCGAAAGACATGCTTATGTTAGTGGAGCACACAAGAACTTGCACATGTGAGTTTATGGGATGAGAGTCAAGATAGTAAAGCCACTTAAACAGCCAAATAATGTCGAGAGCCATGAAAGGGATGCTGTAGTAATAGGTAGCTACAATTACATTTCTTTGAATATGAAACTGTTTCAGTATTCGACTGTGCCATGAGCACACCCGTGGTCTCAGGTGTTGGGTAGGATAATATCTTGTCATAGGTACAGCTTTATATGCTGGTGGATGTATGTCATCTGTGATGCTACCCTGTGAAATATGATAACAATATTCCCTGTTTAGTATGGAAATCCAGATGTCTACAACCTTCTAATGCTTTCTAATTATTTGGTACTACTGTATTGAGTTCAGGAGCAGAGGTTTACATAATACAGTTTATCTATCTATCTATCCATCTATCCATCCATCTATCTATCTATCCATCTATCTATCTATCTATCCATCTATTTATCTATCCACTTTACATCCTGATCACAGCACCCCTATCCTCCCTCTTTTTCTCCATAGAGAAGGGTAGCCCCCAACCCCATGGGTAACAAACCTACCCTGGCACATCAAGTAGTAGCAGGAGTAAGCAAATCCTCTTCCACTGAGACCAAACAAGGCAGCCCAGCTAGGAGAAGGGATCCAAAGGCAGGCAACAGAGTCAGAGAAAGCTCCAGCTCCAGTTGTTAGGGGACCCACATGAGGACCAAGCTGACTACATGAGGTAGCCTAGGTCTGGCCCCTGCATACTCTTTGGTAGGTAGTTCAGACTCTATAAGCCCCCATGGGCCCAGGTTAATTGAGTCTGTAGGTCTTCCTGTGGTGTACCTGACCCCTCCAGCTCTCTCAATAGCCCCATGTCTCCCCATTCTTCCACAAGACTCCCTGAGCTCCACCCAATGTTTGACTTTGAGTTTCTGCATCTGTCTTCATCCACTGCTGGATGAAGAAGCCTCTCAGAAGACAATTATGCTAGGCCCCTGTCTGCAAGCATAGCAGAGCATCATTAATAGTGTCAGGAGTTGGCTCTTTCCTATAAGGAACTGGAAGGTCACCTCCACAGGTTCTTGGGAGCCTCCCCATCCCAGGTCTTTGGCACATCCTAGTGATGCTCCTAAACTCATTTTTATTCACTCTCCGGGCACTTTCTCCAAGCCTCTCCCCACACCGGATCCCATCACTCCCTCTCTAATCCCCTTTACCACCCAGTTCCTAGTCACTTGCGTTTTTTTATCTTAACCATTCTGTTGGGTGTAAATGAAATCTCAGAGTAGTTTTGATGTACATTTTCCGGATGACTAAAGATGTTGAACATTTCTTTAAGTGCTTCTTGGCCATTAGAGATTCCTCTGTTGAGAATTCTGTTTAGCTTTGTACCCCATTTTAAAAATTGAGTTGTTTAGGTTTTTGGTATCAATTTTCTTAAGTTCTTTATATATTTTGGATATCAGCCCTCTGTTAGATGTAGGATTTGGAAAGATATTTTCCCATTCTGTAGGCTGGTGTTTTGTTCTATTGATGGTGTCCTTTGCATGACAGAAGCTTTTCAGTCTCATGAGGCAGCATTTGTTAATTATTGGTCTTAGTGTCTGAGCTGTAAGTGTTCTGTACTGGAAGTTGTCTCCTGTTCCAGTGCATTCAAGGCCATTCCCTACTTTCTCTAATTTTAGATTTAGTGTATCTAGTTTTATGTTGAGGTCTTTGATCCACTTGGTCTAGAGTTTTGTACAGGGTGATAAATATGGATCTGTCAGAAGACATCTAGGAAATGCTATGGTAAGCAAGTGAGTTTTCTGCAGATTGCATGGCTGTGATGGGTGCTCTCTGAGATGCAGGATCCTCAGAGACTTCATTCCAGGATTGCTTCTTGCTGATAATGTGCTTTCTTGCCACTATTAAATAGTGTAATGATTTCTGGACACCAGCTTACCCTATTAGGCAGATCTCCTGAAGAATCAATATGAAGATGTACTTTCATATAGTAATGCTACATAGATGAATTGATGAGTTTATAATTCCTGATAATGATTTTATAAAAATCCTAAATTGATACAAGTAATCTCAGGCCATTTTTACTTTGTTAATCCTACTGATCCGTGAACATGGGAGATCTTTCCATCTTCTGATACCGTCTTCAGTTTCTTTCTTCAGAGAATTGAAGTTCTCACCATACAGATCTTTCACTTGCTTAGTTACACCAAAATATTTTATATATTTTTGTGGCTATTGTGAAGGATGTTGTTTCCCTAATTTTTTTCTCAGCCTGTTTTTATAAAGGGGGGCTGCTGATTTTTTGAGTTAAGTTTGTATCCAGGTACTTTGCTGAAGGTGTTTATCAGCTGTAGGAGTTCTCTGGTAGAATTTTGGGGGTCACTTATGTATTCTACAGTATCATCTACAAATAATGATACTTTGGCTTCTTCTTTCCAATTTGTACCCTCTTGATCTCCTTTAGTCGTTTTATTGCTCTAGCTGGAACTTCAAGTACTATATTGAATAAATATGTAGAGAGTAGGAAGGCAGCCTTGTCTTCTCCCTGACTTAGGTGGAATTGCTTTAGTTGTCTCTCCATTTAACTTGATGTTGGCTATTGGCTTGCTGTATATTGCCTTTATTGTGTCTAGATATGTGCCTTGTATTCATGAGCTCTCCAAAACTTTTTAATATCAAGGGGTGTTGGATTTTTGTCAAAGACTTTTTCATCATCTAATGAGACGATCATGTGACTTTTTCTTTCAGTTTGTTTATATTGTGAATTACTTTGATGGATTTTCAAATATTGAGTCAGCTCTGCATTTCTGGGATGAAGCCTACTAAATCATGGTGAGTGATATTTTTCAATGTGTTTTTGGATTTGGTTTTCAAGAATTTTATTGAGTATTTTTGCATCAATGTTCATAAATTGGTCTGATGTTCTCTTTCTTTGTTGAGTCTTTGTGTGGTATAGGTGTCAGGGTGACTGTGGCTTCATACAATGAGTTTTGCAGTGTAACTTCTGTTCCTATTTTGTGGAGTATCTAGTTTAAGGAGTATTGGCATTAGCTCTTCTTTGACCATCTGGTAGAATTCTGCACTAAAACCATCTGGACCTGGTTTGTTTGTTTGTTTTTCTTTGGGGGACTTTTAATGACTGTGTTTATTTCCTTAAGGGTTATAGTACTATTTAGATAGTTTGCCTGATCTTGATTTAAATCTGGTAAGTGGTATCTATCAAGAAAATCATCCATTTCATTCAGATTTTTTAATTTCATAGATTACTGGCTTTTTTCTTTTGTATTTTTCATACTTTATTTACATTTCAAATGTTTCTCCCTTTCCAGATCTCCCCTTTGAAACCTCCCCATTTCATCTCCCCTCCCCCTGTCACTATGGGGGTATTCTCCCACCCACCCACCTACCCACTCTCATCTTCCCTTCTTGGCATTCTCTTATACTGGGGGATATAACACCCTCAGGCCCAAGGGCCTCTGCTCCCTTTGATGGCTAACAAGACCCTCCTCTGCCACATATGTGGCCAGCACCATGGATCCCTCCATGTGTATTCTTTGGTTGGTGAACCAGTTTCCGGGAGCATTGAGGGGTCAGGCCAGTTGCCACTGTTGCTGCCTCCCTGGGGATGCAATATCCCTCAGGTCCTTCAGTCCCTTCTCCACGTCCTCCATCTGGGACCTCACACTTAGCCCTATGGTTGCTACAAAGTGACTCTTGGGTATTTCGAAATTTTGGGTTAATAACCACTTAACAGTGAGTACATACCATGTTCATTCTCTTGTGACTGCATTACCTCGCTCAGGATGATATTTTCAAGTTCCATCCAATTGTCTGTGAATTTCATGAAGTCATTGTTTTTAATAGCTGAGTAGTATTCCATTGTGTAAATGTACCACATTTTCTGTATCCATTCCTCTGTGGAGGGACATCTGGGTTGTTTCCAATTTCTGGCTATTATAAATAAGGCTGCTATGAGGATAGTGGAACATGTGTCTTTATTCCATATTGGAGCATCTTCTGGGTATATGCCCAGGAGTGGAATAGCTGGGTCCTCAAGTAGTATTATGTTCATTTTTCTGAGGGTCCGCTAAACTGATTTCCAGAAAGGTTGTATCAGCTTGCATTCCCACCAGCAATGGAGGAGTGTTCCTCTTTCTCCACATCCTCGCCAACATCCGCTGTTACCTGAGTTTTTGATCTTAGCCATTCTGACTGGTGTGAGGTGGAATCTCAGCGTTGTTTTGATTTGCATTTCCCTGATGACTAAGGATGTTGAACATTTCTTTAGGTGTTTCTCGGCCATTCGAGTTTCCTCAGTTGAGAATTCCCTGTTTAGCTCTCTTACCCATTTTTTGATAGGGTTATTTGGATCTCTGGAGTCTAGCTTCTTGAGTTCTTTGTATACATTGGATATTAGCCCTCAATCAGACATAGGATTGGTAAAGATCTTTTCCCAATCTGTAGGCTGCTGTTTTGTCCTATTTAGAGTGTCCTTTGCCTTACAGAAGCTTTGTAATTTTATGAGGTCTCATTTGTCAATTCTTGATCTTAGAGCACAAGCCGTAGGTGTTCTGTTCAGGAACTTTTCCCCTGTGCCCATGTGTTCGAGACTCTTACCCACTTTCTCTTCTATTAGATTTAGTGTATCTGATTTTATGTGGAGGTCCTTGATCCACTTGGACTTGAGCTTTGTACAGGGAGATAGGAATGGATCAATTCAAAATCTTCTACATGTAGACTGCCAGTTGAACCAGCACCATTTGTTGAAAATGCTGTCTTTTTTCCACTGGATGGTTTTAGCTCCTTTGTCAAAGATCAAGTGATCATAAGTGTGAGGGTTCATTTCTGAGTCTTCAAATCTATTCCATTGATCTACCTGCCTGTCACTGTACCAATACCATGCAATTTTTATCACTACTGCTCTGTAGTACAGTTTGAGGTCAGGGAGGCTGATTCCCCCAGAAGTCCTTTTATTGTTGAGAATAGTTTTTGCTATCCTGGTTTTTTTGTTATTCCATATGAATTTGAGAATTGTTCTTTCTAGGTCTATGAAGAATTGAGTTGGGATTTTGATGGGGATTGCATTGAATCTGTAGATTGCTTTCATCAAGATGACCATTTTTACTATATTAATCCTGCCAATCCATGAGCATGGAAGATCTTTCCATCTTCTGAGATCTTCAATTTTTTTCTTGAGAGACTTGAAATTCTTGTCATAAAGATTTTTCACTTGTTTGGTTAGAGTCACACCAAGATATTTTATATTGTTTGTGACAATTGTGAAGGGTGTCATTTCCCTAATTTCTTTCTCAGCCTGTTTATCCTCGAATATAGGAAGGCTACTGATTTGCTTGAGTTAATTTTGTATTCAGCCACTTTACTGAAAGTGTTTATCAGCTGTAGCAGATCTTTGGTGGAGTTTTTCGGGTCACTTAAGTATACCATCATATTATCTGCAAATAGTGATATTTTGATTTTTTCCTTTCCAATTTGTATCCCTTTGACCTCCTTTTGTTGTCTGATTGGTTTAGCTAGAGCTTCAAGTACTATATTGAATAGATAGGGAGAGAGAGGGCAGCCTTGCCTAGTCCCTGATTTAATGGGATTGCTTCGAGTTTCTCTCCATTTAGTTTGATGTTGACCACTGGTTTGCTGTATGTTGCTTTTACTACGTTTAGGTATGGGTCTTGAATTCCTGCTCTTTCCAAGACTTTTATCATGAAGGATGTTGAACTTTGTCAAATGCTTTTTCAGCATCTAATGAAATGACCATGTGATTTTTTTTCTTTGAGTTTGTTTATGTAGTGGATTACATTGATGGATTTCCGGGTATTGAACCATCCCTGCATCCCTGGGATGAAGCCTACTTGATCATGGTGAATGATCGTTTTGATGTGTTCTTGGATTCGGTTTGCAAGAATTTTATTGAGTATTTTTGCATCGATATTCATAAGGGAAATTGCTCTGAAGTTTTCTTTTATTGTTGGGTCTTTGTGGGGTTTTGGTATCAGTGTAACTGTGGCCTCATAGAATGAATTGGGTAGTGTTCCTTCCATTTCTACTTTGTGGAATAGATTGAAGAGTATTGGTATTAGGTTTTCTTTGAAGGTCTGATAGAATTCTGCACTGAACCCATCTGGTTCTGGACTTTTTTTGGTTGGGAGACTGTTAATGACTGCTTTTATTTCTTTAGGGGTTTTGGGACTGTTTAGATGGTTTATCTGATCCTGATTTAACTTTGGTAATTGGTATCTGTCTAGAAACTTGTCCATTTCCTCCAGATTTTCCAATTTTGTTGAGTATAGGCTTTTGTAGTAGGATCTGATGATTTTTTTAATTTCCTCAGAATCTGTTGTTATATCTCCCTTTTAATTTTTAATTTTGTTAATTTGCATACTGTCTCTGTGTCCTCTGGTTAGTCTGGCTAAGGTTTTATCTATCTTGTTGATTTTTCTCAAAGAACCAGCTCCTGGTTTTGTTGATTCTTCGTATAGTTCTTTTAGTTTCCATTTGGTTGATTTCAGCCCTTAATTTGATTATTTCCTGCCTTCTACTCCTCTTGGGAGTATTAGCTTCTTTTTGTTCTAGAACTTTCAGGTGTGTTGTTAAGCTGCTAGTATATGCTCTCTGCAGTTTCTTTTTGGAGGCATTCAGAGCTATGAATTTTCCTCTTAACACTGCTTTCATTGTGTCTCATAGGTTTGGGTATGTTGTACTTTCATTTTCATTAAATTCTAGGAAGTCTTTCATTTCTTTCTTTCTTTCTTCCTTGACCAAGTTATCATTGAGTAGAGCGTTGTTCAGCTTCCACATGTATGTGGACTTTCTGTTGTTGTTGTTGCCATTGAAGACCAGCCTTAATCCATAGTGATCTGATAGGAAGCATGGGATTATTTCAATCTTCTTATATCTGTTGAAGTTTGTTTTGTGACCAATTATATGATCAATTTTGGAGAAGGTACCATGAGGTGCTGAGAAGAAGGTATATTCTTTTGATGTAGGATGAAATGTTCTATAGATAGCTGTTAAATCTATTTGGTTCATAGCATCTGTTAGTTTCACTGTGTCATTGTTTAGTTTATGTTTCCAAGATCTGTCCATTGTTGATAGTAGGGTGTTGAAGTCTCCCATTATTATTGTGTGAGGTGCAATGTGTGCTTTGAGCTTTAGTAAAGTTTCTTTTATGAATGTGAGAGCTCTTGAATTCGGGGCATAGATGTTCAGAATTGAGAGTTCTTCTTGATAGATTTTTCCTTTGATGAGTATGAAGTGTCCTTCCTTATCTTTTTTTATGACTTTTGGTTGAAAGTCAATTTTATCCTATATTAGAATGGCTACTTCAGCCTGTTTCTTGGGGTCATTTGCCTGGAAAATTGTTTTCCAGCCCTTTACTCTGAGGTAGTGTTTGTCTTAAGATGGAGGTGCATTTCCTGGATGCAGCAAAATGCTGAGACCTGCTTATGGATCCAATCTGTCAGTCTATGTCTTTTTATTGGGGAATTGAGACCATTGATGTTAAGAGATATTAAAGAATAGTGATTGTTGTTTCCTGTTGTTTTCAATGTTGTTTATATGTTTGTGTTACTATCTTCTTTTGAGTTTGTTGAAAGATTACTTTCATGCTTTCTCTCGCGTGTAGTTTTCCTCCTTGAGTTGGCATTTTCCATGGATTATTCTTTGTAGGGCTGGGTTTGTGGAAACATACTCTGCAAATTTGGATTTTTCATAGAATATTTTGGTTTCACCATCTACGATTATTGGGAGTTTTGCTGGGTATAGCAGCCTGGGCTGGCATTTGTGTTCTCTTAGAGTCTGGATGAGATCTGTCCAGGATCTTCTAGCTTTCATAGTCTCTGGTGAGAAGTCTGGTGTAATTCTGATAGGTCTGCCTTTATGTGTTACTTGCCCTTTTTCCCTTACTGCTTTTAATATTCTTTCCTTATTTTGTGTATTTGGTGTTTTGAGTATAATGTGACAGGAGGAATTTCTTTTCTGGTCCAGTTTATTTGGAGTTCTGTAGGCTTCTTGTAAATGTTCATCTCTTTCTTTAGGTTAGGGAAGTTTTCTTCTATAATTTTGTTGAAGATATTTACTGGTCCTTCAAGTTGGGAATCTTCACTCTCTTCTATATCTATTATCCTCAGGTTCTGTCTTCTCATTGTATCCTGGATATCTTGGATGTTTTGGGTTAGGAGCTCTTTGGATTTTGTGTTTTCTTTGACTGTTGTGTCCATGTTTTCTATGGTATCTTCCGCACCTGAGATTCTCTTTTCCATCTCTTGTATTCTGTTGTGATGCTTGCATCACCAAATCAGGATGACTCCTGATTTATTTCCTATGTTCTCTAACTCCAGGGTTTTCTCCCTTTGTGATTTCTTTATTGTTTCTATTTCTGTTTTTAATTCCTGAATACTTTTGTTCATTTGTTTCATTGTGTTTTCCTGTAATTCTTTAAGGGATTTTTGTTTGTCCTCTTTAAGGGTTTCCAGTTGTTTACCTGTGTTCTCTCGTATTTCTTTAAGGGAGTTATTTATTTCCTTCTTAAAATCTTCTATCATCCTCTTGATATGTGATTTTAAGTTTGAGTCTTCCTTTTCTGGTGTGTTGGGGTATCCAGGGCTGGCTGTGGTGGGAGAGCTGGGTTCTGATGAAGCCGAGTAGTCTTGGTTTCTGTTCCTTGAGTTCTTGCCCTTGCCTTTCGCCATCTGGTTATCTCTGGTGTTACCTGGTTTTACTCTCTCTGACTGTGGCTTGTCCCTCCTGCAAGCCTAGGTGTCAATACTCCTTGGAGACCAGTTCTCTCTGAGAGGAATTTGGGTTTGGAGAATTGTGGTGCAGGGTCAGCTCTGGGGTGCAGACAGAAACAGGAAGAATCTAATCCCTAGCTGACCCTTACTTCCTGTGTCCTGATGGCTCTGCTAGGGTCCCTCTTGGTCCAGTGAATTTGAAAAGAAGTGGTGGTCTTGCCTGTGCTTAAAGGCGTGTCGGCACTCCTGGTATACCAGCTCTCTCCTGGCACTATTTGAGTATGGAGCCCTGTGTCACAGGATCTGCTCTCCAGTCACTGAAAGAAACCAGATCCCTGTTCCTCAGTCCCTGTAACCTGGGAATTCCAGGCGGGACCCTCTGATCAGTCAGTCTTGTCCCTACTCCTATGAGGCTAGTTTTCTCCCAGCGCTATTTAGTTATGGAGCCCTGGTGGCCCAGGCAGAGCACTCCTGCCACAGATGTAAACCAGAAGGCTCCTACCTCCTGGCTGTTCCTCAGTCTCTGCATCTGGAGTCCTCCTCCCGCTGGCCAGATTACTGCCTTTGAAGTAAGACTTAATAATTCTTTGGATTTCCTCAGTGTATGTTATGTTCCCCTTTTTATTTCTGATTTTGTTAACTTGGATACTGTTTCTCTTCCTTTTGGTTAGTTTTGCTAAGGGTTTGTCTATCTTGTTGATTTTCTGAAAGAATCAGCTCTTGGTTTTGTTGATCTTTGAATTATTCTCTTTGTTTATAATTTATTGGCTTCAGCACTGATTTTGATAATTTCCTGCTTTTTATTCCTCTTGGGTGTTTTTGTTGTTGTTGTTGTTGTTGTTGTTGTTGTTCTAGAGTTTTCAGGTGTGTTTTTAAGTTGCTCCTCTGAGATCTCACCAATTTCTTTCTGGAGGCACTTAGTGCTATGAACTTTCCTCTTAACACTGCTTTCATTGTGTCTCATAAGTTTGTGTATGTCGTGCCTCATTTTCATTAACTCCTAGAAAGTCTTTAATTTCTTTCTTAATTTCTTCCCTGATACAGTGGTCATTCAGTAGAGAGTTGTTCAGTTTCCCTGAATTTTTTGGCTTTATGTTATTTTTATTGTTGTTGAAGTCCAGCTTTAATCAATGGTGAGCTTATGAGATGCAAAGGATTATTTCAATCTTTGTGTATCTGTTGAGGCTTGCTTTGTGACTTATGTTCAACTCTGAAGAAGGTTCTCTGAGGTGCTGAGAAGAAGGTATACTCTTTTGTGTTTGAGTGAAATGTTCCATAGATATCTATTAGGTCCATTTGATTCATAATATCTGATAATTTCATTATTTCTGTTTAGTTTTTGTCTCAATGACCTGTCCATTCATGAGAGTGGGGTGTTGACGTCTCCCACTGTTAATGTGTAGGGGTTTGATGTGTGATTTAAGTTTTAGTAATTTTTTCCTTTATGAATGTAGGTGCCTTTGTATTTTGCACATAGATGTTCAGAATTGAGACATCATTTTTGTGGATTTTTCATTTGGTGAGTATGAAGTGTCTTTCCCTCCCTCTACTGATTAATTTTGGTTGAATGTCTATTTTACTATATTAGAATGGCTACCCCAGCTTACTTCTCTTGGGTCTGTTTGCTTGGAAGACCTTTTTCCAGCCCTTTACTCTGAGATAATGTATTTCCTGTATGCAGCAGAATGATGGAGACTGATTTTGCATCCATTCTGTAAGCCCGTGTCTTTTTATTGGAGAATTGAGGACATTGATGTTGACAGATGTTAATGACATATGAGTTTTAATTCTTGTTACTTTGATGTTAATGTAGGTGGTGGTGGTAGTGTGTGTGTGTGTGTGTGTGTGTGTGTGTGTGTGTGTAATTTCTTTTGTTAGTGTGGGGCTATATATTTTATGTGGGTTTTTTGGGGGGGGCAGGGTATTTAGTGTTCTTGGGTTGGAGTTTTCCTTTTATTATCTTCTGGATAATGAATTTATGGGTAGAAATTGTTCAAATTTGGTTTTGTCATGAAATATCTTGTTTTGTCTGTCTATGGTGATTAAAAGTCTTGCTGGGTATAATAATCTGGGCTGACATCTCTAGTCTCTTAGAGTCTTACAAGACATCTTCCCAGGCCTTTCTGGCTTTTAGAGTCTCTGTTGAGATGGTAGGTGTAATTCCATTAGGTCTGCCCTCATGCATTATTTGGGCTTTTTCCTTTGCAGCTTTTAATATTTTTCTTTGTTATGTACATTTAGTGTTTTGACTATTATGTGGTGGGAAGATTTTCTTTTCTGGTCCAATGAATTTGGTGTTCTGTAAGCTTTTTATATGTTTATAGGCATCTCTTTTTTTAGGTTGGAGAATTTTTTCTATGATTTTGTTGAAGATATTTTCTGGGCATTGGAGTTGGGAGTCTTCTCCTTCTTCTATTCCCTCTATCTTTAGGTTTGGTCTTTTCATAATGGCCCTGACTTCTTGGATGATTTTTGTCAGGAACTTTTTAGATTTATCACTTTCTTGGAGTGATGTATTAATTTCTTCAATATATCTTCTATGCCTGAGGTTTTCTCTTCCATCTCTTGTTTTCTGTTGGTGAGGCTTGTGTCTGTAGTTCCTGTTTTCTTTCCTAGGTTTTCAATCTACAGGATGCCCTCAGTTTGTGTTTTCTTTTTCTTCTATTTTCATTTTCATGTCTTGCACAATTTTATTCATTTTCTTTATCTGTTTGATTGTATTTCTTTAAGGGGTTTATTAATTTCCTTTTTAAAGACCTCTATCATCTTTATAAGATTTGATTTAAGGTCATCACCTTCTTGTGTGTTGGCTGTGTTAGGATATCCAGGGTTTGACGTAGTACAATAGCTGGGCTCTAGTAGGCTCATAATACCCTAGCTCTTGTTGAGTATATTCTCATGTTGGCTTTAGCTATCTGTTTCTCTCTGTTGTTGACTGGATGGTCCCAATGCTGGTAGGACTCCTTAGGGGAGGCAGACCAAACCCTGGGGCTGATGATGGAGCTCATAGCTCACTTCTGCTGGCTGTCCAGTTTTTTTTTGAATACTATGAATCTTAACTTTTACCACAATGGTTGGTGATGAATGGCCTGTGTGCAGTTAGGGCATATAATAAAGACATCTTGAAATAACAAATAAATATGTGAATACTGATTTATCTTTCAGAGGACTGCAGGAAAGGATGCATACTAAAGAATAGATGTGTTGTCCTTAAAACTGTAGTGTATTACTAACTTCCACCTCTTAAAAACAGGTAGGGTGGCACACAAAAATATTATGTGTGACTGTTTCTAACAAGCACAGCTTTTAAAACAACTTCAGTATGCCGAACTTAATCTTCCTTTTTGGATGATGTTTACCCATATTCACCCTATATCAAAAGCCAGCACTTCAAGTACTAAATTATGGCATCTACAGGGAAATTATTTTTATATTATTAGTAGTTTATATGGCTCATATTAACTATAATTTCAGGTAAAACAGTCTCTGTACATTTCATTATTCCATAATTAAGAGCTCATGATCTGGTGTTTATTTTACCAGCACCATTTGCACAGATTTTCAGTGACTCAGGATACTCTGCTGCCTTTTCTTTGAGAAATGATTGAGTTACACTTCTGTTGTGGCCCTCTGTCCCCCAGTACTCTTGCCTGTGTTTATGTGGAACCCAAAGAACAACACTACACTGTTCAGATGGACACACTGTAAACCACTGGGCAAACATTAAGTCAAAATGCAGACTTCAGGTTCTTCTGTATGAAATAAAAAAATATTTTATTAATAAAATAAAAATAAGAAAAAAAAGAAGATTAGACAGGAAAACCCATGGAAAGAAATGATTGGGATGCTAGTCTTTGTCAATAGTATTATGATTGTATCAGAAACTTAAAAAATGAAGTCATGTTATTATCTGGAAAAATCTGGTATAATTCCTTTATAATTTTTAGGAGGACTTTCCTGACAAGGATTTAAAAATTTAGAAAACAAATCAACTAACCAACCATACAACAAGAGCAGCAGCAACAAACCAACAGCAGGCATGGTATCTCATGCCTGCAATTGTAACATTATGAAGTAAGGGTGTAGGATTGCCATGAATTTAAGGTCATCCAGGCTCCAAAATGATTTCCAGGCCAATCAAGACTGCAAAGTTAGACCATGTGTAAAACAAATGAGCAATCTTTAAAAAGTAAGCCAAATCAGTTAAAAATAGGGAAATAACACATACTATTTCACAAAATAAAAGAAAATTTAATGGCACAAAGGACAAGAAAATTACAGCTAAATACCTGGGAAAGACATTTTAAATTCTATCTTAAAAGATTAATATCTTTACTATAAAAAAGAGCTTCTAAAAACACAGAAGAACTAGTAGTTTTATAGAAAAATAGTCAGGTTAAAGAACTTCTATTTCCTCTAATAAAGTAAAAAATAAGTCCAAACTTACAAATAAGAGAAATTCAAACTCAAAGTATATATATGTATATATTTAATTTTCTCAGTAAACAGGATGTCAGTAACCTAAATATTTAACAATACATTCAGTTAGGTCAGAATGCACAAGCTTGTTGTTGCCCTATGGAGGGCAATGAGCATTATTTTGCAAACTTGTAGTTGCACATCCCTTAAACCTATCATGTTGTAGTTGCATTGGGTTTGACCTGTTAACCCCACTTATAGAAATTCATCATAAGCATTTAGATATTGTAAAAAATAAAAAAAGATATAAATGCAAGGATTTTTCACTGTAGAACAATTTTCCATGGGGGTGTGGGGGAGGAAAATAAGATACAAAATTTGATGTATATCCACAAAGAAAGAAAAGGTTTGGCAGGCATTGATGGAACACATCTTTAATCTCAGCACTTGTAAGGAAGAAGCAGGGAGGTCTCTTTGAGTTTGAGGATTGTGAATTCCAGAAAAGCCAAAGGTACACTGTGACATGCTGTCTGGAAAAACCCAATCCAACCCAACCCAACCCAAACCCAACCCAACCCAAACCAAACCTCAAACCCAACCCAACCCAACCCAACCCAACCCAACCCAACCCCAAACCAAACCAAGCCTCAAACCCAACTCAACCCAACTCAACCCAACACAACACAAAACAACCCAACCCAACCCAACCCAACAACAAAACAAAACAAACCAGCTCAACAAATTATCATACATCTGCATAATGACAACTTGTCTTCCTGAAGAAAGCATTGAGTGTACATCTGTCTACTGTTTTGAAATGCTCTCTGGATACTGAGTAGACTAATCAAGGAGAAAACTGTGTACATGATACTTTTTAGTCGAAGGACTACTTTTTTGTTGCTAGGAAGATAAAGGAAGGGGGATCCAAATCTAAGAAGATAAGACTTATTTCCATGGCAGGTCTTCTCAATAGCTGTGACTGGATCATGTTCTGTCATAGCAGAGTGCATGGGAAGATGGATGACAACATGTAAGACCCCCCTGTATAGTTAGCATCTGTTGTGAAAACCAGCCATTGTCAAATGTCCCCCAGTGGACAGATTTGTTTTCTTTTGAAAATGACTGTAGTTAGTGGAGGGAGGAAACAAAAGTTAAATTTTTACACACTATCATTTTTTATTTTTTGGGAAGAATGATCTGGAACTTTGTAAATGTTTTACATATTGTATAATAAATTTTCCTCCCAAAAACTTCTAAAAATTACCATAAAGACTAAGTGAGCCAACTGCATACAGAATCCCATGTGGCTTTAAAAGTAAGGAGACAGTGTATCTTTAGTGAGTATACTCAAAGTAAGAAAGTTACAAAGGCATCTTCTTTCTCATATCAGTATTTTAAAACAAAATTTTGCAGAAAAATATGGAATGCTTCATGAATTTGTGTGTCATCCTTGCGCAGGGGCCATGCTAGTCTTCTCTGTATTGTTCCAATTTTAATATATGTGCTGCCGAAGCAAGCACCATGCTGTTTTTTCTTTAGATTCATTTTATTTATTTATTTATTTATTTATTTATTTATTTATTTATTTAGTGTGTGTGTGTGTGTGTGTATGTGTGTGTATGTGTGTGTAAGGGTGTGTGCATGTAGGGAGTGTAGGTGCTGGCAAAAAGCCAGCAAAGAAGCAAAGAGTCCCAGAGTTACAGGTGGCTGTGAGCTGTGAATCATAGGCTGCTGGGAACCTAATTTGTATCTTCCATAAGAGCAGGAAATACTTGTAACCACTGAGCCATAGTTTCAGCTTGATACAATTTTCTTAAGTGTTTCCTAGCACTATTTGCTGAGAAGGTCCTGAGAAAATGACACAAAGTACCCAAGCTGTGGTCTCTAAAATATTTTTCTTCCCATGGGTGGGTGGGTGGGGGGAAATAAAGCTTCTTGTAGGAATGAAGACTTCAATATCTGGGTCAGAAAATGCACAGACGGAACTGGAAAGATCTAATGCCAGGAAATAAGAAAGTTACCAGGTACCAGCCTGGATAATGACAGAAAAGCCAACACAAAGATCAATAACCATACTGGGTTAAAACACACCAAACATGGATTTACAACATGACTTAGCAAAACTCTCATTCATTTCCTATGGGGAATGGGACAGAACTAACTCTGTGTTTTGAATCCTAGTAAGTATGGAGAAATACCAAATAATTTAATTTGTCTTTTCTAGAAGACTTAGGAAAGCCATGTAGGAAATTAGGAGACATATTTTTAATGAACTCATGCCAACTAGTCTAGTACACAAACAAGAAAGTATAAAACATCACGTAAAAATATTTTTTTAAAAAATTATTTTGCCGGGCAGTGGTGGCACATGCCTGTAATCCAAGTACTCAGGAGGCAGAGGCAAGCAGATTCCTTAGTTCAAGGACAGGCTGGTCTACAGATCGAGTTTCAGGACAGCCAGGTCTACACAGGAACCCTGTCTGAAAACAAACAAAACAAACAAACAAGCAGAACCCCATTTAATTTTGTGTAAGTGTGTGTATATCTGCATGTATGCCTGTGCATGTGAGTGTAGGTACCTGTGGAGGCCACAGGTGTTGGACCTTTGGGAGCTAGAGACAGTTGTGAGCTGAGAGATACGTATGGGTGCTTGGAACTGATCTCTGGTCTTCTGAATGAGCAGCGTATGCACTTCCTCTCTGAGCCATCTCTCCAGTCTTCATTTTTAATAAATACCAATGAATAGATTTAGGTGCTAAATGCATTTTGTGAAACAATTAGACCAACAACACCCAAATTCACAGCAGGCATTTTATATTTCCTGGTGGAAATACACAAAACTAACAGGGATATATTCTTCCAAAATGGTGACCGGAAGCTGGCCATACCTGCGCATCCGTTTATCTCTCTACAGGAGAAAGAACATGGAATCCATAAAGTAAGGAAAACTGCATACAAATAAAACGTTTGTTTCTTCAATTACGAAAGTTTTCCAGCCAGGCAGTGGTAGCACACACCTTTAATCAGAGCACTTGGAGCAGAGGCAGATGGATCTCTGTGAGTTCGAGGCCAGTCTGGTCTACTAGAGTGAATTCCATAACAGCTAGGGCTACACAGAGAAACACTGTCTCAAACAACAATGAGACAACAATGACAACAACAACAACCACCACCACAACCAAACACCACCACTAACAACAACGTTTTCAACGTTGTTGAAAAGGAGGAGGTGGCATGTAAACCTTAAAAGAGAACCCCTAAACCTGCCCAAGAAGTATTGGACCAGCTTGGCTCCATGTGGAGACAAATTAATTCTATAGAGTACAAAACCCAAAAATAGTTGGATTGAGTAGTGACTAAATGTTTGATAATACTGATTTTTGTTATATTAGAGAGTTTTTTTCTAGTGAGAATGCTGTTCTTTCACAGACATCCTGCTGAAGTGTGTGTGAAGGAAATGGAATGACCTAGGGTACTGCCTCTACTGAGAGAAGCCCTCTTTACTGCCTTCCAGAGTTGTATGGGATTTGAATGGTTCAGGTAAGCTTCAGGGGATAGCATATTCACAAGGATTGTACTTCTTGAAGACAGTGAAAATAAATTTTCCTAATGAATCATTCTGCCTCTCTTTATCATCCAGTTGCATTCATCACTCACCTCTGGCAGCCAAATCGATAGTTCTTGGTTATTACTTCCCTCAAAATGAATACATACATTTTCTACGTATTTTTAGCGTTTTCCACAACTTCGACCCATTCTGTGCTTAAGCTTTTCTATACCTGCTTTAAGGCCTTTTATAAGGTCTGGGATGCTTGTATATAAAAATTTCAAACCACTCATATCATCTCTTTTCTCAGCACATTTTAAATGTGCAGTTTGACATTTGGCTATAAGAGTCAATATTTCTTGTGCTATTATTTGTTTCTATCATTTCCTATCTTAATTTATCATGTTATATTACAAAGTAATTTAAAAGGATCAGGCTAAAACTGTTAATTTAACTTGAGCAACTTTGAAGCCCTCATAGGGAATGTAGTTAAAGCATCTTTAATTTTATGTATGAAGGTATTATCAAGAAAGGGAAGATATGACCCCCCCCCACTCCCAAAGAAACAGAAAAATGAAACCTGATAATAAATTTGGTTGAAGCACGATTGTTTCTTTAAAAGAGTTTGGCTTTTAGTAACTACTCAGATAACGGAAATCCTGGCGCTGCTGGTTTGCCTTTATTCTGGATTGACCCTCTTCTTAAGATACCTGTTTTTAGAAAGGGACTCTGGAATGACATCATCTGGAATGACATCACTCTCTTCCTTTATTCTCTGCCTCCTCAGTGCTCTCTGGAAGACTATCGAAATGGGGCTTATGACTTGGTAAAGCCCTATTCTTGCACGGGTCTGTGCATCTGCTGTTGAGTTTTCATTTGTAGAATCATGGACTTTGATAGAAGCAGGAGGAACACCACCTGTGGCCCGAGCCTTCTCCACTCCCTACGAGGGATTCAAGGTTGCTCAAGTTAAAATCCACTGTGTGCTGTCATTTCTCATGTTAATTCAGCGGCCGAGAGCCAATATCCAGCATGCGCTGTATGATGGCCTAGCTCACTTTAGAGCTAGTTTTTCTTTGAGTGTTGAAAACGCTCTCCCATCATCACATTGATCTCTAATGGAAATCCTTTAGGTCACTGTCCCAAATTGAGTTGAATTTAAAAGATTTAGTGCTGTTTGCTATGTACTATAAGGAGATAGTGTATTTTCACAGAATGAACACTGAAATCAGGGGCATTTGGCTCTAGAATTTATCAATAGTCTTATTTAAGAGCTTGTCATTACCAGCCAAGAGAGATAGCTCTGCACTTACCATGTCTGAGCTAGTTGACCCAGATAAAGGTAGAGGGACAGAACCAGCTCTAAAACATTGTCCTCTATACATGTCACTAATGTGTCTGGGTTCATGAATGCTCACTCCCATTACACACACACACACACACACACACACACACACACACACACACACATAGAAACACACAGAATAGCAATAGTTTAAGAATGAACTTGTCATTAAATTTCTCCAGTGCTACAAGGTAGAAATGATAAAACCTGGTATTTTCATTAATATTAAATAAAATGATATATATCAAAGTATGCATGCTTGGTAAATATTTTATGAATTTTGCAGCTATGTTAGTAGTATTGTATGCAGCAATTGATAATTGCAATTGGCATATCAGCTCTTGAATTAATGGTTATTTCTCTTGTTCTTATCTGTTTAGGATCAGACATTACCACTGTTCAAGAGTTTATGTTTGTGGCCATTCTTTCCATCAACACTCTGGAAAGACAGAGTATTGAGAAAATCTTTTTACAAACTTTGTTTTTAACTTTGTTGTATAATTTCCTGGTTGAGTTCTCATTTGTATGTTTAGGGTGATAGTACTGAGCTCACAAAGTTGTCACAGCGACTAAAGAGAGGAGGTGATTAAGCAGTCTACATTTCCCATGTTAGAATATGTCCTGATTCTGTGTATTTGGCCATGTCATAGATACCCCTTTTGATTTTCACTATTTTTTTTTTATCATTTTTTCATAATGAATATTCTTCTGTGTTCTTTATCTTTTGGTGGAGTCCTTCTTGTCTGTCTCTACTAGGATTGTGCCAATAACACCCCTGCCTCGGACTTTTGAGTGCTGGGATTACAGGTGGGTGGCACCACATCTGGCTTATGTTCTTTATAGGTGATCCTAGGCTGTGCTAGTTTTCTCAAGTCAGAAATTTTGGACACATTGCTTTATTTTACATAGAAATGAATCCAGCTGGATTCCTTCCTATAAAGTCTGAAAGTATGAGTCTCTCCAGTTTGACTCCACCCCCACTTTAGCTTAGGCTCTTGCCTTTTCATACCTGAATTATTCCAACAGCCTCCAGGTCTTCGTTTGGTCTGCAGGATTCTCTGTCTTCCTTCCAAACGTTTCTCCTCATTAGTGCTGATAACTACTACTTGGGATGCAGGTCTAGTCACTGAATTTCCATGAGAGGTTGAGTGGGAATGGTATTAGCAAGCAAATGACCTGACTTCTGGTGTGCAAAAGTTCACTCTATGTTGCCTCCTTATGAATAAGAACAAATTAAGGAAGCATCCAGGGAGGCTTGTTTTTGTAAACCATTTTCTCCTTATTTAGAAGCCAGAGAGTCTGCTGTACTTTGCTAAAAGCCTTTTCTGTACCTGTAGAGATAATTGCACAGCTCTCTCCCCATCCATTGAGTATTAATGACTTTGTAATGTTGAACAATTTTTGCATCCCTATAATTAAACTCCCTTGGTCTTCATGTTTTTTTCCTTTGTAGGTACTACTAGATGCTGTTTGTCCATATGCATTTAGAGTGCTCACACTGCTAATCACAGTGAGATTAGTTTCTGGTTTTTTTTTATTCCCATGTAAACTTTCTGAATTTAGGTTTCAATATTTTTCCTGCACCTCGAAATTCAATTAGTCTATTCTCCCTTTATAGTGACATTGACTTAGTGACATTGGACTTATATGATTAAAAGAGTTTAGTTGAAATCTATCTATCATGCACCCAAATATTTGGGTTTTGTGCTCTTTGTGGAGCAGTTATCTTACCACTTTATTCTATTTACAAGTATTAGTCCTTTTAGAATTTTCATTTCTCCTTCTGGTAGCTGTGTTCTATTGTAGTAGAATCACTAGAATAAATTTCATTTCACAAGTTTTAAAATTTATTGTTTGTACTTATGTAAAGTAGTCTTAAGATTAACATTTTAAATTAAGGTTGGGAGGTGGCTCAGTGGTTAAAGCACTTGCTATGCAAAGGTGAAGACCTGAGTTTGGATCACTGTAACCAATTCTCTGCTAAACAAAGCTGGCACAGGAGTTGGTGTCTGGAACCCCAGTGCTCTTGTGATGCCATGAGAAACAGGAATAGAAGAATCCACAGGAGACTGTGGGCTAGGTAGTCTGGCATATACAGTGGTAAACAACAGAGACCTTGTCTTAAACAAGGTGGAAAGCAATGATTAACACTCAAGATAATCCTATGACCACACATGCATGTTGGCATGTGTACCTCTATTCTCATACAAAAGCATGCCCATATACAAGAGATAAAATTAGCATGGTTATTTGACCATTTTCATTTCTTATTTTGTCTTTATACTATTCTTTATTAAGTTATTATTTATTATTTAGCAACATTTTTGCCCAAGTGCCAACATTTTATTTATATATTAGTTCTGCTATTTTTCTGTTTTTTTTACTTCATCAGTTTTAATTGATAATTCTAATTATCAATGATTCTAAGTACATGGGCATAATTAAAACACTTGTGACACCTGGTAATGTATTTTTTTTACATCTTTAAAGAGACTGAACTTCTGTCAGATTTTGAACTAAGCTAATACTAATACTGAGGTAACTTAAGATTATGTACTTAATCTACTACCCTACCATGTACTCAGACTGTTAAAGTTTTACTTGCCTTAAAGAGGGCAGTGTAACCAACCTTACCATGCCTTGGATTGCCCATGTAATCTGCTTTCACAACCTAACTAATGCAGACCTTTAATATCAAGCTATAGATCTTCTGTCCTGCTGGCCCAGAAGAATGTACAGATGTTATGGTAATCATTTACTAAAAATAATCACCTTAAATGAAACAAATATTTCATAAATGTTGGAGACAATGATGTGTGGCCATAGGTCAATAACATCTGTTCTTGTTTTTTTTTTTTTTATTTGTTTGTTTTTTGAGTGCTATTCTGGGACAGTTGGGGTCAGCAATGTATTTTCTTACTTTGTAAAACTCTGTTAGAGGTTTCTATAAAAGGTATTCTTCATTTTTTCCCATCCTGCATTTTCTGTGCAGTGCAATAGATACAGAACAAAGCCCATTGTTACAGAGAGACATAAGGCCTCAGACAGGCATAACACACATATCAGGCCCAGCAGGGAAGCAACAGGGACAGACAGACAGGCCAGTGACCACAGACAGCTGAAGACAGAGAGAAAGAAGTGGAGAGTTCAAATATAGGCTCTTGGTCAAACTGTTCCAAGAGGGAGCTTCTGTCTTCACTCCTTACTGTAGCATTGGTACATTCTGGAG
>JADRCH010000052.1:23699-76587 GCA_019843965.1 Rhynchomys soricoides
ATTCTGGAGCTTCTGTCTTCACTCCTTACTGTAGCATTGGTACATTCCGGAGCTTCTGTCTTCATTCCTTACTGTAGCATTGGTGCATTTTGGTGCCCTTGGTTAATTCATTAATTAATATACATGGAAGAAATAATTCAACAAATAATTACTTATATAATTTTTCTTAATTTTGGATAATATTTGGATAATATTTTATATGTACAAAGAGCATTAAATTTTTATAATTTATTAGATGAGGATTTTTTTATTTTATATTTAATCTATTCCTACCATTTTCACTCAGACATATCAGAGAAAATTTTATGGGGCTGAGAGTTTCTACCAGGAGTATTGAAGATAAAAAAATGTAGCAGGTGAGACATATGTAACTTGTAGTGATAACTGTATTAACAAGAAAGAAGTTTTGATATGAAAGAGGGAGAGATATATAAAGTTTTTAAAATTGATATGAATAATTCAAGATAATGTGATTAATGACAGAGACACAATTTTTTGAGATGCTTACTTCATGTCATATTTCGTATGATTTCCCACTACCACTTTAGTGGAATAAAGAAAGTACCGCAAACATAAATATAAATCAGATATTTCAAGGTTTAAATTTCACCCTGCATTTTATAGAAATTCAGGCAAGAAGAACCAGGCCTGAGGCTTGGACTCTTCTGAGAACCGGCTCTAGAAATGTAGGAAAATTATTTGACTGTGTGAGTCATTGTGATTACTATTAATTTTTAACACATACTTTGTTCTATATATCATAAATTTATGTTTACAATAATTTACAAAAACAACACAAGTATTGAGGTTATAGTCACTTAAGTAGCTAATTATTCTCAGAATGATTGATGCATGATAAGTTAAATGTAGATTAAGGGAACGTAGAGAGAAGGAAAAAAATGTAAAATTAAGCAAATTTGAAAAATATGACAATTCCTGTATGATTCAAATTAAATTAAATTAAAACCATGCAATAATCTAGTTTGTAATTTGTCTGGGTTATTTTGCTTGTGTTACTGAAGTTGGAAAAAATCATATCTAACCCAGCATGAGATAAGCATCTCTGGGAATTTATATTAAGTTAACTTTTTATTGGGTTCAAAGCAGTTTAGGTAGAGTAAAATGGCAAGAGTATATGGAAGCCGTAGGAAGAAAGCCGATGCTAAAGAATGCAGAAGCACCACATTTATTTATTAGTTACACTCAATACCTTCTTATCTGGAACAATACCTAGTACATAATGAGTTCCCAAAAATATCTGCAATACTTGTAAGATTGAATTGTGGTGGCCAGCACCAGCAACAAGAAAATAGCCACGATATTAATATGAAATCTATTTAGCTAGACCTACTTCTATTCTTTTCAGTACAGATGACTTACATTTATGCCTAGAGTTTGCTATTTCTTGCTTGCTAGGTCTAATCACCTAATTAGTGCGAAGGGCCAATGTGATGTCTTGTATAAAAGAAGGGGGGCCGAGATCCCTGTGATCTGAATACCAGGCTAGAGAGCTGATATGCCCAAAGGGAGGTGTGCAGGCAGATTGGTGCTATTGGTGCTGGCTAGCAAGTACCAAAAACCATCTTTCTTGTCTGAAGGAATTAGCTTTACATTGTCTGAAGAGACAGTAATGACTACTATGGAGGCAGCTGTCAACAAAGACAGTGCTGTTTACCCTCAGGACAGTTCCCAAAGGGCAGGAAGATCTGCTCCCACTGGGTATGAAGAGCTGCCTTCCGCTGTCAGACAGGACTCATCAGAATTTAGGGCTTGTTGGCATTGCTTCTTCAGATTTTCACACACGTTCCCACCTCAATTTAGAGGATCTCATTCTTTCCGGTATCGGTCCCCTCGTGGGCAGGGAGTTCAACTTGAGCTGTAACTCAGCCTGTTATAAAAGACCTTTGTCTCACTTTAAGCAGGGTCAGTTCTCAGCTGCAGGACAGGAAACCACAGAGATTTTAGGTAATTTATAATGCACTTAAGGTGATATTTGAGTGCATTAGCTCATTTTACCAATTTGTCCAGCACTAGTATGAACAACCAGCTAACCTTTCTGAAAGCCAGGTTTTATACCTCTGGCAAGTGCACAAAATCAATACAAAGTATGCTCAATTTTAAGAAGAATTTATTAGGTTGACTTACATACTCATAGGTTGGGTGGTCTTATAATAGGCACCTGCAGCCTGGTGAAGGGGGCAAACAACAGTAACCCAGTATAAGCTGGAAGCCAGAGAATCAGAGGGACCAGTGATACAACCCCATTCTGAGGCTGAAAACCCAGGAGTCCCCTGGAAAGTAACTGGTGGTATGAAACCATGTTCAAGGGCTGGAGAATCAGGATCTGGTGTCTGGAAGATGATAGCAGTAATATCTGCACTTGCTTAAGAAGAGCCTGCTTGTGTACACACACAGGAGTTTTGTCTTCTGCTTTTTATTGTGACTAAGTCTTGCCCTTCAGTTCACTGAGGTCAAGGTAATCATCCTATCTGGAGGGACTTCAGAAACTTCATGGCACTGGGCTATTTCTTCTTCAATGCCTGCTATGTATATGGCAGCCTCCACAGGCAGGTAGGAGTAAAGAGCTGACTTGTCCTTGACAATAGATTTGTACCTCTTTCAGTGTGTGCACCAAGCAGTCTTGGGGTGCTGTGATGAGGTCAGAATCTATTCAATCTTAGTCTGATGGGAATAGAAAGAGCTCCAGCAGGTTCAGCAAATGGTAGATACAGATTTCCAGAAGCAGAGCATTGTTTATGGCATCCAAACCCAGGCCTGGCTTCTGATAACTGGCTGACCTATGTTGTCATCCATAAGAAGGAAGAAAGCCTGGAGCCATTTCATGTACTGGCCAGCAGTCAAGGTCAGCTGAAGACTCTTAGCATACAATTTCATTGGCTCTCCCAGCTCCCAGAGGTTTGCAGCATGGTCAAAACTCAGTTAAACTTGCCTCCTACAGCACCATACTCTAGGACCTCTACTGAGTCCTTTAATCCAGAATCCCTATGCTTCTTTTGGATACTTCATTTACATTTCAAATGTTTTGCCCTTTCCAGGTCTCCCTTTTGGAACCCCCCTATCCCATCCTCCCTCCCCTGCCTCTAAGAGGGTATTCCCCCACCCACCCACCCACCCACTCTCATCTTCCCTCCCTGGCATTCCCCTATATTGGGGCACCTAACACCTCAGGCCTAAGGGCCTCTCCTCCCCCTGATGGCCAACAAGGCCCTCCTCTGCCACATATGTGGCCAGCACCATAGGTCCCTCCATGTGTATTCTTTGGTTGATGGTCCAGTCTGATCCCTATGCTTTTGAGCTGGGTAATAGCAACTTCTATTTCTGGACATACTAGCTCATCCTCAGTCAGCACCTTGGCCATCTAGAAGAAGTTCTGGGTGAAAAGTTGCATTTCTTGGGTATGAACATCCAATTTCTAGTTTCTTTTCACTCTGAGACAGAGTAAAAGTGTGCTGTTCCTGGAAGTGGGTTCGAGGGGAAATTGCATGGCCCTTAGAAATGCCATCTCAGGGTTGGAATGGAAATCACATCCTGGGCATTCTTGGGGCAGATACCCAAATGACTTGTTATTCAACATACCTAAGGCTCTTGATGTCTGGAAAGATGTTGAATTTGGGATGGAATGGCCTGGACAGTAAGAGTTGTTCTGGGGCAAAGGAAGCCTCATAGACAAGTGGGCATAATGGGTTCTACACATGGTTGTAAAACCGAAGGACTGTGACTTGCATTCTCATTATGTGAGGCGGTTCATTTAGGATGCAGCGAGGTGATTACAGTCTCTGTCTTCAGGGTTCCTATGGGCAGAGTTTGCAGACCTAAGATAGCATAAAAGGATAATGGTAATCCTGAATCTAGATACAGAGATGCTATTTCTTCAGCTACTCTGAAAATAAAACAGACACCTGAGTCTCAGCCCGAAGTGCCATTAGAAGGGCTGAGTAGTTCTCTAAATGTTTCTTAAATGCCTAATGTCAGGTCCTTAACCTTTGTATCATTAAAACACAAGCATGAAAGAAAGGGAGAAAGAATGAATGAGTGAACTGCCTCCAAGGTTTGGGCTCAGAAAATAGGTAGAAATCTTCACAAGTATTAGAGATTTTAAGACATTTTAAATTTACTAAGAAGAAAGTATAAGTGTATATGTATTAATTGTATATAAAATATATCCTTAATTCCTCAACAGAATAGACTTGAACTAAAAATACACAGATTTATATACTGAGCTAAAGTAATTGTCCTGGTAGGGAAGGGAGGGAATTGTTCAAATGTTATGACCCCAAGAACATTTTGTCTAAAAGAAGGCATCCACTTTGCCTTTGTCCTTTGAAATTGACTGCAAATGGGTATTTATTTAGAAAATTACCCTCAAGGAATCTGAGGTCATCCTTCCTCCTCTTCTGTGTTTCCACTTGTTTTGGTAAGAAAGCAATTTTTAAATTTCTATTCTTCTGTTCTGCGGGGAGTTTGCTTAGCTGTCAGCAGATGAAAGAGGATTAAGCACACACTTAAGAAATAGTATATAGAAAAATGATAAGAAATATAAATACAAATAAGGAGAAGGTAAGTGTGAAGAACATGTGTTTGCTTATATGTGTGCACAAATGTCCTTTCCTTCGTTCCCTCCCTCCCTTCCCTCTCTCCCTCCCTCCCTCCCTCCCTCCTTCCTTCCTTCTTTCCTTCCTTTCTGTCTGAAAAGAACATGTGGCTTCTCACAAACATTATCCCCTCTGTGTATATCAACAGCTGCTTGTTGTATAATCACATGGTTTAATTCATTTCTTGTTTGTTTAATTGTTTTTTGAAGACATGGCTATAGCCCTAAGTGGGTTGGAATTCTTTATGTATCCCAGTCTGACTGATCAAATTTTATTTGTACACAGGAAACTGGGAGATTGAATAGGAAATGGAATGATGCTCTAAGCCATCAACTTCTGCACCCCGCAATATACTTCTTTAGAAAGGCTGTACTCTCTCAGGATTTATATAACCTTCCCAAGCAGCACCATTTACAGGGGACCAGATGGTGAAACACATGGGGACGTTTCTCATTACGAGTACAATACACTCATTTTCTCTTTCATCCCCCCCACATCATCATAGGAGATAGCCTGCCAATACCTCCATCTCATTCCCCACCCCCCCACCACTTCCTCTTCATTTTTATGGCAGGGGTTCTCTGTATTGCTCTGGCCATCCTGAAACTTATTCTATAGACCAGACTGGCCCTAACCTCAAAGATTTGCCTGCATCTGCCTCCCTAGTTCTGGGATTAAGGATGTGCTCCACCACTGTCTGGCTTCACCTTTTTTTTTTTTTTTTTTTTTAAATACAAGTTACTTGTCAAATCATAGGCTAATATGGAGGCTGCTTTTTTCATGTCCCTTTCCCAGTGCAATTTTTTCATTAAACACACAATCTCTCTCTGAGCAGCTATTTTAGCCTCATTTGCACACCTTATTACACATAACAGGGATCACACAACTACTGTCCCAGATTGATGATAGTCTTATCCTGTGCTTACTACTTCTAGGGACTGCAATGAAGTCTCTAGTTCTCTAACCATTTCTAGGGTTACCTTCCCCTAACCCTTCCACTCATCAAAGAAGTGTGCCACCTCTTAATGCCTTTCAGTTGCTGTGATAAAATACTGAGACAAAACAACATAAGGGAGAAAAGGTTTATCTTATCTCACAGTTCAAGGTATGGACCATTTTAGTGGGAAAGTCAAGGTATCAGGAGCTTGAAGCAACTGGTCACATGACACCTACACTTAGAATAATCAAGTGATGAACACATGCATGTTAGCATTCAGCTTGCTTTTTCATCTTTATACAATTCAAGATCAAATTTAGGCATTGGCATCACCCACAGAGGGTAGGTTTTCCTACATCACTTGGTACAATGACGATACCTCCCCAAAGGAGCTAGAGGCCCATCTCTCATGTGATTCCAGAGTCTGTCAAATTAATACCAACTATTATACCATTATACTACATAGAGGAAGATGCCCACTTTGGGGTACTCTCTAAGGATGTTTCTTTATTAGACAGGTCAGCCTTGGTTACATGTCCTATTATCCATCTCAGGGCGTATGTAACCACAACTACAGTAAGTAGGTCCATCATCCCATACCAAAATAGGACAGGTAGTCATATTGGGATTTCCCGATAGATGCTTTCCCCTTATGCAGGTTAGTCTGAGATGCATTCATGTTCTTTGAAGGGGGCATGCAACCACTTCTAACCAGCTTGTTTTTGGCTTCACTTGTTGGCCAAATGTATTATGTGGCTTTTCCTGGGGAAACAGGAACAAATGTCTGTTCTATGCAGAATGCAGTGCAATGGTGATAAAATAAAGAAATAATTCAACCACATTCTAGTTTCGGGAACAAGTAAGTTTATTGGAACTACTTACAGGAACAAAAATGAGGGGCTATAGAGGCACAGGTGAATCAAAGGCAGCTACCCCATTGTAAGGCTCATACCACCATGCCTGACAGCTCAGGCAAGCTATAGACCTAGAACTTAGTGCAACTTTCTTGATTAGTGAGTCTTTTTAAAAAAGCATTTATTACTACTTATATAGCCTTGGTAGGACCCTTGTGAATTATATTTCAGGAACTTCCTGAGACTTGTGAGTTATTTACTTCCTGAGCCTTATAAATTGTTTATTTCCTAAGTCTTAATGAGTCTTCCTCCTAGGATAGAATATTTCAATTTGGGGGTAATTTCTACACAGTGCGTGGGCCACAGAGAACAGCTGTATTAGGAGGTGTGGCCTTGTTGGAGAAGGTATTGCCTTGTTAGAGGAAGTGTGTCATTATAGGGGTAGGGTTCGAGGTCTCCTATGCTCAGGCTCTGCCCAGTGTAGCCACCTCCTAGCTGCCTACAGATAAAAATGCAGAACTCTCAGCTCCTTCTCCAGGTGTCTTGCAGGCTTCCATGCTTCCTGCCATGATAATAATGGGCAGAACCTCTGAAAATATAAGCCAGCCCCAATTAAATGTTTGCCTTTATAAGAGTTGCCTTGGTCATGGTGTCTTTTCACAGCAATGAAATCCTAACTAAGACAATCATTTACTTTAAAATTTATGTCATCTTTTGAATAAATTGAACTTAAACAATCATCAAAATTTATAGGTGAAGGACTCATTAAACATTATTTAGTCATATGTTTATATACTAATCCTGTGTGATGAGGTCTCTGTATGCAAATCATTTATTTACAGATAATGTGTTTGCATAGTACTTAAGTAAAGGTTCAAAAGAAAAAAATAAAACAAAACAAAACCAAAAAACAAAACCAAAAAACAAAAACAAAAAATAACCCAAACCAAAACCATGAAAGATGTCTGTGTGACTATGAAGAAAGTTCTTAGGAAAAAGATGCTGAGATAATCTACTGGATATCTGCTGTGGGTACAGATGTTAAAACAGGAGTTAATTTAAAATAACATGATGATAGCTTTAACCCCGTTAAAATAGCTGTGGGAGAGAGGATGGCTTTGGGAGATGATTTTTCCAAATATAGTAGAGCTTAGATTCTTGCCATTTGGGAAAAAAATCAGTTATTTTGTTTTTAACATACAACTTGTGCCTGATTCAGTGGCTCCCTATGATGTTTTACTCCATATATTCATTGTGGAATGTTCAAATCAGGGAAGAAATATCTACCACTTCAAACAGTCATCATTTCTTTATTTTGGAAACCTTCAATATTCTTTCTTGTGGCTTTAAAAATCCATAATTGAGGCCACATATGGTGGTGCCTTTAGTCCCAGCACCTAGGAGGCAGAGGCAGGCAGATCTTTTTGAGTTCAAGGCCAGCTTGGTCTATATAAGAAATTCCAGGTGAGTCAGAAATACACGAGACCCTGTCTCTTAATTAAAATAAATAAATAAATAAATGAAGTAATTGAGTTTTATTATATATAGTCATCTAGTATGTAACAAAATACTGGGCTTATTTCTTTATCTACCCACAATTGTTGAACACCCCCAACCTGTCCTTTAAATGTTATTATTTTTATTTTTAAATTTTTCATTGTGCATATTCATTGTACATTAGTAGGTTATAAAAACACATGTCATACAGGTATATGTTGTACATTAAGCATTCTCCCTCTATTCCTACTTCTAACATTTTTCCTGAATTTGCCATTTCAAAAATCATGCTCATTTATCTGATTACTATGGTTTGTAGGCTGCTGAGGTATATGTAAGGCCTGCACAGGTAGCCTCCATTTATAATGGAGTTGTGTCCCGTTTGGAGCTCTGGCTGTTTACTCTCATGATGTAGTGCCTCATTGAGAGCCTTGACTTACTGTCTGTTACTCCCCAGCATGATGACAGTGTTATCCTGCTGATTATAAGCTCTGGACAAGTTCAAAACCTCAAATTTGAGTTATAATTTCTACTGAATGCTTACTACTTTTGTCCCACTGTAATAAGTTGAATCATTACACTCTGAAGACTATCTGTGCAATAAAAAGGTGGACTAATACAAATTTCCTAGCTTCCAGATATCTAAGGTTTAGGTCATAACCAATTCTGAGTTAAGTCCTCATGTCTGAAGACACTTTAAAAAGAGGTAGTTCACTATGTGCATCAGTATAAAAGCTAGTTATGATTAGTACCCCAGTTTATTTATTTATTCAGCATGTGTGTGTGTCTGTGTGTACATTTGTGTACACGTGAAGGCTAGAGTTCAACACTGTGTTGTTTCACAATGCAATCTCCACTTCATTTTTTTGAGACAGGAATCTCACTGATCCCAGAGCTCATTGATTTGTCTAGACTTGCTGCCAGCAGTTTTGGGGATCTGCTTGTCCCCATTCTTGTCCCAGTGCTAAGGTTACAGATAGATACCACTGTATCCAGATGTTTGGAGTCCAAACTCAGATCCTGATGTTTGCATAAAAAGCAATATGAATTAAGCTGTTTTCTCAGACACACAGCCCAGGGTTTAATAACCCATTCATATATAAAATTATTGTGTGGATTCTATGAAATCTGCATGTAGTGATAGAGTAAACAGATGTCTTTTTCTAATGGCACTAATGAAATGACTTTTTTTGGCCTAAGACTAGATTACTGTTAGCAAACCTGTTACCATTTCAGGGCTATAACTACTGGAAATCTTTATATAAAATTTGTTTTAAAGCAGACAAATTGAACATAAGAGAGCTTAAATGGTCAAGAAACATAAAATTACTCTAATAAATAATTATAAAAGTAGAAATAAAAACTTATCTTTCATGACTTCAGATAGGTTAATACAGAACAGTGTGAAGAAATGTAGTGAACAAATCCAGAGAGTGATAGGGTAGTGATTACTAAATCAAACTGTGCATTCCTCGTGAAACATCAGTTTGATTGCTAGGTGTGTACGCCAGAGAAAGTTCTGTACACAAAAGTGTGGACAGGGATGCTCATTAAATCATTACTTATAATCAAAGACTGTTAAATAACTGAAACGTGAGCCGAGAGATGGATTATTATTTCATGTCACCTGTGGTGGGCAGCTGGATTCAGGGGTGTCTGATGTCACCTGTGGTGAACTACTGGATGCAGGGGTGTTTGATGTCACCTGTGGAGGGCTGCTGATGTAGGGGTATCTGATGTTCATCTCTGGTTGTCTGTCTCTCTATGGCTCTAGCTGTGTGTGTGTGTGTGTGTGTGTGTGTGTGTGTGTGTGTTCACGCGTGAGTGTGTGCATATATGACTGTTAATCTCCCATGATAATTTATTTAGGTCATAGTATGGACATACTTGGCCAAAACTTCACTAGATGTTTCCTGAAAGGTGTTTATTAAATGAGGCTACTATTTGACTTAGCTCATGACTAAAAACAGATTGCTGTCCACACTATGAGTGGGCTCTCATGTTAAAAATATAAAGGCCATGAGAGAACAATGATTGACATCTCTGGAGGAAGAAACAATTCTGCCTAAGAATTGGCTTTGCTACCTGCAAGCATTGGACTTGCTTCCATTCCCAGTGGCATGAGTCAACTCCTTCAGTCTCTTCCTGCTCCCACAAGCGTCCATGCAGACACAGACACATAACATTACTTCTGTTTCTCTGCAGACAGTGACTACATCACTTGTTCTGGTAGTGTATGAATCTCTCGTTACTTTCACTTTCCTTGTAATGACTTTCCTATTTCTCAAACTGCACGAATGCGAATGCTGTCTCGCCTTGGCACACCAGCCGTTCTCCCTGCTTAAATGCTGTTCACACGTGCACTTCACTCACACCTCTTCTCAAATTGAATCCCAAATCTGATGGAAACTGTCAATCAGCAAGTGCTCCCTTATCTCATCTCATTCACATAGTCTGTTCCAATACTATGTGCTTGGGTAGGTTGAAATCCTAATCATCAGAATAATGGTATTCAGAGATACTGTCTCTGGGAGGGGATTGCATCTTTAAAAACCATTTCTTTAGCTGGGTGGTGGTGGCACATGCCTTGAATACCACCACTCAGGAGGCAGAGGCAGAGGCAGAGGCAGAGGCAGAGGCAGAGGCAGAGGCATATCTCTGCATTGGAGGCCAGTCTGGTCTACAGAGTGAGTTCTAGAACAGAGCTACATAAAGAAACCCTGCCTCAAAAAATCAAAACAAACAAACAGCTGGGCAGTGGTGGCACACACTTTTAATCCCAGCACTTGGGAGACAGAGGCAGGCAGATTTCTGAGTTTGAGGCCAGCCTGGTCTACAGAGTGAGTTCCAGAACAGCCAGAGCTATATATAAAAACCCTGTCTTGAAAAACCAAAAACAACAAACAAACAAAACCAAAACCAAGCAAATACCCCAACAAAATCACTTCTTTAATTAAATTATGTTACATATGTATATGCACATATGTATGCACATATGTACCAAAAAGGGAGTTAGATAACAGCTTCTGCCATCTCTCTGCCTACTTTCCTCTCAGTCTCTCAATCTCTGTCTCGATCTCTATCTTTCTCTCCCTCTCCCTCTCTCCCTCTCCATCTCCATTCTCCCTCTCTCTTATGTGGCATGAAACTCTAAGTAGATAGTTGAGGCTGGCTTGAAACTTACTCAGATCTACCTGTGTCTCCCTGTTGAGTGCTGGATTTAAGGTGTGTGTCACCATTCCTGACAAAGATTACACCTTTATGGATATAGCATTAGTGCCCCATGAAGGAGATGCAGAGATGGGTCCTTTTCTCCTCTACCATGAGAGAGCAAAGGAAGGAAGTGCTGTCTTCGAGGAGGAGGTGAGTTCTCAACAAACACCAAATGTGTAAATACCTTCATTTCAAACTCAGAGAAATCAGTGTCTGATCTTCATGTTAGTTTGTTGCAGAAGCTTGAACAGGGTAGATCATCACATCCAGCTCTTAAGTGGAAAGACACTGGAGCTAGATCTCCCTGGGGAGAATCCTGGCTATGTATCTCCTTTATTAAAATATATGCCGAGACTTTGTATTGTTCCCATAACTAGAATAATCCCTGTATAATTCTGGAATTCAATTTGTTATTCTTTTTCTTTCCATTAAAAAACAAACAAACAAACAAACAAACATTCTTGCGTTATTTATTTTAAAAAAACATCTCTTCACAAATTACATTTTCCTTTTCAAATTGCAGATGTCATGGTTAGTATTTCAGTAGAACTCAAATTTTGTGATTCATAGGTAAGGTAAATAAAATCCACACCTAACTAGATGTAGGGTAGAAAAAGAGGAAGACTATGAGCCATTGATGGAAATCGTCACCCTTTATATAAGTCTTGAGTCACCTAATCATTGGATCACTTAATGCAAGAAAAAAATTACCCACAATTTTATATATATGAATGAAATTCCCATTCTCCTGGGGCTTTCTACTGCCATGGTATCTAGGGTCTCTATTTGAGGGGGCACAATAGAGAAACCACTGAAATGACCACTCCATAGTATGGTTGAGGAAAAGGTTTTATTGTGAATAAGAGACAGAAAATATCCAGAGGCATCTGGAAGGGTCCAGACCAGAAAGGAAAACAGACTGGACATGACCAGAGCAATCTACGAGAGAAGTGAGGACAGCAAGAGAGTTAACAAAAATTAACCAGTATAGAGGGTATGTGTGTGTGTGTGTGTGTGTGTATGTGTGTGTGTGTATGTGTGTGTGTGTGTTTATGTGTGTGTGTGTGTGTATGTGTGTGTGTGTAGTATAGAGTGGAGATCTCAGATGAGAAGCACCAGGATGCCAGCATGTGCTTTGAAATGTGTGACAAGTACTTACAATACTGAGGGAGCCTGGAGGCCAGCGCATTTTTGTATGAAACCACAGATAGCCATAAGTCCATTCTGCCAGAGATGAGGGAAAAGACTGCTTTTGGAAGATGGGAACTGGTTTCACAAGTTACTAAGGCCTGCTGGCTTTACTCAAACCACCCAAACTCTCTTGTAATTCAGTTTGAGCTCATTTCTGGATATCTTGACTGCCTGAGGCCTAACAATGACTATTTAAAACTGTCTAAAAATCTGCTCATTCTATACTCAGGAATACAAGCAACAGAATGTTTTTAAAGTCTTTTAGTCAATGGATGAAACTTGCTTTAGTGAAAGCTTCTTGTGAAGATTCTCCCACCCAGGATCAGCCAATTGGCAGCAGATTGAACTCACCTTAACTCATTTGGCAGCATTCCACTCGATGCTAGCCAATGTCCATTGCTCATATCTGAGTAATCAGCCTTCCAGATGCTTCAACCTAATTCTGTCAATAGATTTCAGAATGCCACCCATTTCTGAATCCATGTCACCAAAGAACCTCATAAGAGATCATTTCTCTAATCTGCTTAGAAAAGTTTCATCTTATCAGTCTAGTTTCCCCTTATTTAGGAAAGTCTTAAATTCTACTCTATTTTATTTCCAGCTACAGAGTGATGTTTTACCTTTTTGGCAAGCTAGGGTGAGTTCAGGTCTTTAACAATTCATGTAGGTTACAGATGTTTAGAATCATAAAGCCTGATGAAAATTTACAACTTCAGCCTTTTGGTTACTTCTGGGAACCTGAGACTGCTCAGTAGCTTCAAGTCAGTCTGTTTATAAGGACAGGAATACAATTATAATGTGTGCCAAATGGAACTTGTGACATATGGCTAAACATTTAGTTATTTCTCATAATTTTTTTGTATAGATGAAGTATTTTGCAGCTAAAATTTAATTTCAAAATTGCATCTTTCTATTCTGAAAATGAGTAAAAAGGAAATGAGCTTTGGAGTCAGAAATAATTGGGTTTAACTTTTAGTTTGGCACTTACCAGCTCTGTGACCTTGGGCAAATCACTAAAACTCTATAAATTGAGTTCTGCTTTATACTCTTTAATGGAGCTGAGAGAATTATGGAAAAGTCCTTGCACAGAGCATAGATATTGAATGAATTCTATTTTCTTGTTTCCTGTAATTTACCTAGCTATTGCTCTTTGGATGATATTGAAAAGTTAATTGATAATTCCCTTTGAACATATCATAGTGTGTGATGCTGTGTTAGTCTTTGATGCCCCAAAGAAGCCATTCCTTTGACCCAGACTATGGATTGTTTTTACATGTCTTTGGCTCTGATTTTCCCAAGAACAACTAGATAGTAAGAATATTTAAAACTCACCCTTTAAACATGCAGTAAAGCAATGAATTTTGAGCTGAGGAGCTTTATGGGATTAACAGGTCCATTTATAAATTTATGAATTTAGGACATTTTATCCTGTAGAAACTTTATACCCCTTTTACTTGAACTGTGGTAGGTCTAATATATTATCTTGAGTTAGCAAATTACATGTTTTGAGATATTTGAGGGCAATGAATGCCAAAGATATAACAGACTCTTTTGAAGATAGTATCAGCATTAAAGAGAGTGATTGACAGGTAGCAAGGGGAGAGGATCACCCAAACAGATAATTGGCAGGTATTTCTTTTTCAACTTCCCTACACTTTCTGATTAGATAAAACTGACCCTTCCCACTTATCACCCCAGCCCGGTTTTCCCATTTATCTATGTGTTTCTTAATGACAAATGTTGTGAACAAAGAAATAAGTATAAATAATGTCATAGTTTTTTTTTTCCAAGTTGACACAAATTTAGACCTATCTGGACAAGGGAGCCTGAGTTGAGGAATTGCCTCTGTTAGACTTGCCTGTGGGCTGCCTGTTTGGACATTGCCTTGATTGATGATTGATGTGGTAGGCCTAACCTACTGTGGGTAGTATCATTCCTGGACTCATGGCTTGGGCTGTATAGGAAAAGCAAATGAGCAAGCCATTGGGAACAGCTAGTAAGCAACATTTCTTCTTGATCTCTGCTTCAGTTCCTGTCTTTTTTCCCTGTTGAGTTCCTGTCTTGCTTTTCTTCCGGGATGGACTATAACTTATAAGTCAAATAAAGTCTTTCATTCCCTAAGTTTTTATGGTTGTGGTGTTTATCATAGTATCAGAAAGCAAACTGGAACAGGGCACAAGAACATTACCAAATCGACACAGCCTTATGATCTTCAACACATTCTTGGGAGCTATTTTTCTGAAGGATTTTCCCAGCTATCCGTGTCAGTTGAGGCTGTTATAAATTACCACCCACCAGGCCTTAAAAGCAGTAAAATCCCTCTCTCACAGTTCTGGAGGCAGGATGTCTAAGAGCAGAATTTCTGCAGAGCAAGACTTGAACTGAGGACTCCTGCTTAGGTAACTGTCAGATTCACACTGTGCACTCATAGCCTTATAGGTGTGTCCTGAGGTGTGCCTCTGTCTTTTTTTTTTTTTTTTTTGTGTGTGTGTGGGTTATACATCTAGTCCAGTTGACAATAAAGATTAACCACCAAACTGAATAGTGTATAAGTTACTATTCATGTTTTATAATGTCTACTATAGGTTTTCTTTTTTGGTTATTAGGTGGTTTATACAAACCATGTTAGAAGGTTGGGCAGTGGTGGCGCACGCCTTTAATCCCAGCACTCGGGAGGCAGAGACAGGTGGATTTCTGAGTTCGAGGCCAGCCTGGTCTACAGAGTGAGTTCCAGGACAGCCAGGACTATACAGAGAAACCCTGTCTCGGAAAACCAAAAAAAAAAAAAAAAAGTTAGAGTTACATACTTCTATTTATCCTGAAAACAGCTTAACTTCTAGTACAAAAATTGACAGTCTTTCCTTTCTTCTATATTATTGATATTGTAATTTATACATTTTTACATATGTATATTAACCAAGTATTAGGATGATAGATATTTAAAATATACTTAAAAACCCTTTCCAATAGAGTTAAAATTGTTTCGAATTTAAATACTATATTATTAGAGAATTTTGAATTTGACTGTATTGTGATGTTTTATGTGCTAATGATTATCTGTTCATTTTGCTTCAAAGTACTTCCTCTAGCCTGCCCTTCCTTCCTTCCTTCTTTCCTTCCTTCCTTCCTTCCTTCCTTTCTTCTCTTGTGAGAAGCCCCTGGTTCGCCTGGAACACATCATGTACACCAGACTGGCCTCAAGCCATAACAATCTTCTTGCTGCAGCCTCCCAAGTGTTGGTATTAAAGGTATGCATTACCATAGGCGGCTTTTCCGCAATTTTAATAAGGCAGACCTAATTATGGTTTTGTGTAAGAGTTGGTGTTAACTGTTTTCTTTTCCTGTCATCCAAACCTCAAGTGAGATTTGCTCTGCCACTCACAGGGAGCCTCTCCATAGGCCTAGAGCAATGGGTCCACATGACTCTAGGCTCAAATCTCTAAAACCGGGAGACCCCCCCCCCCAAATGTATCTTTTTTAGTTTTGGTTTCAGATGTTTTGACACAGGAACAAAATCATTGTACTGGTTTCTTTGAATCCTGAGCCTCATTTTGTTTCAGTCTTGTTCTAGGGAATATATGTCTTCTGACTTTTCTAGTGTTTCCTATTGGATCAGACATAAAAGAGTCTGGTGGAAAGTTTAGTACTTCCCTCTCCTTTGGAAACTATATATCCTGGGGGATTCTCTTTGTGTAGCTTTGTGCCAGCCCAGGAAAGAGAGTCCAGCCAAAGTCAAGTGGCTCCTCTTATTCTTAACACTATCTTTCTTAGTTTCAGTGGATCACTATGTTAGTCCCATTTAGGTTCCAATATTTGCACAAAAGCATTCTTATTTTGTGGATAATTGCTAGCTGTAAATGTAATGTTTATTTGCCTGATATAATTGTTGTCTCAGAGGCTTACTGCTGAGTAAGCTCACCCTTTCTATTTCTTTCTGAACTCTGGCTGCTTGGGTCAACTCAGGTGTTCTGGCTCAAACTCTTCTCCAAGCTGACTGATTCAGTCTAGCTTCTCTCAGCGTCTCACGGAATTGCTCTTCTTGACCTCAAATTAACTCTGGCAATTTGTTCTAATCTTCTGGCTCCTTTATATTCTCTGGCTTCAACAGCCTTTGCTGACCTGCACTGAACTGTGTGAACTCACAAAGGAACTCAACTCCACTGCCCTGCATTCACTTTACTGACTCCCAACTCATGAACTGACTGACTTTCTCTTCCTGTGCTGCTCTTAAATAGCTTCCCTTTCCTGTGCTGTTCTCATGAGAGTTTGGCATATCATAGCTCTGGCTCATTCTGTCAAATCTTTCTCTGATTCATCACTTTGTCTATCCCTCAAAACATGGTTGTTTCCTACAAACTAGCTTTACCTTTATTGTTTTTGATTAAAAATGTGTACTAAAGGTATGTCTGTATTCCAGGCAGAGGAATTAAGGGTGTGTGGCATGACTATTTTCCATCCTGATCACACAGACCTAGGTCTTTGGATGTGATCCCTTGCTAGAGCAGCCATATTGCTGGATTAAAATTCCTGTACAGCTAGCTGGAAGGGAGCCCAATGTAGGAAATTTATGTTTTACTATCTTGATGCCACAGGCCCATCTTTTCATTCCTTTGTTGAAATGGTGAAACTGATGCTGTATTACCAGTCACCACAATATATTGGTCACTGTCTTACTGCCATGGTAAACTACCTTGGACAGGTATGAAGAAAAGATGGTTATTTCATTTATAGTTTTAAATGTTGAAGAATCAAGACTGAGTAGTGGTCCTGATTTCTTGGCCTCAGGTAAGTCTTACGATAGATGACATAATGGTGGAATATCATGTGTGATAACTTATATGGAATGAGAAAAAAATTGAAGATAGACAGATAGTGAATGATAGAGATCATGGCTAGAGGGGTGAGAATGAGGAGATACTAGCATTCCTCTTTTCTAACAGTTTTCTCTTGCAGAACCTAAGGTCCCTGGAAAGCAATGATGACCTCCATCAGGAGAGTGTCCCCAGTGGGCTCACTAGTATTCACTAGACTCTATTTCTCGCAGTTTCTGTCATTTCCCAACACTGCAACATGAGGACAAAGATTCAAGGACATGAACCCCTGGCAGATGTACTTAAATTGCATTAGTCAGAACCACGTTTACATGTAAATACATTTAAGTGAAATAGTAATTTAATTGACTTGAGGCAGAAAAAATTAAATGAATAACCACTTAGAGTATCAAAATGAAAACTGTGAAGATTTAGCTTTCTGAGATTTAGTTTTTCCATGGTTTTGTATGTTCTTTCATAGAGTATCTTGTCTGCTACCTAGACTAGATGCAATGTTTCATGAAGAGTCTTAACCATGAAGAGTATGAGGGTCTCTGTTGCTGTCCTGTGACAATGGGACTTGCATGTTACTTGAAATGCACTTTTTTTTTTTTTTTTACAGTGCTCATTGTACTTTTTGTTTCATATTGGACCTGGAATCAACTAAAATCCTCAGGTGATTTTTTCTTTCTTTCTTTCTTTCTTTTTTAATGAGAACTGATGCCAAGTTGAATGTTCTTAATGACTCTAGTACAATTGATTAAAAAAAAACAACAGGAAATAAAATGTCAAACTTGCTATTAAATTTCACTTTGATTTCTGCTTAGCAGTGATCCAGCCTATTCAGATATTTTTGGATTTTTATTTTCTCTTTTGATTTATTGGCTATTTTCCAAGCACTGTGCTGAAAGTGTGAAAATGCTGTGATTTCATTCAAGTAATTGATTTAAAAAAATAAACAGAAAGGAACCAAGGGCTGAAGTTTTTTTGTATCTCATTAGAGGATTTCTTTAGATTTACATGAAACCTTTGATCAAGGTAAAAATCCCTGTATATTTACAGATGTAAACAAGCAACAGTTCAGTTCTAATATGTTTGTCTTTATAAGTAGTTTGACATTTCCTCCTTGTCATTTTTATATCATTTATTTTCTTTTTGGTTTTGACATTGTGACTGTACTATACCATGGAGAGATTTCTCTCTGATCATGTCTAGATAGTGTTCTGAGTGCTTTTGTGCTTAGATATGACTCATTCATTCCTTTATTGGTAATTGGCCATTTAGGAGTAGAGCTATAAACAATTACTTAATGTTCAATCTTTAAGCATTTGTTTTTGTTTGTCATGAGTTTGTAAGACTTATAACTAACTGGTGTTCATTAGCATACTAAAGTACAACTTCTAACAAAGAACCTTGATTGATATTTTTAAGATGCTAGGGCATCACCTACAGGACAAACAGAATGAACCAATAGCCTGATCTAAAAGCTACTCATTCTACATTCCTTAATTGCTTAACACTGATTTAATGTTAGGGTCTGTCTTAGTTACAGTTTCCATTACTCTGAAGAGACACCATGACCAAGGCAACTCTTATAAAGGGCAATATTTAACTCGCTTACAGGTTCAGAGGTTCAGTCCATTATCATCATAGCGGGAAACATGGCAGCATTCAGGCAGGCATGGTGCTTGAGTAGCTGAGAGTTCCACATTTTGTTCCAAAGGGAAACAGGAGAAGATTAGAATCCTCAGGCAGCTAGGAGGAAGCTCTCTTCCACAATGGGTGGAGCCTAAGCATAGGAAGAGACTTCCATAGCCCACCTCCAGAGTGATACACTTCCTCTAACAAGGCCACACCTCATAACATTACTACTTCCTATGGGCCAAGTATCTTCAAACCACCACAGGATCCTCAACACAGACTTGGGGGGGGGGTGTTACCTGATCTGTCTCTCTCCTTATAGAAGGATCTCATACCAAACAGTATAAGATATATTTTACTCTAGAGCCAGTGATTGGACTACTGGCCTGGCATGCAGAATCAGGGTAATCTAAACATTTTGTTCCAACATAGTAACAGTTTTATGAAATTTTTATACTTACAAAGAAAGTCAGAGATAAGGCACTTTGGGAATGCATTGGTGGAAGCATCAGGTAGGCATAGGATAGAAGAGCAGGGACTCTCTGCTGAGGTTCAGATTCTATCTGACACTGTTTGTAGCTTTTGGTAGAAGCTGATGGTATGCTAATTTAATACATCCCTGCAAGTTTCAGGTGATGGTCACAAGAATGTCTGGTCAGACACAGAGGTGAGGAATGAAAAGTGACTGAAAAAAAAATAAAGAAAGCTCAAGATAATTTGTCTCTGGATCTGCAACATTCTAACTTTCCACAATCATAAAATTCTTATCAATCAGCCTTGTAGAATCTCTAACATAGTTGTGGCTGTTTTTATTTTAGGACGGGGTGGTGGTGGCAAGTTACTTGAGGCTATTCTTAGACATATTCATAGACATATGCAGTGTCTATGGCAACTTCATACAGGGTCAAAACACATATTTATATGCTGTCTGAAAGAATAATTTCTGATATTACCTTTAGATACAGGCAAGAGGAATCCATTCTTTTGGAATTGCTATGAGTTAAATTTGATTCCTTCAAAAATACGTGTTTAATATTTAAACCTGTATGTCTCAAATATGGCTAATCTGCAGACAGAGCCTTTGAAAGAGGCAGGTATGGTTAAAATGGGGTCATCAGGGCAGGCTTTAACCAAGCACAACCTGTGCCCTTACAAGGTATGGAAAATACATGACTATCAGCACATGATCAAAAGAATGACCCAGGTGTGCTGTTAAGCTGCTAGTATATGCTCTCTCCAGTTTCTTTTTGGAGGCATTCAGAGCTATGAGTTTTCCTCTTAACACTGCTTTCATTGTGTCCCATAGGTTTGGGTATGTTGTACTTTCATTTTCATTAAATTCTAGTAAGTCTTTAATTTCTTTCTTTATTTCTTCCTTGACCAAGTTATCATTGAGTAGAGTGTTGTTCAGCTTCCATGTGTATCTGGGCTTTCTGTTGTTGTTGCTATTGAAGACCAGCCTTATTCCGTAGTGATCTGATAGGAGGCATGGGAGTATTTCAGTCTTCTTATATGTGTTGAGGTTTGTTTTGTGACCAATTATATGATCAATTTTGGAGAAGGTACCATTAGGTTCTGAGAAGAAGTTATATTCTTTTGATGTAGGATGAAATGTTCTATAGATATCTGTTAAATCCATTTGGTTCATAACATCTGTTAGTTTCACTGTGTCTCTGTTTAGTTTGTGTTTCCAAGACCTGTCCATTGATGATAATGGTGTGTTGAAGTCTCCCACTATTATTGTGTGAGGTGCAATGTGTGCTCTGAGCCTTAGTAAGTTTCTTTTATGAATGTGGGTGCCCTTGTATTCGGGGCATAGATGTTCAGAATTGAGAGTTCTTCTTGGCAGATTTCTCCTTTGATGAGTATGAAGTGTTTTTCCTTATCTTTTTTGATTACTTTTGATTGAAAGTCAATTTTATTCAATATTAGAATGACTACTCCAGCCTGTTTCTTGGGGTCATTTGCCTGGAAAATTGTTTTCCAGCCTTTTACTCTGAGGTAGTGTTTGCCTTTAACACGGAGGTGCATTTCCTGGATGCAGCAAAATGCTGGGTCCTGTTTATGGATCCAGTCTGTCAGTCTATGTCTTTTTATTGAGGAATTGAGTCCATTGAAGTTAGGAGATATTAAGGAATAATGATTGTTGTTTCCTGTTATTTTCGATGCTATCTATTTTCATGTTTGTGTGGCTATCTTTTGAATTTGTTGAAAGATTACTTTCTTGCTTTTTCTTGAGTGTAGTTTCCCTCCTTGAGTTGGTGTTTTCCATCTATTATTCTTTGTAGGGCTGACTTTGTGGAAACATCCTGTGCAAATTTGGATTTGTCATAGAATACTTTGGTTTCACCATCTATGATTGTTGAGAGTTTTGCTGGGTATAGCAGCCTGGGCTGGCATTTGTGTTCTCTTAGAGTCTGGATGAGATCCGCCCAGGATCTTCTAGCTTTCATTGTCTCTGGTGAGAAGTCTGGTGTAATTCTGATTGGTCTGCCTTTATATGTTACTTGCCCTTTTTCCCCTACTGCTTTTAATATTCTTTCCTTATTTTGTGTATTTGGTGTTTTGAGTATAATGTGACAGGAGGAATTTCTTTTCTGGTCCAGTCTATTTGGAGTTCTGTAGGCTTCTCGTATATTTATGTTCTTCTCTTTCTTTAGGTTAGGGAAATTTTCTTCTATAATTTTGTTGAAGATATTTACTGATCCTTTAAGTTGGGAATCTTCACTCTCTTCTATACCTATTATCCTCAGGTTCTGTCTTCTCATTGTATCCTGGATATCTTGGATGTTTTGGGTTAGGAGCTTTTTGCATTTGTGTTTGCTTTGACTATTGTGTCAATGTTTTCTATGGTATCTTCTGCACCTGAGATTCTCTCTTCTATCTCTTGTATTCTGTTGGTGATGCTTGCATTTATGACTCCTGATTTCTTTCCTAGGTTTTCTAACTCCAGGGTTGTCTCCCTTTGTGATTTCTTTATTGTTTCTATTTCTATTTTTAGTTCCTGGATGGTTTTGTCCATTTTCTTTGTCTTTTTTTATCATGTTTTCATGTAATGCCACCCATTGGGTTGTGTTTTCCTGCAATTTTTAAAGAGATTTTTGCATTTCCTCTTTAAGGCCTTCCAGTTGTTTACCTGTGTTCTCTTGTATTTCTTTAAGGGAGTTATTTATTTCCTTCTTAAAATCTTCTATTGTCATCATGAGATGTGATTTTAAGTCTGAGCCTTGCGTTCCTGGTGTGTTGAGGTATCCAGGGCTTGCTGTTGTGGGAGAGTTGGGTTCTGATGATGCCAAGTAGCCTTGGTTTCTGTTCTTTTTGTTCTTACCCTTGCTTTTTGCCATCTGGTTATCTCTGTTGTTAGCTGGTCTTTCTCTGACTGTGTTTTTTCTTTCCTGCAAGCCTAGGTGTTTATAATCCTCAAAGACCAGTTCTCTCTGAGAGGAATTTGGGTTTGGAGAGCTGTGGTACAGGGTCAGCTCTGGGATGCAGACGGAAACCAGAAAGATCTAGTCCCCAGCTGTCCCTTGTTTCCTGTGTCCTGATGGCTTTGCAAAGGTCCCTCTTGGTCCAGTGAATTTGAAAATAAGTGATGGTCTTACCTGTGCTTGAAGGTGTGTCAGCACTCCTGGGATACCTGCTGTCTCCTGGCACTATTTGAGTATGGAGCTCTGTGTTACAGGATCCACTCCTTGGCCACCGAAAGAAACCAGAAGCCCACTCCTCAGTCCCTGTGTCCTGGGTATTCCAGGTGGGTCCCTCTGAGCAGACAGGCTTGCCCACACTCCTCGGAGGCTATCTTTCTCCCAGAGCTATTTGGCTATGGAGCCCTGGTGGCCCAGCCAAATGTCTCCTACCACAGATGGAAACCCGAAGGTTCCTTCATCCCATCTGTTCCTCAGTCCCTGTGTCCCAAGGATTCAGGGGGAGTCCTGCTGAGCAGTGTTAGTCCTCTTACCCCTTCTCACAGGCTTTTCTACACTCCTGGGATGCTAGCTTTCTCCCAGCGCTATTTACTTATGGAGCCCTGGTGCGGTATTCTTTTTTTTTTTTTTTCTAGAAGAAGTATATACACACTATATACTGTGACATACTATCATATCTATAGTATGATAAATTAATTGATTCAATGTTAGCCTATTTCAAGTTTGAGGGGAGGTGTTAAGAGTTTGTCCTTACAATAGGGACAAGAAGGAATTCAGAGTTTGCACCTGGGAAAGGAAGCATTGATTATATATGCAGGTTTCTGAAGTCAGACTACTTTGGATGGACCGTGTCAATAATTTTGGGCTATGATTGTATCACTTCATATTCTCAAATAAATAGACAGTCAGACAAAGATAGATGTGTGAGAAACTTATTGCTGTATTACTTTTCTAGTAACGGTGACACAATACCTGACAAAATCTATTTAAGAATGAAGGGCTTGTTTTGGCTCACAGTTTACAGGATGACATTCCATCATGGGAGGGAAAACATGGCAGGAGAAATGTGAGGCAGCCTGTCAGTCAAAAGGCAGAAGGTGAATAGAGAATGGGGCTGGGTTACAAAATTCTGAGTCTTCTCTAGCAACCTCCTTTCTTCTGCAAGGTTCCACCACCCAAAAGTTCCCAACTTTCCCATATAGACCAATGCTCTGAGGACTAGGTGTGCAGACACATGAGTGTATGAGTTACATTTCGTATTCAAATTGCAAACATTGGTAGCATAGTTTCAGAAAGGAAAGAAAGAGGGTAAGGGTAGGGAGGACCAGAGTGGAGGAAAAAGATGCAGAGGATGCTGCTCTTCTGGGATGGGGAAAAAGGAAGGGGCAGAAGAAGATCTGAGAAAGTCTTGCCCAACCCCATAGGGAGTTCTCATAGAGAAATTTCCTTTTGCAGAAAGATCCAGGTTTGGGTATGCCCATCCTATGCTCTGGCATAGATGGAAATTGCTGGTAATAATGGGGCCACAGCCTAGATGCTTAAAGGTGACACACCTGGAGAACATCAGCAAAATTCATTCTGAATGGGAAGTTCTCCATTGCAGCCACACTGGATGCTAGCATGCTTCATCTCCTCACTTAGAAAAAGGCTGTGTTTTTATTCAAGCAACAGCAAATAGGAAGCCAAAGGGGGTGCCCCAGGCTGGGACAAATAATAGCAACTTCCCCCATAGAACAAAGTGGGGTTCTAGGTAGGGATCAAACTTAGGTCACCAGGCTTAGAATGCCTTTACTTACTGATCCATATTATTGGCTGAAGGCTGCTGTTTTGGATTTATTAAACAACGTCATTATTAGGAATTTTGGAAATACAAACATGTATCTGACATATAGTATTATGTTATATTTATTTTAGTGTTTTGTGTGTTGCAAAAGTTCCATAGTGTATCTGAAGAGGTCAGAGAACAACGTTCAGTTGATTTCTCTTTCTACTGTGGGTTCTACAGATGAAACTCAGGTCATCAGGAACAGAATTTTGTTGTTTATGAGTTATAAAAACTTCAGCTTGTCTCATAATGCTTGCAATGAACATTTTTTAGTTCAAAAACTTCTCAAAAATTAATTTATATTTTCAACTAAATTATGTTCTCAGTACTCTGTAAATTATAATAGTAATCAGGGGAAACAGGCTAGTTTTTTGTTTCTACTTATCTTCCCTCTCTTTTTAAAAAGTAATTTTCCTCCCAAGAGTCAATCATGCAATCATCTAAGTAACAAATTTTGTTTTCAAACTTGATGTCTGAAAAATTAATTAATTGATTTGCTTCACATCCCAATATCAACACTCCTCTCTCCTCCCAGTACCTCCTCACGCAGATCCTCCCCTCACTTCTCTGCTTCCTTCATTCACTCCCCTCCCCTTCTCTTCTCAGAAGCTTCCTCCCCCATGGGTACACCCTAGGCTCATCAAGTCTCTGCAGGACTGGACATATGCTCTCCCACTTAGGCCAGACAAGCAGCCCAGTTAGGGGACCACAGGCAGGCAACAGATTCAGGGAAACAGATTCAGGCAACAGATTCCCCCCTTCAGTTGTTGGGGAACCCACAAAAAGACCAAGCTGCACTTCTGCTATGTGCAGGGGACCTAGGTCCAGCCCTTGTATGCTCTTTGATTGGTGGTTTAGTCTCTGGGAGCTACCAAGGGTCCAGGTTAGTTGACTCTGTTGGTCTTCCTGAGGAGTCACTGTCTTCTTTGGGTCTCTCAATCCTTCCTACCAACTTTCCACAAGACTCCCAGAGGTCCATCTAGTGTTTGGCTGTAGATCTCTGCTTCTGTTTCCATTGGCTGCTGGGTGGAGCCTCTCAGAGGACAGTTACTCTAGGCATATGTAGTTCTGTAAGCATAACATAGTATCATGAATAGTGTCAAGGATTGTTTTTTACCATTGGGCGAGTCTCACTTGGGCCAGTCATTGTTTGTCCATTCCCACATTCTATGATCTATCTCTGTCCCTGCACATCTCATAGACAGGATACATTTTGGGTCAAAATTTTGTGGGTGTGTTGCTGTCCTTATCCCTCCACTGGGAGTCCTGCCTGGCTAGAGGAGGTGGTCACTTCAGGATCTACATTTCCCACTGCTAGGAGTCTCAGCTAGAGTTGCCACCATAGATACCCTGGAGCTTCTCCCACATATTCCAGGCCTCTGACCCGTTCCAAAATTCCTAATAATGGCACCATTTAATGAATCAGAAAATAGCAGCCTTCAGCCAATAATAGTAAAAACACTTGCCACTAAGTCTGATGACCTAAGTTCGATTTCTACCTAGAACCCTGCCTTGTTCTTTCGGGGAGGCAGCTGTTCTTTGTCTCCCACTCCCATAACCCCCACCAACCACCAATTTCCATTTTCTCTCCCTTGCTTTCCTTAAACCTAACCTCTCTCCCACTCTCTGCACTGCTTCCCTCTCCCACCCAGTTCCCTCCCTCCATGAACCTCTGCTATCTACTTTATTTCCCCTTCTGAGAAAGATTCAACACCCTCCCTGGACTCTTACTATTTGGTTTCTTGGATTGCAGCACATTATGTACACATAATGCTGTACATTATGGCTAATATCCATGAGTCATGAGTGAGTACATACCATGCATGTTCTTTTGGGTCTAGTTTACCTCTCTGAGTTCTGTCCATTTGTCTGTAAAATTCATGATTTTTCATAGCTGTTTTTAATAGCTGAGTAGTATTCCATTGTGTAAATGAACCACAATTTCTGTATCCATTCTTCAGTTGAGGAACATCTAGACTCTTTCCAGTTTCTGGATATTCCAAATAAAGCTGTTACAAACATTGTTGAGCAAGTGTCCCTGTGATGACAGCAAAGAAGGCAAAGTGAACCAATGCCATAGTGTCATCCACTGTCTGTTGGGTTATATTTATATTCCTTCCAAACATCATGTGTCCTCTCAAATGTCCACTCTAGCAAAACATCACATGCTCTTTTCGCAGGCAGTTTCCGGAAAACACCACGTGTCTGATCTCAGTGAAGCATCCTCCCATGTGTCTACTTCAGCAAAAAATCCTCTTATAAGACGGTTTCCAGAAAACATTCATTACATGACACAACTGAGTCTTCAAAGAAGCCAGAAATTTCCACTTCAGTGGTTGGTGTCTAACTTCTTGAATTATTCATTTTGGATATAAGTGGTGGTTGATTTAAATAAAAAATCCCTCTTTAGCAATTTATCTAAATAACAACTTCAGTTTTATCATATATAGTACTTATGTATGACTCAAGGCAGGTATTCAATAAACATCTATTAAATTGAAGAATAACTGCCAGTTGCCAAATATTTATAAGATATAAATAATAAGTGAACAAGAATGTTCACTTATTTAAGAATAAGTTTAAGAATGTTGTCATTTTTATGAATAAAATTTCTCTTCAGATCCTAGGCCTGATGTTTGCCTTAGGGGAGACATTGAAGAATAATGTGTGCAGTAAGTGTCTTGGTTAAGTATAGCCAGTCCTGGGTTTGGATTCTGTGCCCCATTTGAATGGTGAACTTCACAGTATGGGTGCTCCAGGGATGTAAGCACACTACTTTGTTGCTTTAGCAGTCTTTAGAGCAGTAACCTCCAATACCAATGTATATGTGGATTGTCTAGGAGTCTTGTTAAAATGAAAATTCCACCATTTGTTAACAAATCAAAGGCCTAGGGCTAGGTATGATTTGTCAGATACTTTATGTTTTATGTTAATGCAGGAGAAAAGCTCACGGAAGCTTACTTTAATCCATTTACTTAAGATGTGAATAATCAATAAGGCACAAAGAGCTGCATTCATTTCTCCCCGGTGCACAGTCCAAGCCTTTGCTTGATTATGAATCATTACATTGTCTTGTTTGGATGCTTTTGGGAACAACTGGATGCCATCAGTGATTAGTGAGTCTAGTCTAGTGTGCGTGCTGTTCTCTATAAGGTGTTTTAGGCAGCTTTACATAGTGTTTCAGTTCCCCTGTGTGATTTATGTATTAAGCTGCATTATTTTTTTTACTCAAGTTAAAAGCATTGACATTTTTGTGCATGTCTTTTCTTTCATTGTAATCCCTTCTTGCATGCTGAGGTGACTGTGAAATGCACTGTTATTTCATTTCCACAGACTTTTCGAAAGTTCCACAGACTTTTATTTTAGCTCTGCTATTTTATATTTTACAGTAAAAGGAAATTAAATGTGAACCACAGTGCATTTCACCAGAGTCCATGTTACTTTTTCAGATGGAGTGCATAAACACACACAGACACACACAGACACGCAGACTTCCCCTCCCCCACCCCCCACTCCCCCATGACTTCAGGCATATTCTGTCTAGAGACTTTGGATCATTTGATTCAACATATTCTCTCTTTGCCAAATCAGATTGACTTTTTTCTTTTAGAAGGCATAGCTTCTACAATAATTGGATATTTACTAGATAAATATTTGATAACAGAAAAATAAGCACTTGCAGGGAGGGGTTAATAGCGGGTAAGTATATGGGTGAGTGTCAGTTGCCCAGGAGAACATGAGTGCACATCATGCAGTAGATTCCCTTGTGAAGGGAAGAGCTGCAAGTGTCCTCTATCTGGAGATTCCATTACTGTATTCATCGAGACTGCTTGTAGGTCTGTGCTATTTTTCTCCTACTATATTGGTTTTCATGTGGATTTATTACCTGAAATTCCTATGTAAGATGAACCATTAGTAGCATATGACAAAATCCATAGGACTTCTTCAAGAAAAAATGTGCACACATAAACACATATAATTTTTACGATATACTTTCAGAAAATTCATAGGACCCTAAGAGTAAGAACAGCTGAGGCTAGGCTGAAAAAAACAAAAAAACAAAAAGGAGATTCAGGAGAAAGAAAGTAGTAGTGCAGGTGAGAGAAGCAGAAAACAGGGAAGGAAAAATAATGATTCTCGTGCTCAGTGTTCAGACTGTTGACTAGGACATGCCTGCCTTTAGCTAGACCCTCTGTCTCGTAGTTCTAAGAAAGGACTTACTCAAGATTTACTGTAAGGATACAAAGCAAGGGGGAATTAATCATATGTGCGAAGACAAATAATATAAAAAGAGAGCAATCACATCTAGCACATTTATCTTGGAGCTGTAAAACAGGGCAGCTGAAAAGCTACATGTGGATATTCCAGTTTTACAAACAGTTTCAGTGCTACTTACAGCTGGAATATGGAAATACCCAGAATTCAGCAACTGAGGGCTTGGAGCATGTTAAATATGAATTGCTGCTCCAAAAGAACTCTACTATGCAACCATGAAAAATAACTTTCTCTGCCACTGCTTCTTAAATATTAAAGTACGTGTGACTCAGTGGCATCCTGGTAAATATTTAATAATAGATTCTTGGAAACAAGTTTGAAGTGCAGTGTTTGATTATTTCTATGACAGCAACATTACACCATGGATGATTTCGTTTCCCAAAGTAATGCTATTGAAGGCAAAGCTGGGAAGAAATGCTCACAGTTGACTCTTCTATGATGTCAGCCAATGCTGGAACATTGTAAATTGTTTAAATGCATTCTAACTCACTGGGTCTGGGATGAAGCCTGTGGAGTTTTATGTCTGAGAACCACTCCGGTCATGCTGTGGCTGCTGTAGTTCTGGATACAACTGGAGTAAGACTGTTACATAGTATCTATTGAACAGGGAAAAACACACTCCCATAGAAAACAATTCAAGTTATAAAATTGTCACAACAATATATAATGAATATGTTGTATCATATAATATGATCATATCTCTAACACATCTACATGCACAGTGAGTTGATACAAGCATAATTTGTAGCAATGAAACTATAATGAGACTATTTTTTTCCATTTTAAAAGTAATGGAGTGGTGAAATTCTGTCCCCTTGAAGTAAGCTTAAAACTGAACTAAGTTAAAAAGCACAATCTTCATTAGAGAGTGGGGCATGAATTTTAATAGTGAAAACTCCAAACTTGATTTAAAATTAAATAAAAAATTAAATTAAATTAAATCTTTCTTCTTTCAGCATGGATAGTTTTCTGTGGATTGCTTGCTCTCACTTCTGTGTGGTCTTTCTGTGTTGGTAGAGGCGGATTGGAGAAAGGAGTGAGAGGATATATGGAACTTGCTTGAACTACTTAGAAGTTAATTTGGGTCCTTCATGATTGACAGGTGGCTTCTCAAGAATTCTTCTATGTCACATTTTCAGACCTTCATTTCTGTGGTTTCTTTCTTTTTTTTATTGAATATTTTATTTATTTACATTTCAAATGTTATCCCCCTTTGCAGTTTCCCCACTGGAAACCCCCTATCCCACCCTCCCTCCCCCTGCTTCTATGAGGGTGCTCCCCTACCCATCCAACCACTCCCGCATCCCTGCCCGGCATTCCCCTACACTGGGGCATCGAGCCTTCACAGGACGAAGGGCCTCTTCTCCCATTGATGCCTGACAAGGTCATCCTCTGCTGCATATGTGGCTGGAGCCATGGGTTCCTCCATGTGTACTCCTTGGTTGGTGGTTTAGTCCCGGAAGCTCTGGGGTGTCTGGTTAGCTTATATTGTTGCAAACCCCTTCAGCTCCTTCAGTCCTTTCTCTAACTCCTCCACTGGGGACCCCGTGCTCAGTCCAATGGTTGGCTGTGAGCATCCACCTCTGTATTTGTCAGGCTCTGGCATAGGCTCTCAGGAGACAGCTGTATCAGGCTCCTTTCAGCAAGCGCTTCTTGGCATCTGCAATAGTGTCTGGGTTTGGTGTCTGTGTTTGGGATGGGTCCCCAGGTGCGGCAGTCTCTGGATGGCCTTTCCTTCAGTCTCTGCTCCACACTTTGTCTCCATATTCCCCCACCCCCCGTGAATATTTTGTTTCCCCTTCTAAGAAGGACTGAAGCATTTACACTTTGATCTTCCTTCTTCTTGAGCTTCATGTGGTCTGTGAATTGTATCTTGGGTATTCTGAGCTTTGGGGTGAATATCCACTTATCAGTGAGTACATACCATGAGTGTTCTCTTGTGACTGAGTTACCTCACTCAGGATGATATTTTCTAGTTCCATCCATTTGCCTAAGAATTTCATAAATTCATTGTTTTTAAGAGCTGAGTAGTATTCCATTGTATAAATGTACCACATTTTCTGTATCCATTCCTCTGTTGAAAGATATCTGGCTTTACAGCTTATGGCTATTTTATTTTATTTTTCCACATTATTAATATTTATTATATTCATTGTAAAGTCCACTACTACTTTTATTTGTATTGTATTCAATTTACATTCTGATCACAGAATGTGACCTCACTATCTTTCTTTATATTCCCACCTTGATGAATCCCTCCCACAGTTATCCCCTCCTCTTTATCTCAGAAATGGGGAGCCCCCATTTTGGTTACCACCCCACCTTGGGACATCTAGTCACAGCAAGACTAGGTATCTTCTCTCTCACCAAGGCCCAACCAGGAAGTCTACTTAGGCGGAAGGAGATACAGTGGCAGGCAAAAGAGGACAAAACAGCACCCAATCCACTGGATAGGGGACCCACATGAAGACCAAGCTGCATATTTGCTACAAATATGTGGAGAGTCTAAGTCTAGCTCCTGCAATCCCTCTGGATTGTGGCCCAGTTTCTGTGAGCCCTCATGCTCCCAGGGTAGTTGACTCTGTAGGTCTTCTTGTTCTTCTTGTTCTTGTTCTTGTTCCTGTTCTTCTTGTTCTTCTTCTTCTTGTTCTTCTTGTTCTTGTTCGTCTTGTTCTTCTTCTTGTTCTTCTTGTTCTTGTTCTTCTTCTACTCCTTGTTGTTGTCGTTGTTGTTGTTCTTCCTCCTCCTCCTCTTCTTCTTCTTGTTCCTGTTCTTCTTGTTCTTGTTCTTGTTCTTCTTGTTCTTGTTCTTCTTGTTCTTGTTCTTGTTCTTGTTCTTCTATACTTTATTTACATTTCAAATGTTTCCCCTTTTCCAGATCTCCCCTTTGGACACCCCCTATCCTCTCCCCCTTCCCTGCCTCCATGAGGGTATTCCCCCACACACCCACCCACTCCCTTCTTCCCTCCCTGGCATTTCCCTATACTGGGGCATCTAACACCACTAGACCAAAGGGCCTCTCCTCCCCCTGATGGCCAACAAGACCCTCCTCTGCTACATAGGTGGCCTGAACTATGGGTCCCTCCATGTGTATTCTTTGGTTGGTGGTCCAGTCTCCTGGAGCACTGGGGAGTCAGGCCAGTTGACACTGTTGTTCCCTCCATGGGGCTGCAAACATCCTCAGCTCCTTCAGTCCCTTCTTCAACTCCTCCATCTGGGACCCCATGCTCAGTCCAAAAGTTGCTGTGAATTGACTCTTGGGTATTCCGAACTTTTGGGCTAATATCCACTTATCAATGAGTACATACTGTGTTCATTCTTTTGTGATTGAGTTACCTCACTCAGGATGATATTTTCAAGTTCCATCCATTTGCCTGTGAATTTCATGAAGTCATTGTTTTAATAGCTGAGTAGTATTTCATTGTGTAAATGTACCACATTTTCTGTATCCATTCATCTGTTGAGGGACATCTGAGTTGTTTCCAGCTTCTGACTATCATAAATATGGATGGTATGAACATAGTGGAGCATGTGTCCTTATTACATGTTAGAGCATCTTCTGGGTATATGCCCAGGAGTGGTATAGCTGGGTCCTCAGGTAGTATTATGCCTATTTTTCTGAGGGTCTGACAAACCAGCTTGCAATTCCACCAGCAATGGAGGAGTGTTCCTCTTTCTCCACATTCTTGACAGCATCTGCTGTCACCTGAGTTTTTGATCTCAGCCATTCTGACTGGTGTGAGGTGGAATCTCAGGGTTGTTTTGATTTGCATTTCCCTGATGACTAAGGATGTTGAACATTTCTTCAGGTGCTTCTCAGCCCTTTTGAGTTTCCTCAGTTGAGAATTCTCTGTTTTGCTCTGTTCCCCATTTTTTGATAGGGTTATTTGGTTCTCTGGAGTCTAACTTCTTGAGTTATATATTTTGTATATATTGGATATTAGCTCTCTATTGGACATAGGATTGGTAAAGATCTTTTCCCAATCTGTTGGTTGCCATTTTGTCCTATTGACTGTGTCCTTTGCCTTACAGAAGCTTTGCAATTTCATAAGGTCCCATTTGTCAATTCTTGATCTTAGAGCATAAGCCATTGGTGTTCTGTTCAGGAACTTTTCCCCTGTGACCATGTGTATGAGACTTTCCCCCACTTTCTCTTCTATTAGAGTCAGTGTATCTGGTTTTATGTGGAGGTCCTTGATCCACTTGGACTTCAGCTTTGTACAGGGAGATAGGAATGGGTCAATTTGCAGTCTTCTACATGTAGACCACCAGTTGAACCAGCACCATTTGTTGAAAATGCTGTCTTTTTTTCCACTGGATGGTTTTAGCTCCTTTGTCAAAGATCAAGTGACCGTAAGTGTGTGGGTTCATTTTTGAGTCTTCAATTCTATTCTATTGATCTACCTGCCTGTCACTGTACCAGTACCATGCAATTTTTATCACTACTGCTCTGTAGTATAGCTTGAGGTCAGGGAGGCTGATTCCCCCAGAATTTCTTTTATTGTTGAGAATAGTCTTTGCTATCCTGGGTTTTTTGTTATTCCAAATGAATTTGAGAATTGCTCTTTCTAAGTCTATGAAGAATTGAATTGGAATTTTGATGGGAATTGCATTGAATCTGTAGATTGTTCTCGGCAGGATGGCCATTTTTACTATATTAATCTTGCCAGCCCATGAGCTTTGGGGATCTTTCCATCTTCTGAGGTCTTCTTTGATTTCTTTCTACAGAGACTTGAAGTTCTTGTCATACAGATCTTTCCCTTGTTTGGTTAGAGTTACACCAAGATACTTTATATTATTCATGACTATTGTGAAGGGTGTCATTTTCCTAATTTCTTTCTCAGCCTGTTTATCCTTTGAGTATAGGAACGCCACTGATTTGTTTGAGTTAATTTTATATCTGGCCACTTTGCTGAAGTTGTTTATCAGCTGTAGCAGTTCTCTGGTGGAGTTTTTTTGTCACTTAAGTATATGATCATATCATCTGCTAATAGTGATATTTTGATATCTTTCTTTCCAATTTGTATCCCTTTGACCTCCTTTTGTTGTCTAATTGCTCTATCTAGAACCTCAAGTACTATATTGAATAGATAGGGAGAGAGAGGGCAGTCTTGTCTGGTCCCTGATTTTAGTGGGATTACTTAGAGTTTCTCTCCATTTAGTTTGATGTTGACTACTGGTTTGCTGTATATTGCTTTTACTATGTTTAGGTATGGGCCATGAATTCCTGCTCTTTCCAAGACTTTTATCATGAAGGGATGTTTAATTTTGTCAAATGCTTTTTCAGCATCTAATGAAACGACCATGTGGTTTTTTTTCTTTGGGTTTGTTTATATAGTGGATTATATTGATGGATTTCCAGGTATTGAGCCATCCCTGCATCCCTGGGATGAAGCCTACTTGATCGTGATGAATGATCGTTTTGATGTGTTCTTAGATTTGGTTTATGAGAATTTTATTGAGTATCTGTGCATCAATATTCATAAGGGAAATTGGTCTGAAGTTTTCTTTTATTGTTGGGTCTTTGTAGGTTTTGGTATCAGTGTAACTGTGGCCTCATAGAATGAATTGGGTAGTGTTCCTTCTGTTTCTATTTTGTGCAATAGTTTGAAGAGTATTGGTATTAGGTCTTCTTTGAAGGTCTAATAGAATTCTGCACTAAACCCTTCTGGTCCTGAGCTGTTTTCATTGGGAGACTTTTAACAACTGCTTATATTTCCTTAGGGGTTATGGGACTATTTAGATAGTTTATCTGATCCTGATTTAACTTTGGTAGTTTGTATATGTCTAGAAAATTGTCCATTTCATCCATATTGTCCAATTTTGTTGCATATAGATTTTTGTAGTAGGATCTGATGATCTTTTGAATTTCCTCAGATTCTGTTGTTATATCTCCCTTTTCATTTCTGATTTTGTTAATTTGGATACTGTTTCTGTGCCCTCTGGTTAGTCTGGCTAAGGATTTATTTATCTTGTTGATTTTCTCAAAGAACCAGCTCCTGGTTTTATTGATTCTTTGTATAGTTCTTTTTGTTTCTACTTGGTTGATTTTAGCCCTAGGTTTGATTATTTCTTGCCTTCTACTCCTGTTGGGTGTATTAGTTTCTTTTTGTTCTAGAGCTTTCAGGTGTGCTGTTAAGTTGCTAGTATATGCTCTTCCAGTTTCTTTTTGGAAGCACTCAGAGGTATGAGTTTTTCTCTTAACATTGCTTTCATTGTGTCCCATAAGTTTGAGTATGTTGTACTTTCATTTTCATTAAATTCTAGGAAGTCTTTAATTTCTTTCTTTATTTATTCCTTGACCAAGTTATCACTGAGTAGATCATTGTTCAGTTTCCACATGTATGTGGGTTTTCTGTTGTTGTTGTTGTTGCCATTGAAGACCAGCCTTAATCCGTAGTGATCTGATAGGAGGCATGGGATTATTTCAATCTTCTTATACCTGTTGAGGTTTGTTTCGTGACTGATTATATGGTCAGTTTTGGAGAAAGTACCATGAGGTGCTGAGAAGAAGGTATATTGTTTTGTTTTAGGATGGAGTGTTCTTGAAGTATCCTATTTAATGGAATGACATGTGACTTATATTTTCTAAATACCTTCCATGTCTTATACTGAAAAAAACCAATGGCAGCAAAAATGAAAAAAAAAAAAAAAGACTATTTAGGGTACAACTATGGAACTTTAGTAAAATCCAGTGGTAGATCATTGTAGATGGTAATAATTTTGGCTGATATGTTTGTTTATTTATTTATTTATTTATTTATTTATTTATTTATTTATTCATTGTGTGTGAGTGTGTTGCCTGCATGTATGTGTGTTAACCACATGTGTGTACTGCTTGCAGAGGTCATGACTCCAACCTTCCTCTGGAACTAGACTTAGAGATTGTTATTGGCCGCCACATAGTGCTAGGAACTGAATCTAGTTCCTCTGCAAGAACAACAAATGCTCTCAACTGCTAAGCCAATTTTCCAACCCTGGCTGGCATGTACTTGCGTGGTAGATTCACACACTTTCATCATAGATTGGAAATGTGCTGTGAAATAAAAAGAAAAACCAAAAGTGACTTTGTTTTTGTTTTGGGGTATGGGATAAACTCAGGTGCTTCTAGTGGGGCTCAGTGAGGCTAGCTAAGGAAATGCAGAAAAAGTCTGTTATGCTAGGGAAATGTTAGTGATCCTCCAAAAGACAAACAGAAGCCAATCTGATGCAACTCACAGCAGGATCTTTATTCTATTTGAGCTAGCTTGGGGACCCCCCAATGCACCACCATCACACAGGACAGTTTTTTGGGGGGGAGTCCCACATGTTTATTGGGGCAAGGCTTCATAGTAAGCAGCAATCAGGGAGTACGTGTGCAAGTATCTAATTGGAAAGTTACTGTGGCCTTTAACATAATTGGCTGGGAGTCATATCATAAACTTAACTTTTGCTCACCTCTGCATTGTTGGTCATTAGGCAAGGTGTGGGCTTGTAATCTGGCGTGCAGTTTTGTTGGGGGAATAACCTGGAGACACTGGTCTTGTTGGGGGTGTAACCTGGAAACTCTGGTCTTGTTGGGGATTAGCCTAGAGACTGGAGCTAGGCTCGGGTTTTGTTGGGGTGCAACTTGGGAACTAATGCTAGGTACCAGCCTGTTAGTTTACGTGAGTTCAAAGTTAGGTCAGGTTCTCTAAAATGGAGTCTGAACTTAAAAGCTTTGGAATCTCAAGTCAAGTGTCACAACATGCAGAGGCTGATGGAAGATAAGGTCTAGCTCTGTGATGATGGATGATTATTAATCTATGAGATTGGAGGAAAGTAGGAGAGTTAGAATTTTAGAAACACACACACACACACACACACACACAGAGGTAGAGAGGATACAAACACAACCTTAACACCTCCCTTTAATCACAGACAATGAAGGTAAAGTTAGTTTGTAGAAGGAAGCACCCATGTTTGAAAGTGATGTCTAATTAAGAGGAGACAAAGTGATGAATCAGAGAAAAATTTGACAGAATAGGATATGCCCAACTCTCATAAAAACAGAGAGAAAAGAGAGGGCATTTAACAGAGAGAGGATGCAGAGAGAGAACAAGCTAGACACAGATGAAGACAGAAGGAGTCAGAGAATCAGAAGGAGCTAGAAGATTAGAACAAATTGCCAAAGTTAGTATGAAGCCAAACAGATCAATTCAGTCAGAAGCTGAAAGAAGCAAATTTGAATCAGTCAGCATGGGGAGGAGTTTTGAGCCAGAAGACCAAAGTTAACTGGTCACCCACAGTTGTGAAAGAGATATTGAGGGTGAACTTATTCAGCAGTAAGTCTCAGGGGCTGAAAACATTCTATGCCTGGATTAGATTGTATTGAGGCTAGAAACTTCCAGGACTAGTCCCAGGTTAGCAGACAGAGGTAGTATGCTTCTAGACAACAATTACATCAGACAAATTAAAGAGACTTGCACACACTCACACACCCACACCCACACACATCCATGGAATATGTGTGTGTGTATACCCACGCCCATACACACCCACGGAATATGTGTGTGTGTGTGTTTTAACCGATGTTTTGTGATCTCCAAAGGACTTTAGTAGTTCTATCCCTTTAACTCTGTTGCCTGAAGAGCACATAGTCTCTTTCTTGGTCTGGCTCTACTCTATGCTTGTATCTTTCCTTGCTAGATGCCATTAGGGTGCTGGAATTCTGACATCCTGGGGTCTCTACTGTAAACTTTCACCTCTACATCTCTAAGGACTTCCTTGCAAGGACACATCTCCTAGCCTCAGAGGTCTCCAGGAACCATGGTGCAAGTCTCCAGGACCTATTACCCCCACATTTTTCATGCTAGTAAAACTAGTATCATGTGGACAATGCTGCCAGCTTAATATATGGCCTAGATCTCCTACATTGACCTCTGTGTGCTCAACCCTAAGAATACACTTTGCTATGCAATTGTTTTTAAGTGGGAACTCTTTTGATGACATTCTAAGCTTGGGTCCTTTAATTTCAGTTGCATTTCTACAAGACGAATGGAGCCACTAATAAGTATAATTTTGACCCTAGGGTGCTTTTACAATTGTCCCAATATAGAGCAAGTGTTCTTTTCTTTTAACCTTTTCTTTCTTTCTTTCTTTCTTTCTTTCTTTCTTTCTTTCTTTCTTTCTTTTAGTTTTTTGAGCAACAGTTTCACATTGTTCATTTTGTTTCTGCTTTTCTGTATAGCAGAGGCTAGTCTTGAAGTCCTTCTTGTCATCCTCTAAAATGCTGGGATTACTGATGTGAGCCACCATTCTTGAGCTTTCTGTGTGATGGTGCCAACTCCTTTAGTCATTACAGCTGCTTTCCCACTTGCTTTGAATGCAGCTTTAAATTCATGATTTCATTTTTTTCTTCTCTATTTATTGCTTTCCTCTGCCAGGATAAGAGTAAACAGCAGTAGCTGTGATATAGCCTGAACACCATCATATATTCAAATTTCCTCTGACAATTAGTTCATTACTTTTGAATTCAGTGTTACTCAGGATCTCTGGATATGGGCAGAACACAGCCAGATCCTTATCAGAATATGCAAGAATGATCTCTTGATCAGGTCCTGATAGTTTTTGGTGTTTTCTAAAACCTTATGAACCAGATGTCCCAATTTTGTTTTATTATTTTAAATATATGAACGTCACACACACACACACACACACACACACACACACACACACAGCTTTATAGCTTCTCAAATATTATTATATCCATCACCTTAAACTACAGCCTTAACTTGCCCAGCCCTAATTTGATCTGTACTTCCACTACCATATCATATATAAGCATCACTTATAAAGCGATTGACCACTCAGATGTCCCATCTTCCCATTTATTTTAGCATTCTGGTTTTCTCAACCTCCTATCAGAATGTCCCACTAAGTTCTGCTTCTAACATTCTAGTTCTTTTCTAGATAAAAGCTTCAAATTATTCTACATTCTTTCCATGAACTACTTCCAAAGGCTTAAAAACACATAGTCACTTGTGAACAATTTTACATATTAGTTATTTTTATTGTTTTTGTGATAAAATACCTAGCAAATGCAATTTAAAGGTGAAGTATTTATGTTTGCTCACAGCTGAGGGTCCAGTTTGTTGTGTCAGGAAGGCATGGTGAATACCACAGCTTCAGTTGTCAACTCGATTTAAACCTAGAGTCACCTGAGAAGAGAAAACCTCAGTTGAATAATTGCCTCCATCAGAATGGCCTGTGGGAATGTCTATATGACCTTTTCTTGATTGCTGATTGATGTGAGCAGGTGGTACCCATTGTGGGTAGTACCACCTCTGGGCAGGTGGGCCTGACCTGTTTAAGAAAGGGAGCTGAATGCAAACTTGGAAATAAGCCAATGAGCATCATTTCTCTGTGGTCTCTGCTTCAGTTCTGGTGCATAGGTTTCTACCCTGATAATCCAGTGATGGACTCTGACCCTGGAGTTGTAAGACAAAATAAACCCACTCATCTCTGAGTTGGTTTTGGTCTGTGTTTTATCAAAACAATAGAAACAAAACTAATACAGCACAGGGGCATGGGATGGATGGTCACATCGCATCCACAGCCAGGAAGCAGCAGAATGAGCTTGCTATTTTGCTCACTTTCTCATTTTTAATCAGTCTGTAACTCTAGCCCATGAATTAGCCCACTTTGAAGTTAGATCTTCCCACTAATCTTAATCATATCTAGAAATGCCTAGAGGTTTATCTCCTCAGAGGTCCTACCAAGAGATCCTACCAAGCCAAAAGTCAATAGTAACTATCATGAGAATCCTGTTTTTAATCAGTTCTAGGTTCACAGAAGGAAAAAAAAAAAAAAAAAAGGAAAGATGGAAAAACCCAGGAATCAGGAAATTTTTTTATCATGATGTGCAAATTAAAACAATCTTGTTTATCTGTATAGGAAAGTATTTTCAAGTATTCTATTATACTAATAGAGAAATTTTCCATTTTTTTTTTAATTACCAGGGAAGTGCAGAGGACATTAGCTTCGTATAAATTTATACAAATTGCACAGGATATTGCCATATGAGGACATTTCTCAAATGTGTGATTAAATGGTTAATGTCAATTCTTTTCCCGAGTGTAAGAAAACATGTATTTTGGTTATTCAAGCATGGCTTTCACATTTACAGGAGATGGAAAAATTCTATTTATTTGTGATTTGTATATCATTTGCTGTTGATAACATTGTACATGATAAGAATTTTAATAAAAAAATAAGTTTACATTGTCACAAGGTAAAGCACTGAAAACCTTGGCACTGTTTGAGGCTGCTTTTCTCCTTTAAAGCCTGAGTGAATTAGAAAATTTCTACAAAGTTAAGGTGAGACTCTAAATTATGTTTTAATAATTTATAAACCCTATAGTTACTTGCCTCAGCCCAAAATCTAGAAATGAACTTTCCCTGATTTTATTAGCTCAACATTTTCCAGCTGTTGGTGAAGTGCATTCTGGGTGATTTTCGGGGAGGATGTAGACTTCTGTATTCCCTAAAGCGCTGCCTCTAGCTGCTATGAGCCTATTGGATGAGGCTCTCTTTCTGGAAGAATTCCAGCCTCATCCTTTGCCATGGTTTCTATCCTTTTTTCTGAATCAAATTTATGCCAATCTTCTGGTTATATTATGGTATTCTCTCACAGCTGTCGGATAACTCAGGTTTCAAACTATCAAAAGGACAGTGGATTAAAAGTAAATAAATAAAAGCCACACCTTTACTTTGTATTAGCTACCAGAATAAACTGTAGACGTATTGAAGAATTGAGTGTAAGAAGAAATATGAGTCTAAAAAATGCCAGGAAAATTTGGCTGGATATTTATCTCAAGGCAGGGACTTTCTAAGATAAAATAAGATATATGAACAAATTTCTAAGAATTATTCATACACTACACACTGGCCAATTTTTTCATAGTATTTGAACGTCAGCATTAATATAGTTAAAAAACTAAACTGCAACTACAAATCAAAACATTTTAATAAGTGTGATACTGTGTTTTCTTCTTTAAAAATCACCGGTTAAGCCTGGTGTAGTGGTGCACATCTTTAATCCCAGCACTTGGAGGTAGAGGTAGGTGGATCTCTGTGAGTTACAGGATAGCCAGGGTTACTTAGTGAGACCCTGTCTTAAAAAAATAAAACAGAACAGAACAGAACAGAACAGAACAAAACATAACAAAATTGTGTTGGTTATATAGAGGTATTTGGGCTTTTTCCTCCAGAGAACCAAATTTGATTTTAATGACTGTTTTTTTTTTTTTTTTTTTTTACTTTTAAAAAAATGTTAAATTAATTTATATTTTTATCTTTAATTTCTTACTTCAACTAACAGTTTACTTTTCTATTTTTGATTCGTATAAAGAAAATTTAGATAAACAACTTTAAACCTTATTTTTTAATACAGAAAATTTTTTTCGACACAAGATCTCTTTATGATTGTAGTCTGCTACTTCAAATTCATCATGGTCTTCCTGCCTCAGCTTCCCGAGTGCTGGAATCTAACACAAACATGTTATGGCATTAATTTTACTCCATTCACTGTAAAAACCTTGAAATTTTAAAAAAATTCATAAAATTCTAAATGCTTTTATCTTTTTTGTGGTTTCATCCTTGACTGGTGAGTGATTGATAACTACATTTGTTAAATATCTTTTTACATGATTAAAATTTTTAAAATTTTATTAACGTCTATATGCTCATGATATGTGTGTGTGTTCATGATATCTGTGTGTTCATGATGTATGTATGTATTCACGGTACATACATGTTCGTATGTGTGTTTATGTTTTCATGATATGTGTTCATGATATATGTGTTGATATGTGTGTATTCATGATAAGTAGATGTGTTCATGATATGTGTGTTTATGATATGTGTGTTTTCATGATATATTTGTTTATATTCATGATACATATGTGTTCATAATATGTATGTTTATATGTTTTCATGATATGTGTTCATGATATGTTTATACTCATAATATGTACATGTGTGCTCATGATATGTGTGTTCATGACACATGTGTGTGTTCATGATAGGTGTGTGTTCATGATTATGTGTGTATGTATGCATACAACAGCATGTGTATGTAGGTCAGTAGGTAACTTTGTGGTATTGGCTTTCTCTTTCCCTCTTTATGTGGTTTCCATGGACTCAGTTTTCCAGCCTTTAGTAACAGTGCCTTTATCTGCTGAGCCATCTCACTGGCCTTACCTGATTTTAATTTAATTTATGATTAAAAGAATTATTTCAATAACTTAAGATTTATGAATACAGTTTCCTTAGAAATATATCCTCCAACTCCCCAGAGGACATGTGCTTTTTTTTCTAGGACTGCATTGCTGTGTAGACCTTACATACTTGTTTTCTGAAAACTTACAAGGTAAATGAGGGGTGGCACAGATGGGGACTGTGGATCTCAGTCACAGTAAGAAGCTGAGACTGGCTGTGCTTGGACATGAAGCAAAAGCCTCCAGCCACCACAGGCCCTTCAGCAGACTTCTGCTCATCTGGAAATGTGCTCCTGAGAATAGATGGCTTTGTCTTCCACCAGTGGGTTGATTTATTCTACAGCCATGCCTAAGTTGTATAAATTGGTGCCTTGACTTCCTTGTGAACTTTCATAAGAAGAACACTGGGGAGCTGAGCTGTGAAGGCCAGGGCAACAGCAATTATTTTCAATATTTGCTGACTCAATTGTGAGACTTGTAATCTAGGAAATGTAGTGCAGCTGCTTCGGGAGCTTAAGGAGATGGTTCATAATCCCTGCCGATAATCGAGTTATAGATCTAACAAAGAAAAAGACCTAAGACAGAGTACTGGAGTCTGCCCACTGCCGGCACTCAGGTACCTAAGCACCCACAGGTAGTTCTGTTCTGTTTAAGGCTATCTACATTTTATCGTTAGACACTCAATTATTCAGCATCATAATTTAGCCTTTGGTCTTACTTTTGGAAATTTTGGGTGATCAATATTGATTGAACACTAGTTGTCTATCAGGCATCCTTAAGCACACTGGACATACAAATATGAGTGTCATAATTGCTTTCTTTAAAGTTTGTCCTAGAGTGTCCCGCGCTACGGTCTTGCCAGCAAGAACGACGCGGCACACATAGGATCCTTCTGCAGTAAAGCTTTAATGCATCTTGAGAGGGAGAGCATAAGCTTGCCACGAGTGGAGACCCTGAACAATAGAACACCCGCCCTTTATATAGGTCACAGCGCTTGCCTGGGACATGGAGCTTCCCCATTGGCTCCTGCACACCAGGCCAGATGACGCCACGAGAGAGGCTGAGACTCTGAGGTGGAAAATTACCAGGTGCATGCGCACTAGCCTGTTTACAACTTGTCCTCGGCCAGATGTAGGCGCCATCTTGTAATGGCGGATGTGGGTGCTCAGGCGGCTCCCAACACTAGAGAAAAAAAATAATATGTAGATTGATCTGTGATACAGTGTGATAGACATTACAGTAAAGACAGCAGTGTAATCATGGACTGTATTGGTGACTTTTCTCATCACAGTGACAAAAATACAATGCAATTTAAAAGAGGGAGGGTTTATTTTGCCCCATGTGTTTAAAGGATTCAGTTCATAGATAAGTGGCCCTATGTGCACGGGCAGAGCATCATCAGGTGGTGGAGGCTGCTGTTCAGTTTAGGGAGAGGCTGGGATAATATGCCACCAAGGATTCACCTCACTGGACCTGCTTTCCTGGAGTGAGGCCTCACTTCTAAAGTTTCCAGAACTTCACACAACAGCACCATCAGCAGAGGGACCAGGCAGCAAATGGCATTTCTTTACATCCATGCCTATTCTCTCTCTCTCTCAGACAGTCTGTCTGTCTGTCTGCCTCTGTCTCCCTCTCTTTTTCTCCTTCTGTGTATGTAAAGGAACACACATTCCACGGCGTATATGTTGAGGGCAGAGACATCCTTTTGCTTCAGTGGGGTCAGAATTGGAATTTTGAAGTTATTATTAAAAAGTAAAAACATCTGTTGGTTAGAAATAAGGAACTCTTACTTGTGTCAGCTTCTTTTCCATGCTTTGGTAAAATGTCCTGACTAAACAATTTCAAGGAAAAGGGGTTTATTTTGTCTTCTAGTTCCAAAGGGATAACCGTCCATCATCGTGGGGAAGATAGGGCAGGAGAGAGCTGGCGTCATATTGCATCTTCATGCAGGAAGCAGAGAGATAACAGCAAGAGGGGGCAGGTAATAAATCTCAAGGCCCACCCCAGTGACATACTTCTTCCAGCAAGGATCGATCTCGTAAAGGTTCCAGAACTTTTCCGAACAGAGCTGCCAGGCAGGGATCAAGTGTTCAAACACGAGCCTATGGATGACATTTCAGGTTTAAATTACAACACTGCCTTTCATTGATAGCTCTCTTTCAGATTAAGAATCACTTAAATGGTTTTCCTTACATGTAATTTAGACATATATTTCACGATATGTCTGATTTTTGTAGGGCTTGAGGATAGTAAGTTTATTTCTTTTCTTGATTTTTTTTTTATTCCTTCTATTGTAATTATGAAACTATGTTTGGAATTAAAATACAAGATCAGCTTTGTCTTGTCATGCTGCCAGGAAAGCCACTAAAAGGAGAAGCATCGTTCTGAAGACATTTCTTTACACAGTGAATTAGAAAGTTGAAGCAGCCATTCAGACTCCTGCATTTAAAATAGTTCACATCACTATAGTGTGTAGTTTTTATTTAAAATTGCTCAATGTTTTGTGATCCCCAAGGTGCATTTATTTCTATTTTTAATGTTTTAAAAACAAAATTGTATATATTTCAATGTGTAAGGTAATATTTGATACACACAAGTGATTTCCTACCCACTCCCGCCCCACTGCTCCAGCATCCCTTTATGCTGGGGCATCAAACCTCCACAGGACCAAGGGCCTCCCCTCCCATTGATGTCAGATGAGGCCATCCTCTGCTACATATGTATCTGGAGCCATGAATCTCTCCCTGTACACTCCTTGGTTGGCTGCCTAGTCTCTGGGAACACTGGGTGGCCCGGCCAGCTGACATTGTTCTTCATATCTGGTTGCAGTACCCCTCTGTTCTTCCAGTCCTTCTGCCAGCTCCCCCCACCCTGGCGTCCGCAGCTCAGTCTGATTGTTGGCTCCAAGTATCCACATCTGCATTGGTCAGGTGCTGGCAGAACCTCCCAGGGAACAGACACACCAGGATCCTGTCAGCAAGTTCCTCTTGGAAACAGCAACAGAGTCAGGGTTTAGTGTCTGCCGACAGGACGGATCCCCAGGTGGAGTGGTCCATTGATGGCCCTTCCTTCAGTCTCTGCTCCATTTTTTGTCCCTGTCTGTCTTTTGGACAGGAACATTTCTGGGTTAAAAATTTTGAGATGGGTGGGTGGCCCCATCCCTTGACTGGGGGCCATGCCTATCTACTGGAGGTGGTCTAAAGGGAGATAGTTTTAGATTTTTATAAAACGCCCGTATCGGTTTCCAAGGTGGCTGATGTAGTTCATCTTCTGACAGGCAAGGCATAGGGATTCCTCTTTTTGGATATCCTTGCCAGCATTTGATGTTATTTTATTTTATTTTTTAAATAATAGCCATTCTGAGTAGGGCAAAATGGGATCTTAAGTGGTTTTAATTTGCATTTTGGTGATGGCTAGTGCTGTGAACACATTTTTCTATATTTCTTGGCCATTTGTAATTTTTTTTTACTTTGAGAAATATCTACTTCATTAGTTTGTTTTCTGATTGGCTGGTTTTTAGTGTTAAATTTTTTGGAGTTTTTTTTTTTTTTTAAATAGATTCTGTATATTAAGCACATTTCATGTTATTCTAGCTTACCTACTGTTGTTGTGACAAATACTCCAACCAAAAGCAACTTAAGGGAAGAAAGGTTCTATTTTGTCTTACAGTCGAGGGTATAGTCCATCACTGATTGGAAGTCAAGGTAGGAACTCAATCAACTCAATCACATCATAGCTACTGCCAGGAACAGAGAGAGATGCATGTGCCAAAGTTTTCTGCTTGCTGTCTCTGACTTTATCTTGATTTCTCTTGTATAGTTCATGACCCCCTGCCCAGAGAGTGGAACTGCCCATAATGGGCTGGGTCTTCCTGTGTCAATTAACAATGATGACAGTTCTTCACAGATATGTGCACAGGTCAACTTGATCTAGATAGTTTCCTTTAAGAGTCTCTTCCCAGGTGATTGTAGGTTGTAAAAAGTTTACAATGAAACACAACCTGCACAAATGGTAAAGATTTTCTTCTGTTCTGCAGGATTTTTTTTTAAAGGTCTCATTTATTTCAGGTTAGCTTCAGTTATGCTGTGTAGCTGAGGATGGTCTTGAACTCATGACCCTTCTGCCTTAGCACCCAAAGTAAAGAAGGTTTAAAGGCATGCCTACTAGATATGATACCATTTACCAATTTGAGTTTTATTTCCTATGCTATTGGAATCCTTTTCAGAGGACTGTGTCTTGCCCATGTCTGTGTCTTGAAGTAATTTGCCTATGTCTCAGAAATTCAGATGTTATGTTAAGCTCTTCCATCTATTTTAAATTTGTTGCTCAAGGTAGGAAATACTGATCTGGCTTCAATCTTATGCATATAGAAAATCAGTTCCCTCAGTAGCACATAATGAAGAAGTTGCTTCCCCACCCCCCACCCCAATGTATGTTTAGGACATCTTGTCAAGGATTAGTTGACTGCATCTGTGTGGGCTTCCTTTTGGGACCTCTTCTATTCCGTTGGACTGCTTATCTGCCATTGTAGCAGTGTGATGTTTTGTTGTTATTATGGTTCTACAAAATAATTTGAGATGAAGTATTATGATTCTTCCAGTACTGTTCTCTTTTGCTTGTTTGTTATTTTGTTTAAGATTGCATAGACTATTCAGGGTCTTTTCTATTTTTTTTTTAATGAATTTTAGGATTTTTTTCCTAGTTCTGTGAAGAATGGCATTCGAATTTTGAGGAGAATGTGTTTATTTGTAGTTTATTTATTTTTGAAATATGGCCATAATACAACATAAATATTGACTATTTATGAGCCTGGGACTTTTTTATTATTTAAAATTTTTCATATATCTTCTAGTGCTTTCTTCCACTTTTTTCTTTAGGATCATAAAGTACAAAAATAAAGGTTTACATTTATTTATTTGTATGCGTGTGTATTCTAAAATGAGTTATGCTTCTGGTTTCTGACTTGCTATTGACATATAGAAAACTTGTTGATTTTTGTGTTGATTTTTAGAAGGTGGTAAATGGTTCCAGTGTTTTCTGATATCCTCTAAGGTTTTTTTTTTTTTAAAGTATTGGATCATTTTATTTGCAAATAGGAGTCATTTGACATCTTTCTTCTGTTTTCAGCTCTACTTATTTATTTATTTATTTATTTATTTATTTATTTAATCTTATTGTGTTAGCTAAGAGTATGAGCACTTTGTGGCAGAGAGAGGGGACACCCTTTAGTTGTTCTAGTTATTACTGGGAATAGTTTCAGCCCTATTCCTTTTTGCACAAGGATGGGTGTGCATCTTCGCACATGCACAAGTGTGTATCTTCATAGCTTTATTTTGTTGAGGTGTGTTACCTCTTTCTTAGTTCCTTCAGTGCTTTGATCATGAAAGCTTATTCACATTGTCAAATGTCTTTTCTTCATCTATTGAGGTGATGCAATTGCCCTTGTATTTATTGATTTAAGACATTATCTCTATTGGTTTCTGTGTATTAGACCATTTTGTGTGCCTGGAATGAAAATAAGTTGGTTATGGATGATCTTTCTTTTTTTCTTTTTTCTTTTTTCTTTCTTTCTTTCTTTTTTTTTTCGAGACAGGGTTTCTCTGTGTAGCCCTGGCTGTCCTGGAACTCACTCTGTAGATCAGGCTGGCCTTGAACTCAGAAATCCACCTGCCTCTGCCTCCCAAGTGCTGGGATTAAAGGTGTGCACCACCACTGCCCGGCATGGATGATCTTTCTAAAGTTTGCTTCAGTTTGGTTCGCAAGAATTTCAGTGTTTACATTTATCAGGGAAGTTGGTTTATAGCTTTCAATTTTTTAAAATATGTTTTGGGTTTTAGAGTAATTCTAGGTATAGAATGAGTTGACCATATGCATTCCTTTTTCATTTTGTGAAAAAAATTGAAGTGTATTTGTGTAAGCTCTTCCTTAAAGACTTGATGAAATTCAACATTCATCTGTCTAATCCTGGCCTTTTCTTTGTGGAGAGACACTTAAAAATATACTGCTTTGACCTCATTACTTGTTATGCATTTAAGTTACTTATATATTCTTGATTTCCTTTTGGTATGTTATAGAAATTTATTAATTTCTTTTATATTTTACAATTTCTTAGAATTTGAATTTCTCAAGTATTCTCTAACGAGTCCTGGATTTTATTAGAATGTCTTGCAATATTTTCTCTTTCATCTCTGGCTTAATTAATTCAGGTCTTCTCTGTCTCTTTTGGTTAGTTCGGTTAGGAATCTATCAATCATAGGGAACTAAGCAGCCAGATGTGTGGTCAGCTTGGCTTGCTTCTTTTCACTGCATGACTCTTCTCCTGCCTCCCCAGACTTTCTATCTATCCCACCACTACCTTTGTTAACTTCTGAAGCTCTTTCTTCTCCTCTCTCTTTGAGTCTAATTTTTTCATTCTTGGCTCTTTTTCACCAGGTTATATGGAAGCAGTTTATATTTCCTTTATAAAAATTACTCCTTGCTTAAAATTTTGTGTGTGTGTGTGTGTGTGTGTACGCACATGCACATACACATATGATATGGAGTTTAAAAATCAACCTTGGGTATCATTCTTCAGCAGCTATACATCTTGTTTATGAAAACGGGTCACTCACTGTCTTGGAGATCAACAAGTAGGCCAGGTTGGTTGACCAGTAGGCCCAGGAATCCTCTGTTTCTACCTACTCAATACTGATATTACAAATATATTCTATCATATCTATTCATTTAAAAAATATGGGTTCTGGGTATCAAACTAAAGTTCTCATGTTTATACACCATTCAGTTTACTGACTGAGCTATATTTCCAGTCCCCAATAGTGATTTTTATAATGTTAGGTAGTGAGATATGAAATATAAATACTTTCATCTCTATAAATTCATTGTCTTCAGTTATACATACCAGTGAACTCTTGTGAAGTATTCCACAGATGGTAAATTTTAAAATGTACTTTGGGCTAAAATTCTTAATTTGAAAATTTCCTTACTGAGATGATGAGGTAGTGTCTGGGATGTAAGTAAATTGTGAGGTTGAAAGGAAGCATTAGGTTATAACTGATGCGTTATCTGTCAAGCGGAGTTTAGTTGACTGATCGAGGTCAGGAAAAATGGTTATCATAGACAAGATATGACTAGGTGTGATGCCTAAACTCGGTTGTCAGCTTGACACATCTGGGAAGAGGGAACCTCAGTTGAAGAATTGTTTCATTAGGTTAGCCTGAAGGAATGTCCGGGGGGGATTTTCTTTTTCCTTTTTCTTTTTTCTTTTCTTTTTTTTTTTTTTTTGATACTTTATTTACATTTCAAATGTTTCCCCCTTTCCTGATCTCCCCTTTGGAACCTCCCCATTCCCTCCCCCTCCCCCTGCCACTATGGGGGAGGGTATTTCTTGTTTGCTAATTGATGTAGGAAAGTCCAGCTCCCCATGGATTATTCTCATACCTGTAATTTCACTTTAATTAGTCTCTTTTCAGTGACCATGCTTTACTTTATCTTTTCCTTGGTCAGGAGCAATATAGATTCCATTGCTTTCTTTTCTCTGCTTTGCTTTGACTAATTTGAGAACTGGAGTGTTAACTTGTTGGCTATCTCTCTAGAGCAGTGATTCTCAGCCTTCCTAATGCTGCTATTCTTTAATACAGTTCCTCATGTTGTGGTGATCCCTAACCATGAAATTATTTCATTGCTACTCCATACCTGTAGTTTTGCTACTGTTATGAATTGTAATGTAAATATCTGAAATGCAAAAGAAATCTGTGATGCTACACCTGGGGGTTTATAACCCACAGGTTAAGAACTGCTGCTTTAGTGCAAGATACCTAGTTAACTACTTTATTTCACAGCATCTCTTGTAGCCAAATAAGTCTTTTGAATAGTTCCTGGACAATGAAATGTAGGTTATCTTAGTCACAGTTTTATTGCTGTGGAGAGACACCATAACCAAGGCAACCAACCCTTATAGAAGAAAGATTTTAGCTGGTGGCTTGCTTACATTGGAAGAAGGTTAGTCCATTATCATCATGGTGGCACACATAGCACTGGAGAAGTAGCTGGGACTTATGCCCTGATCCCCAGGCCAAGAGAGAGAACTGGGCCTAGCATGAGTTTTTGAAATCTCAAAGCCCACCCCCAGTGACACACTTCCTCTAACAAGGCTACACCTCCTAATCTTTCTCAAATAGTGCCACTCTCTGATGAGTAAGCATTCAAATATAAGAGTCTGTGGGAGGTCAGGCAGTGGTGGTGCACACTCCTTTAATCCCAGCACTTGGGAGGCAGAGGCAGGCAGATTTCCAAGTTCAAGGCCAGCCTGGTCTACAAAGTGAGTTCCAGGATAGTCAGGGCTACACAGAGAAACCCTGTCTCAAAAAACCAAAAATTAAAAAAAAAAAAAAAAGAGTCTATGGGAACCATTCTTATTCAAAGTATCACGTGAGTTGAACTGATACATACTATATTCTACTGCTGATTACACAAGAGAAAGTGTGTACCTCTACTTGTCTCTTTGCCTATGGCTGGAGCTGAACTAAGGAACTGGAAAATTAAGACAAGATGCTTGTTAAACAAGGATAAACAAGAGGGAAGCAGCCTGTGAAACAAGAGGGAAGCAGCCTGTGTTCCTAATCTCACAAAGCCAATAGATTTAATTTGAGTGCTTTTGATTACATTTATAAACTTTTATCTGACACCACTGATGTTGTAATTGATAAACTTTTATCTGACAACACTGATATTTTAGCCCTTGTAAGTTTTAGTTGTGGCTTCTCTTCTCCCCTCTCAATGGCTGAGCAAGAATCTAAATAAATTTTGTTTTCCAAGATAGTATCTACACCATAGATGATGCTTATTAAACTAGGTTTTAAGACAAGCCCATGGGAGGGCAGCAGTGAGGTATGTTTGTAGGTCCCAAGTTTAATTTTCAAGAAAAAGATCCTGAGTATGGGTATCTGGGATTTATTGTCACTAGTTAATATGTACTTAGAGGAAGTGAATTAATTTTTTTGCCCACAAAATTATAATGCCATTTAGAAACATATATAGAAGTATACTAAGCTGTAAGGGTCTAATTATATGTAAGCATCCTTAGTGTTCTCAAATGTAAGACTGAGATAAGAAGAACTTTATTATGTTGTAAGAATTTAAAGAGATATTTCAACTAAACTTCTTGGCATAGTGCTGTCTTGGCATAGTAGACTACACACCAAACACAATCATCAGTAGTATTTGCTTATGATATTTACCTAATTTGCTCATTCACTAGGTAGAAAGGCCTGTCATTATGAAGTATGTTTCCTGAGAGTGTTAAGATTATAGAGTCCAAATTAACTAACCTGGGTCTATTTCCCATGTTCGTCAGTGACATTGTGACCTCTGTCCCTTTCCATGTCTGATATAAAAACCAGGGATGACAGTAGCAGTGAAATCTTTGTAGAGTCAGAAATGAAGATGAAAGACATCTATCCATGTGAGTCACATGGAGCAGTGCCTGCCTGCTAATACATGTCCCATGAGCACCACTTGTTATTGTAGCTAGAAATGGCTTTGTTCTTGGACATTTTGAAAACTTGTACAAATGTTAACAGTAGCATTTGTGGTTTTTGTTTTTGACAGAATAGGATTTTCTCTTAAAAAATCATGAGAAGAATATAGGAATTAATCATTGTGTGAACCTCTTATGATTAATATTTAGGTGACCATTAAGTAATAAGGCTAAGATTTATATATTAGAATCTTCAAGATACCTTCAACAAAGACTTAAAACATTGTATGAAAGGACATAGGCTACAGAGGGATGAAGGCTTAGGCAAATCAACAACACTGTATCATAGTGTCCTGAAACAGAAAGGTTCTCTTGTATTGCTCCACTCCAGTTTGCTACAGTTTTCATCTGTGTCATCTTTCCCTGCATAAAACAAACAAACAAACAGCAAAACAAGGATTGATGACTCTGATGAATTAAGTTTTATGTTCTATGTCCTAAATTTGAGAATGGATGGGGGACAAAGTTAGGAGAAACATTTGAGATTCATGAGGAATAACGCTGAGGAAGAAGAGGAGAGCTGAAGGTGGCTGGGTGAGCATCCCAAGACATTGGAAAGTATGTGGCTGGCTGTGGCACATACATCTGCAGGGAACAGTGTATGAGTGCTTCACTGATGCTGCAGCAAGGCCCATGGAGACCCCTTGGTAAGGCCCATAGAAACCCATTCCCACTTGGCAATGACCTGTGATGAATTTGGTGGCCCATATGCTTATTTCCTAGATGACGTGTGCTAAAAGCCCTCCTTGCTTTTCACTGTGCTGTCTATACTCAGCAAAATTTAGTTTCACTTTGTCAGTCATGGGCAAGGCTGGGATCTTGCAGGCTGAAAGCCCTATGGATGATTCTATGTTTTTCTAAATAGTCTTTTGAAGAATAAAACCCTCCGCTCCCTTTTCTTACTCTATTGATCCTCCAGATGTGACCATCAATCATGGGTATTTTGGGACATGTAATAATGTCTCTAGAGAAACAGCTACACACTGAATAATCCTGTGGCAGTTGTGGATAGCAGTGGGAACTGTTTGCATAAAGGAAGCTCTGTCTGATTAACAGGGACTTAAAATAGAGAAGCTATATCTGATCAACAGAGACTTAGAAGACAGGAAAGCTATGTCTGATCAGTAGAGACTGAAAAATGATTCTTGGAAATATGCTATGAGGAATTGGTAGGTGTATACCAGGAAAGGTTGCTTGATACAAGAGAATGTTTCTGTATGCAAAAAGCATTATGACAGAGGGGTGCTATTTGATGACTAGATTTATACTTACAAATGTTTAATCTGTTTCTTACCTTGCCTAATTGTGTAACTGCAGTTGCTACCAGCAGGGTATATGCTCATGTCTGCTGGGCATCCTGGCTAGACACCTATTTTTATTGAAATTGTGCTTTGTAGTGCAAAATAAGATTAGGAGGTGACTGACCCAGCAGGAGGGAGGAAGGAAGAAGGGAAACTACTGGGGGCTTTTTGTAAAGATGGAGCTTTTATAATGCTGATGTTATGATTTCTTTTAATAAAATAACTAATGATATAACTGCTCAAGTGAGCAGGATTGTGATTGTATAAATAAAGATGGCTTGAGCTACTCAGGGCCACTTACTTGAAGCCAGGTGATCACTGTCTTCATTTTTGATGATGCCACACATTTGACTTCAGGTTCCAGAACCCCGCTAGAGTTGGAGTCCAGTCCATGGATAAAAGTAACCACATCAGTTAGTGCCTAGCCATTCCAGAAAATCCCCCTGAAAAGTGATCAATACAGATCACAAGGGGAGCCTTGCTACATACAACATACATACATACATGTAACATATATACATATACACACAAA
>JADRCH010000052.1:76597-86994 GCA_019843965.1 Rhynchomys soricoides
CATACATACAATATACATATATACACACATAATACAACATACATACATATATACATACATACATACATACATATATATGTACGTACAGGTCAGAGAACTCTGGGACTTAGGAGTTCAAAGTATAAGCATGAAGTACTTGTAGACTTGGCCACCTGCTGGAATGGTGATTCTTGTCCAAAGCCTATTGGATTGTGCATGAGGATCTTGAACTAGTCTGATTACTACATTAGTATAAGGAATTATGAAGACCTTAAGATACTTGGATTCTCATTTGTCACAACACAGAAGACAGGACAGCAAAGTGAATACTGATGGTAGATATCCATTGGCTGACTTGGAGACTTAAAGTACTCTTAGTCAACTTTATATCAAGGTAACTATTGATTAAATTCACTCTTGGCTACCTTGTTCACTATATAACTTCCCCATATTTAAGAATGTTTTGTGAAAAAAAGAAATTTTTAAAAATACATGTCCTATATTGTGCAGTCTGTTAGATACAGCAGTTAACTGTTAGTTAACGGTTCCAGGTTGGGGAGTTAGCACAGTGGTAGAGCATATCATGTGTGAAGCACCGAGTTGGGGAGTTAGCACAGTGGTAGAGCATATCATGTGTGAAGCACCGAGTTCAGTTCCTAATTCTACACAGGGAAAATAGAAAAAGAAAAAGAAAAAGAAAAAGAAAAGGAAAAAGAAATTGCTTTATTTTCTGTTGGAGTTCACAGTAGGAACAAACCTTGTAGAAGACTGTTAGAATATGTTGGGGTGGTGTCGGAACAGGAAGGCTTCACACCTACTGTGAGGGAAGAAGGAAGGAGCAAATCTTTCTGGAAGTGTTTGAGTTTAGGAAGGACTCAAACTGAGAACATTGGAGTTTCCTCCTAGAAACACCTACCTAATCCATGGGACGGACAGAGATGAGGCCATAGGAATTGAATGGAGGGCACTACAGAGATTTGGACCTCATGAAAAGACAGTAAATAGTATGGTGGGTTTGGCACTGAAAGTGCCTGGTGAGGAGTTAGTGAGGGAGCAGAATGTGGAAGGCATGAGGTTTGAAAAACTATAGGGTTTGGCTGAAGGAGTTGGCTACTCATGCTATTCAAACGGGGGGGGAGGGGTCTGATTACTAGTTTTGTAAATCTCTTAGCTAATTAGAAAACTGCTAATGAGTGTAATCATTTGTAAGAAGCACCTGGAAAGCATAAATCAACCACAATCTTTCATAAATACTAGAAATATACTTAAATAGGTAGCCATTGGGAATAGTTACATTTTTTAAGTATAAAAATAAACATAGCTAAAAATTCCATGTATTGAGGTTTTAGCCTTAATAGTTGTTTTGCAAGGAAAAAACAGAAGTGAAATATTTTAAAAGTTAATTATTTTTTGTTTTTGTGGTGTGTGTGTGTGTGTGTGCGCACACACGTGTGTATTATGATACAATGCATTTGAGGTCAGAGGATAACTTCAGGTGCTAGTTCTGCCTTCTATCTGTCTGAAATAGATTTTCTTGTTTGTCACTTTGTATACCAACTTCAATGGCACACGAGCTTGCAGGGATTGTCCTGTTTCCACTTTTCTTGTTGCCATTGGGATTATAAATTTACAATTCTATGTCTGGTTTCACATGGTGTCTAATTTCTTTACCTGTTGCTGCAGTAAAACACTTTGGCAAACAACTTAAGAGAAGGTTAATTATGACTTGTTCAAGGCACAGTCTGTTACAGCAGGGAAGCAAGAGCTTAAGAGAGCTGGTCAAGCTGAACCTACAGTCAGGAAGTATAGAGAGACCAGTGTATACCAGTGCTGAGCTTGCTTTCTCCATTTTAAACAGCCCAAGACTCCCTGCCCAGGGAAGTAGCCATTGAAGATGTTTAATTATTTTATCAGGGAATATGAGGATCATGGCCCTAGAGTTGGCAGGGGACCAGTGATATAGGATTCCTCCTGTTTCCTCTCCATTGGCTGTACTCCCTGATGCTTCCTGTCTCATGGCTATAAAAATGGCTGCCAGTCCTTGAGCTCGTGTCTTCACATAAGGACATTGCAGGCAGTAGGAAAGCACTGAAGGAAGAATGGAGTCCTCGTTTCATCAAAGAGAAAGATGATTTCTTTTTCTTTCCTTGCTCAGTACTGTGTCATTTGGAACATTTGAATAACGAAGACTAAGAAAGTAATATACTTATAGATTATTGATAGGACAGACTGACAAGAATAGAGCTGATCCATTATGATTACTTTTATTTAGGCTAGAACAACATCACAGTTCCTTTTTATTAGTAAACATGGAGAGATGTACTGTAAATTATGTATACCTGATAATACACAGTAAAGACTAGGGTTGCCTATGAGTAATACAGATCCACCATGACTAATTAAGCTAAAGAGGAATGTACTGAATCCCTATAAACATTCAGATCAGGTAGTGTAAGGGTTCATATTCCTCTCAGAATTCCCCTCCCACGCAGAAAACAAGCCTCATGCTGCAAAATGGTGGTGAGCATATTTGTTCCTTAAGCAGTAGGGTGGAAAAGGGTGAGAGATGAGAAGGGAGTCCAAATGGCACACTCTGGCTGTCACTTAAAGTTCAGTAAATCTGTTGCCGGAGAGATGTCTCAGTAGTAAAGGGTGGGTGCCTACAGGGGGCCCACCAGTCACATCAGGCAGCTTACAATTGCCTGTAACTCCAACTTTAGCAGATGCCCTCCATGGACTCCTGTACTCATGAGCACATACTGCCCCCATACACATAATTAATATAGAACATATGAATAAATAACAAAATAAAAATTAATATAAAATATAAAAATTAAAAATAACAAGGTTTCCTTGAGGCTGCTTCTGTTCTGATGCCTGATACATGGGTATGCAGCCAACCCCATCTGTTAGGGAGGCAGAGAAATGCTCTTTTGTAGCTGTTGGATACATGCCTACGTAAAAATTAGTGCCTACAGGAATGGAAACCACAACAAAAGATGAATGGATACCATGATACTGATACTACTCATAGTAGTGTCCACTATGAGTGAGCTAAAATAAGTATTCAAGATTATCACTATTCTAAAACTGACATCATCCAGAATGGATTTATTTGTATTCTTGTTATTGAAAAGGAAATTTTGTTATGGCATGTGAAGACTGTGGATGGGGACACATTTTATTTTTTAAAATTTATTTCTATTTTTTCTCACCTAGTGTTTTGGTAAAAACTAAAAAAAATATTGGTGAATGTTACTGGATTTTGCTATTTTATATTTTATAGGTGATATTTGAAAGATACCTTTTGGACTTGTCTTGAGACCACAATTATTTAAAAAAAAAACAGGAAAGAAAGAATGATAAGTTTCTCAAGGGTCTTAATGACACAACTCAGACCTAATATTACACAAATTATTATGTGGAATACATTAATATAGTGTAAGTTGTTGGACTGATATGGTTCTTTTTAAAGTTTTAGTTATTCTTTGTTAATGGTACTAGACATTAGGTATTAAGATTTTTATTGAATGGATTTATGTGTGAAAAGCCATACCTCTTTATGAAATTGCTTCTATACAGATGACAATTTTATATCCACGCTTAGAGGCACAAAAGCAATTTAGGCATATAATTGTTCTTGGCCTGGCCTGATTATATAGCCCACTATAGAACTCATCTAAATGTGAATACCTCAATATTTTTGGCAGAAAAATAAAACCTTTCTTACTTGCTCACATAAATAATACTACCCAGAGAGTCTGTATTAATCCTGGCTTTGTGAATTGAAGTTTTAAAGTCTAAGTAGTCTCCTATTCAAATAATCATTCTGGCAGGGACAGCTGTTTTATTACAAAAAGCATCTATGCAGAATCCATTTGCAATTTCCCTGTCACTGTTCTTTTGTGGAATGCTTGCACTGAGGAGAAAAGTGAGTTGGGTTTTCTAATTTCTACCTAGCAGTCATTCCTCTATTATTGGTGACCAGCTTTCTGAGGACCTGTGATTGAAAGTTGGCTCCTAACAGACACATCTTCTTCCTAATTCTGTATAAGATGATCATGGTTTCGTGAGTCCCTTAATGGATTCATTATTCCATGTTCCTAACAAATTGAGTCCCTGCTGGTCAATGAAGAAAATTGTTTTACATCTTTGGCACCACCTTTAAATAGGCTCTGATTTTGTTTTAATCTCACATATGGTATTCATAAATAAAGATGTCATATGGGGTATAATAAAATTTATATCGTGCTTCCAAAAGGGGTTTTGGAGCCTCTTTTTGTTATTCTATATTCTATATGACTTTGTTATTTTTTTCCCTGAGATTCTGCTATTTTGTTGAAATATTAATCACTTATGTCCCACTGTACGCAGCACATTGTTCTGGGTACTTTAAAATATACAACCAACCAATCAGAAAGGGTTTTTCTGTGTTCATTCATACCTGCAGCTGATGTAATTATGTGGGGTTGCCTTAGACATTTGCCCATTTTGTTCAGCTCCCACTATGATACTCAAAATCCCCTGGTTTCATGAGGGTGGTATCTGTCTCTCAGTGGAGAATGTGCCATTTCAGTTCCTTGCACACAAAGCCCTTGATCCAGCTCTGATAAGCATATGTACACCGCACATATAGGAGAGAACATTTAAAGTAAATTGTATGATGGTAAGTCAGTCACCACAGGCAACATTGGTAAAAGGTATAATAGGAGAGTCCAGTAGCTATCCCTGTGGGGTTGGTGGGGCCTTTACAAAGTGTTATCACTTATAGGTAGTAGGGATGATTTTCTCAAAATACCAACTCTGTGGTAAACTTTAGGCATTTTCCCAGTGGAGAAGTCTTTGCAATAAACTGCCAGGCTCTTCTGTGATTCTGTGTTACTCAATGTATTGAATAGCATGAGTCTTATTTCTGTTATAACTAAAGCTACTGGTTTATATGAAACTAAAAACTATATTAACAAGTAACAAAATTAAAATAAACGTTTTGAAATGGGCATTTGTAGGATAGAATAGAAATAAGCAATGGCTCAAAGCCAGGCATAGTGGAACACATGTAATCCAAGAACAGGGAGGTGAAAGCCTGAGGTTCAGAAGTTCAAGGCCAGTCTCTGCTATATTGGGATTCAAAGCTAATCATGGTCTACAGAAGATATGTCTCAAGAATAACGTAAAATAAATAAAAACAAGGTAGGTCCTACAAGATCATAAAGTAAACATCACAGAAAGGATGGATGCTGAGGTTACTCAACAAGTAATATGAGCCACTAATAGATGATAGCCATGGTATCAGGTACTAAGGATAAGAAACTGAGAACAAATGAAACAGTCCTGTCTCTTTGGGTCTTAAAGTCTAAGAAAGAAAACATTAATCCCTGCGCTTGCATCAGGTTTGGCAAGGCTGCTGGGGCAAATAAGAAAGCATGGTGTGAAACCCATATAAAGGTGCTTACATACTCTGGATTAGTCAAGTAATACATTCCAGAAAGGTGGCATTAAAAAAATAGGTGGGAAATGAGTACTCTCTAATGAAATTGCTAGGGTTTAAAAGTGTGTGGGTAAGGGAAGCTTTGTGAAGTTCTCGCGATGAGACAACATATACATATAAGAAAGGATAATATTTTTGTGGAAAATAGAGGCTATGAAGTTGGAAGGGGTATGTGTTGAACGGAGAGACATAGAAATAGAGAAACAAATATCTCTCCTATGCTTAACTTTGCTTGTTAAATAAGTAGTATAACTTTAAGTTTATACATACTATGTTTTATTTAAAAGTGAATTATCTTTAAAAATGTAGTGTCAATGTACCTAAACCTTTCCCTATTCTTTTATTAGCAAAACTTTAGGTAAGACCAAGAAAGTATCTACTGTACTCTGTAGCTATGGGTAGATTGAACATTTATTTTGGAGGATGAAAAATTTCAATAAAAGGCAACTACTTGAAAGGTGGTGATTTATACATATTTATGAAAAAAATTTACATATATAAAACTGTGCTTATTCTCAAAGAAGTGCTTTCAACATTTCATTTTATGTTGATGAGTGTAAATACATCCTATGAAAAGTAAATGAGTTTAGGTTACATAGCTATTTCCTTTGAGATAACACCTATCATCTTTGTGGGAAGCTTGTTAAGACAATGGATGTCCTAAAGGGAAGGAAAACATTGTATCCTACAGGGAATCTCATAAGTCCCAGGAAGTAAACAACTCAATCATTCCAGGAAGTCCCTGAAACTGAACAGATATATTATTCCCTTTCCTCCTAGGTACATAAGCAGTAAGATCTGCTGCAAGACATTCTCAGATCAGCTGAGCTATCTGAAAGAGGCAGAGATCACCTGAGCTTCCTGAAAGAGACACTCTCAACCTGTTGATCTGCTTGTGAGTTGTGGAGTGAGCTCACAGATTGCAGATTTTTATCCACACTGACTTGGGGTTTTGATGATGCAACTGTCTTTGAATCATTTCCACTTTATGCAAACTCTCAACCATACTTCGCCATGAGCCCTAATAAACTCATTGGTTCTCCAGTTGGACTCTGGTGGTATCCGTACTTTTTATTTTATTGTTGAATCCTTGTCTGTGATGACTGGATGCTTATTTAGCCAGCATACCCTCAGGAATAGTGACATATAGCAGCTTCATGTACTGATGAGAATGTTCTGGCTCAGAATGGATGACTAAACTTAGTCAGGATGCAAATTAAGTTGAAGAAAACACACACACACACACACACACACACACACACATTTAGATTACACTGAGTAATAGATTTTAGAAGGCCCAGCATGTATACTGGATAAATGAGACTTAGAGGTTTATGAATGACAGAAGACACATAAACTTCTGATTAGGGAACCTATTACTAATAGAATCTTGAGAGTTCTGGTAATTTTTCTAAGGAATGGATAAACTATGTCCTTTCAAACAAAGTGAAGCAGAGGATGATCACTTGTCTTTCAAACCTCTTTGAGTAAACAGCCACCACAGCCTCTCTGCAGTACCTTTATTCCTTTCAGTTACTTTTGGTTTAATTTTAAAAAGGATCAGGCCACACCCCTTCTTTAAACTGGAGTTATCCTTTGTGCTTGAAAATAGAGACTCTTTAAAGTCTTTTCCCAGTTGACTGCACTCAAAACTACTAGGTGCTTAGAAGCTCAAAGGCACAGATGCATAAAAACACCTTTCAAAATTCATCTTGGTTTTTGAAACTTAACTTGTTGAGAATGGTGGTAGTAGTGGGATGGCATTAATTAGATCTGCAGGGTGCTAGCTGGAAAACTTCAACGTCTACTTGAAGGGTCATATTTGTCGATGGACAAGTACATGGATTTCTGGGAATTTTGTGAAATATCTACTTATGCAGGCCCCCTGGCTGACCTACTATGAATCTGTAAACAGGTTTTCTTGGCAAGTGGAAATCCAGCTGATGATAAACATAACCATCAGTGTTGAACAAGATATACAATTACCAAGGCATCTAATTAACTTGTCAGCCTTAATTAGTTTAAAGAATAGATTAGTGTTGCTCTGAAAATTTTATTATGAAATGTTGTTCTTTATAAAATGCCAAATAACTTATCTAAAGAATACAATTAAGTGATGATGAGTCAGATAGAATTCATAAGTTAAAGAACACAATCACACGCATACATTTTGCACATACATTTGCTCACTTATAAAGTTCAAGAATGATACTTAGCTAGCCAGAGCCCTTGTTGCATGATGTCAGCTGCAAACTCTAACTTGACTGTAGTCTTACTTGTACTTGCAAGTTTGAAAATGAGAGTGGGCGAGGACAATATAGAAAAACAAAGTGCTGGATGTGAGCGCTGGTAGGATCCTTCTGCTCTGTTACTTCTTAATTGGATTAGAATGCTCAAGGCTTTGAGAGAGAATTTAGGAAGAAGAATAGAGTCTTATTTTCCTAAATAAGAAGAAAATAGCATGAGTTATGATTCTGTTAGTAGAAGTGTCATACTAAATACCTCATGCTTCAAGGAAAAATTATATAGCTTTTGAGTCAGAAAATGTAGCTTTTGATGGAAAATATCTCAGTAAGAAAGAAACTTGCTGCTGGCTAATTAGGAGCATTGATGTCCATGGGCATTATTTTTTTTTGACAGTGTTATGTGTATAGAACGTCTTGTGACTATATTATCTCATTACCTTTCATTACCCATCTCCTGTTCTCTCTGACTCCACTCTTATCAATGATTTCACCTTTTCCACCCTGTGTGTGTGTGTGTGTGTGTGTGTGTGTGCACGCGCGTGCGTGCACATTCATGCAGGAGGGCACGCCTGCTGTGTGTTTGTCATTTGGATGTCCATGTTCTTATATTCAGAAGATGACGTCTTGTTGTGCCCCTCTCTATCCTCTTGATCTTTTACAACCTGTCTTCTGTGATATTTCCTGGACCTTGTCAGGGGTGATGGAGATGTCTCATTTGGGGCTGAACATGCAACAGTCACTGGTTCTTAGCACTCTGACACATTGTGAGTCTCTGCATTGCTCAATGAAAAAAGAAGGTTCTCTGATCCAGGTTGAGAGCAGCAGTGGTCTATGGGTATAAATGGAAATATTTAAGATGCAGTTCTGCATCAGTGGAACATTCTCCAGTAGGGCCTGTGATCTTTGCAGCCATTGTTTTTTTGTTTGTTTGTTTTTAAACAATACCAGGTGAATGTTTGTTACTGTGGAGTGGGCCTTAAATCCAATAAGAAAGTGCCTGGTTACTCAAATAGCAGTTTTGTTATTGTCACATCAGTGGGCACGTCTTTCTAGGTACATCAGAATTGTAGCATCCAGTGTCGATAGGTTAGAAAGACTGCTTATGGCTCCCCACCAAACCTAGCAGCCTCTATAGCTCATTTTAGAACTATGAACACTAGCCAGTAAGGAAGAAGCTTCTGGCTCAGTCCAGCTTGATTTCTCTGTGTCTTAGAGGCAAAGTAGCTGGCGTGGCTGAAGTGTCTAGTTCTAGATGGTAGCCAAGAGAAATGACAATACCTGGTATTGCTGTGGGAACCACTGAGGGCTCAGTGGCTGATAACCTATAGGGTGGTATCCCACTCCTGACAGAGATTCTTATTTAAACTCTATTGCTCCTAGGAACAGCATTAACAACTAACATATGGCCTTATTTTGAAAGGTTGCCATCGGAAATTTGAACTTCTAAGACCTTAAGCTTTTCTTGATTCAAGACTAATTTTCTTGATTAGTAAGAAATTGCTTTCCTATAACAAGTTTAGAATGAACGGAATGGGGGAAGAGTAATAGTGCATCAGATGACAGGGCAAAGCAACCAACTACAAGGAAATCCACCAAGATAGTAATCCTTTCAAATGGACAGAAGCTGTAACAGGGGGCTCAGAAGGATTCTCATTTTATTGTTCATTATTTTTTAAGCTACCTCAGACAAAGTGTTATTATTCAATTTTAATACAGTGAATTGATAATGGTGTTAAGATAAACTGCTGAGTCCTGGCCATGCAAGGGTGTGGGACAGTAAAATCATGCCAGGAAGTTTGGTAAGGTAGAGTGGGTCTGAGACCCGGACACTCAGTACGTGCACACTGGAGACTTAGGCGACTCCCTGCTCCCTGCCAAATTCCTGGCCTGGAACACATGCCACATTCCCCACATAAGGACACATGACCCGTGGTCACATAGGCCCAAGCTAATGAGGTATCTAGAGGCCCTTAGGGTTTAGCCAATAAGCTTCCCTTCCCAGACATTCCTCTCTGCAAAAGGTATTTAATCTCAGTTCCATCCTGAGAAGTAGGTACAGTATGGTAAGATATGCATCCATTTTCCTCGATGAATAGTCAATAAACAGTTTAGAACCATGGTCTGTCTCTTTCATCAAGACCCACCATAGGGAGCCAAAGAGAAGGCATTCGACTCTTGAGCCGCAGCTTAATTGTCCTGTAGATGGCCTCTCTGCGTTTCCAGCCACAACTAGAACCAAGCTAAGGACAATCACTGCTGAGCTAAATCGGAACTCCCCATTTCATTAGGCCTCTCAGCCCTTGGGCCTTGGATTCTGTTGCTTGGCTCTTCTGCAACTCCCAGGAGATGTCCAAGAGTCTGAGGACCACCAAGGCCCAGGATTACTTTTTTATGTCCACATCTTTGTTAAGTCTGCTGCCTTGTGGTAATGCTGAGACAAAGGTTGGGCTGGAGCTTCTACATTGTCCTTCAGAAATCTAGTTATGACGGAGCTCTCAAATTCAAAATCAATCTTTGCATCATGTAGCTAGCAGAGAGAAAGGCTGTGTGGAGAAGGCTATGGCTTTGAGTACTGAAGACCAAACTCAGTTATAAAGAGAAATAGCTAAAGGCCCCATTTTGTTTGATGGAAGGAAACATCATCATCATCATCATCATCATCATCATCATCATCATCATCATCA
>JADRCH010000052.1:87004-233065 GCA_019843965.1 Rhynchomys soricoides
CATCATCATCATCATCATCATCATCATCATCATCATCATCATCATCATCGAGGCATGGTCTTTCTGTGTAGCCAGGACTGGCCTTAAATTAATGCTACTACTGTCTTGGCCTTCAGGATGCTGGATAGCAGACAGGTGTGTGCCACCCATGCCAAGTTTAAGGAGACTTCAAACACATTTGTGTGGTTAGAAGAAAAAAATGATTGCTTGATGAACACAAGTGCTATTTCCAACAAGGCTTTATCTTCAAACACCAATTACACATTTTTAAACATCACTTACCTCTTCTAATATTGGCAACCCAATGTTCTAAAACAGAATCACTATCCTTACTGTCTTTTGAACAAAGTTATGTCTGAAAGGGCTTTGGTCTCTCAATCCTATTCTACTCTAGTTTCTGGAAGTGCTTGGGTTTTGTAGTTTTTAAAGGCCCCATAATTCTTGAATTATGAAATTCTCTCCTAAGCTTCTGGTCTCTTGTAATAAATAGTTGGTTGTTGTTGAATGGCAGCCATCACACTGACCCTTTTGTTCTCTGCAATCTCTATTATGTACACGGCTCCTGGTATTCAGCCTCTGCCATGTGACTGTTCATCAATGGTCATTTAGCTGGTCAAATAAAGATGTGTATTTTAGGATTCATTAAGGTAACACAAGCAGGGGTTATGTAATTTCCCACTTGCATTTTAGTTTAGCTGACATACCCTGTTGAAACTCAACAGTCTACTGTCCTTTTTCTTGTGGTCCTGTCGTCTTCAAAGTATGGTGTGTGTAAAATGACAGCCTGAGAGCACAAGATATACATTCATGCATATTTTGTTTTCACCATTTGTATATACAATACCAATACAATGCTTAATATGATCAGTAGTTTATTTTTTCCCAAATATAGCTAAATGAGCATTGAAAATTCTTGTTTTAGAGGCTGGAGAGATGGCTCAGGGGTTAAGAGCACTGACTGCTCTTCCAAAGGTCCTGAGTTCAATTCCCAGCAACTACATGGTGGCTCACAACCATCTGTAATGGGATCTGATGTCCTCTTCTGGTGTGTCTGAAGACAGCTACAGTGTACTCATACACATTAAATAAACAAATCTTTAAAAAAAAAGAAAATTCTTATTTTAACTAACATAATTGTAAATACTTATAGAATACCAAGTGTTATACATATGATTAAAGTTGAATGATTAAATAGATGTAATTAATATGTCACAATAACTATTTGTGGTGAGGACCTTTGTGATTGATTATTTTGGAAAATTTGAAATCTATATTATTATTAACTATAGGTATCTTTTGTAAAATATTTTAAAAGGAATTGATTACTCCATATGAGTAGTTTTAGCTTTTATATATTTATAAACATTTTGATGTTTTAAATATAATTATATCACCTACCCCCTCCCTTTTCTCTCTTCAGCACCTCCCAAGTATCCTGACTTGATTTCCTTTCATTTTCCCTCACTCTCAAGTGAATAGCCTCTTTATATTTTATTTATATTATATTTGTCATATACATATATATGCATATCTAAAAAATTTATTTTTAAGATGTGTATGTGATTACTTTGCTTACATGCATGTAAATATATCATATGTATATAGCACCCATGAAGACCAGCAGATGATATTAGATTTCCTGGAACTGGAGATTCATATGGAAGGGTGTAAGCCACTATGTGAGTGCTGGGAACTGGACCTAGGTCCTTTACAAAAGGGGAGATTGCTCTCAACTGCTAAGGTATTGCTCCAGCCCAGATTCCAATATCCTTTTACTTCTTCCCTATACTAATATCCAGAGAGGTAATATCATATAATTTTTGTATTTTAAAAAATTTTGATTTCATTAACTTGCTCCAGAAAGAGAAAAATAAAGTTTACCATATGAACTAACCATTAAAAGCTGAATAGGCTAGGCTAGAATGATACATGTGGAAAAAAATCTTTTGACCACTTAGGTATTAAAAAAACAAAATCTATTTATATGGTTGTTGTTGTTGTTGTTGTTGCTTTTGTACAAGAGATGCTGGCCTCAGACTGATCTCCGGCTTCACTGAATTGTTTTTAAGGAGAAAATTAGAAAACATGAACAGCATTAGTACCTTCTATTACTGTGACTTTGAACCATGTGGATCAGGAGTTTGTAGTTTGCTGGATGCATGCTTGAATCCTTTGTGCCCGTGTTTCCACAAAACAAATCTCACACTCCGTTCAATGAAGTGCTCATTTCAATAAAAAAAATTAATGTTCACTGTGTGCTTGCCACAGGAAGGGTTAAAGTAAGAGCTTAATGCATGTATCTTAAAAGTTCTCACACAAAACAAATACTATCATCCATGAGTGGTTAAGGAAGGAAACCAAGTATGAAATTTCATAGCGGACAAATTAGCATTTTAATGAAAAGTCACAGGTGCAGGCAAATTCTTTGTTTTAGGATTTTAAAAAAGAGGTTGTTAATTTATTTTCTTCACTCTTTTTTTTTCTTTTCAAAACAATGGTTTTACCACCAGCACACAAACCTCACTTGATGACAGGAGTCAGTTCACACTCTGGCAGGCACTGAGCAAACGTTGTTGTTAGTATTGACCATCATCTGTGGGAGATTATTCTTCTTTATAGGCAGTGTAGTCGAAGCAGAAATGGATCTGGCACATTTATAATATTTTTGTAGGACTATAGGAGATTCAAGAGACCTTGAGTGTATATATAGAATACACTTCCAATTCTTTTTTGGTACTTCTTCTATGGAAACTGTGCTGGCCTTGTCAACTGTAGGATGCATGTGGAGCTTTGAATCTTAAATCTTAACTACTTAATAATAAGAGTTTATATATCTATAAAAAGTCAGAGGAATCTCACAAATGAGAACCATCTATAGGATTGTAGGATTATATTACTTCATAAATAATTTTGATTCAAAATAAAGTATGACTGCTAACCCACATGTGGAATACTAAATTTAGGTGTTTCTTACTCTGTACAAAAACTAACTCAAAATGTGTTAAGTGATTTGATATAAGATCTGAGACTTCGAAACTGTTAGAAGAAGATGCTACAAAAATATTTTCAGATATAGGCAACAACTTCTGCGTCCCGCGCTACCGTCTCGCCAGCAAGAACGACGCGGCACAAAAAGGATCCTTCTGCAGTAAAGCTTTAATACATCTTGAGAGGGAGAGCATAAGCTTGCCACGAGTGGAGACCCCGAACAACAGAACGCCCGTCCCTTATATAGGTCACAGCGCTTGCCTGGGACGTGGAGCTTCCCCATTGGCTCCCGCACATCAGGCCAGATGCCGCCATGAGAGAGGCTGAGACTCTGAGGTGGAAAATTACCAGGTACATGCACACTAGCCTGTTTACAACTTGTCCTCAGCTGGATGTAGGTGCCATCTTGTAATGGCGAATGTGGGTGCGACTTGGGCGGCTCCCCACACTTCTGAGCAGGACTTTAATAGAAACAAGGATTAACAAATGGCATTGCACCAAATTAATGGCTTTTACACAGGAAAGGCAACAATTTCCATAGTGAAGAGGAAGCCGACAGAATGGAAGGAAATATTTTCTAGTTATCATCCAATAGGACATTCAACTCAAGAACATATAAAGAGCTAAAACTTAAATGGAAGAATGAATAATCTAATCTGTGAATGAGAGAGTTAATGGGCACTCTTCAAATAAAGGATAGAATGGCAGTCAAAAAATATATGATAAATGTTCAACATCTGTGATGGTTGGCATATGCTCGGCCTGCAGAGTGGCACTGTAGGTGTGGTCCTGTTGGAGTAGGTATGGCCTTGTTGGTGTAGGTGTGGCCTTGTTGGAGTAGGTGTGTCACTGTGGATGTGGGCTTTAAAACCCTCATCCTAGCTACCTAGAAGCCAGTATTCTGCTAGCATCCTTCAGATGAAGATGTAGAACTCTCAGCTATCCTGCACCATGCCTGGATGCTGCCATGATCCTGACTTGATGATAATGGACTGAACTTTGAACCTGTAAGCCAGCCCCAATTAAATGTTGTCCTTTATAAGACTTGCCTTGGTCATGGTGTCTGTTCACAGCTCTAACACCCTAAGACAACATCCTTAGACCACAGGGAAATGGAAGTTCAAATTACAAAGGCACTTGTATGGTGATTTCATTTTATAGTAGTTTGAGTGGGTGTTATTAAGAAAGAAGAAAACCATCAAAAGTTGTTAAGAGTGCATCAGGACAGAATCATAAACCACTAGTGGTTAGAATGGAAACGGATCAAGCACCATTGCTATGGGAATGGAGGTTCATCAGAAACTATAAAATGGAGCTACTGAGTGATCCAGAAGGACTCCTCTTATGTATGTGTCACCAACAAATCAATGTCAGCATACAATAGGGACACTTGCACAGCCATGTGTACTGTGCTACTATTCTCATGACAAATTATGTAACATCCTATGTACCCATTGAGAGATGAATGGGTAAAGAAATGTATATATATAGAACAGAATTGCATTCAATCAGGAAGAATAATGAAACCACTTTGTCTGCAGGAAAATGACAGAACTGGAGATCATCATGTAAAGAGAAATGGACCAAACTCTGAAAAAAAGTCAAGTTTTCTCACATATGTAGAAGCTAGAAAGAAAACAAAGTAGACACAAAAGTAGGGACATTTAAGGAACAGGAAGGGGACCGTGGGGTGGGGGGAGAGGTTCTACCAGAAGGGATGAGAGGGCAGAAGGTGTTGAGTATGACCAAGTATATTCTATGTGAATATTGGGAGGAACAGGTACCTTTGTCCAAATTCAAACAAATGGGCATGAAGACAACAGAATGCAGAGGGAGTTAGGCTTAAAGACATTTTAAAATGAATTCTTTCAGGTTATTATACAATGTATTTTAATAATATTCAACCCCCAACTCCTCCCACAGCCTCTCTTCCTACACAACTTTAAGTTTTTTCCCTCTTGGACCTAGTTTGTGTTTCCCATTTAGTCTTAGGAATGGGGTCTGCTCTGGCATGGGAATGACTTACTAGGTATTACATTACTGAAGAATACTTGACTTCTCTGGCAGCTATCAAATGCCAACAGTTGCTCAGACAGGGATTAGATTTGGTGCTTGCCCTCCATACTTTATGCTGGAATTTTATCTGGCTTGATCTTTCCCAGCTCTGTGTCTTAATGACTGTGAGTTCATATGTGCAGCTGCCCTGTTGTGTCTGATGTTATCTACCACTTCTCTCTGATAACCGCCACATACTTTCTTCTGAGATGATCCTTCAGCTGGAAAAAGGGTTAACCAAGTTAACTGAAAGAAAGAGGATGCAAAAATAATAAAAGCAAAGATGAAAAGAAAAACAGTACAACGGATACTGAAGAAATTCAGAGGATCATAAAGTCATACTTTAAAAAAACCTTATACGCTACTAAACTGGAAAAATCTAAAAGGAATGGATGAATCTATAGCTACATATGGCTTACCACAATTAAATTAAGAGGAAGTCAATAATTTCTTTTCATACTTTATTTACATTTCAAGTGTTTCCCCTTTTCCAGATATGGCCTTTGGAACCTCCCTATTCCCTTCCCCCTCCCCCTGCCTTTATGGGGGTATTCCCCCACTCACCCACCCACTCTTGTCTTCCCTCCTTGGCATTCTCCTATACAGGGGCAAGGGTCTCCTCAGGACCAAGGGTCTCTGCTCCCCTTGATGGCTAACAAGACCCTCCTCTGCCACATATGTGGCCAGCACCATGGGTCCCTCCATGTGTATTCTTTGGTTGGTGGTCCAGTCTCCGGGAGTATCGAGTGGTCAGGCCAGTTGCCACTGTTGCTCCCTCCCTGTGGCTGCAAACTCCCTCAGCTCCTTTAGTCCCTTCTCCAACTCCTCCATATGAGACCCCACTCTCAGTCCAATGGTTGCTGTGAATTCATCTTGGGTATTCCAAAGTTTTGAGCTAATAACCACTTATCAGTGAGTACATACCATGTTCATTCTTTTGTGACTGCGTTACCTCGCTCAGGATGATATATTTTCAAGTTCCATCCATTTGCCTGCAAATTTCATGAAGTCATTGTTTTTAATAGCTGAGTAGTATTCCATTGTGTAAATGTACCACATTTTCTGTATCCATTCCTCTGTTGACGGACATCTGGGTTGTTTCCAGTTTCTGGCTATTATAAATATGTCTGCTATAAACATAGTGGAACATGTGTCTTTATTACATGTTGGGACATTTTCTGGGTATATGCCCAGGAGTGGAATAGCTGGGTCCTCAGGTAGTATTATGTTCATTTTTTTGAGAGTCCACCAAACTGATTTCCAGAGAGGTTGTATCAGCTTGCATTCCATGCAATCCCCATCAAAATTCCAACTCAGTTCTACATAGACTTAGAAAGAGCAATTCTCAAATTCATATGGAATAACAAAAAACGCAGGATAGCAAAAACTATTCTCAACAATAAAAGGACTTCTGAGGGAATCAGCCTTCCTCACCTCAAGCTGTATTACAGAGAAGTAGTGATAAAAAACATGGTATTGGTACAGTGACAGGCAGGTAGATCAATGGAATAGAATTGAAGACCCAGAAATGAACCCATACACTTATGGTCACTTGATCTTTGACAAAGGAGCTAAAACCATCCAGTGGAAACAAGACAGCATTTTCAACAAATGGTGCTGGCTCAACTGGTGGTCAACATGTAGAAGAATGCAAATTGACCCATTCCCATCTCCCTGGACAAAGCTCAAGTCCAAGTGGATCATGGACCTCCACATTAAACCAGATACACTGACTCTAGAAGAGAAAGTGGGGAAAAGTCTTGAACACATTGGCACAGGGGAAAAGTTCCTGAACAGAACATCAATGGCTTGTGCTCTAAGATCTAGAATCGACAAATGGGACCTCAGAAAATTACAAAGCTTCTGTAAGGCAAAGGACACTGTAAATAGGACAAAATAGCAACCAACAGATTAGGAAAAGATCTTTACCAATCCTACATCTGATAGAGGGCTAATATCCAATATATACAAAGAACTCAAGAAGTTAGACTCCAGAGAACCAAATAACCCTAGCAAAAAATGGGGAAGAGAGTTAAACAGAGAATTCTCAACTGAGGAAACTCAAATGGTCGTGAAGCACCTAAAGAAATGTTCAACATCCTTAGTCATCAGGGAAATGCCAATCAAAACAACCTTGAGATTCCACCTCACACCAGTCAGATGGCTAAGATCAAAAACACAGGTGACAGCAGGTGCTGATGAGGATGTGGAGAAAGAGGAAGTCTAATTTAAAAAGGCCTGTAACAACCAGTGGCAAAGAAGCAACAATTAAAAATCTTCTAACAAAACGAAGCAAAATCAAATGCCCAGGTTCAAATGGGCACCTCACAATTCTAATAGACTTTCAAAAAGAAGATGAATATTCCTCAAATTATTCCCTAGAATAGAAAAAGCAAAGGAAAACTTGCAAATTCTCCAGTGGATCCTTGTTTGCTCTTACAATAACTTGTCAGGTTGAGGACCAGCTGTGTTGGTATGTGAATGGGATGTCGGAAAATGTCTGACCTTGGCTAAGGAGAGATGTAACTTCTGAATCTAGGAGCCAACTTGCTATATGCTTTAATGTAAGTTTAGCTGTGATGACCAAATCAAACTTCTATCTGTATTTACAGAAAGTCTACATTTATCACCATGAGAGTGGAAACACCTGAAATAGTTAACTCTGTTCCTGACATCAGTTTCACAGCAGGATATCATCTATCAACAAGGTAAATTTAGGCTATTGATAGAATACTAAGAATATTTCACCAAGCTATGCAGTACTTGCTTTTATTACAGCAATTAAAAATGTCTTCAATATATGTATTATGCACATGCATTTCAGAGCTTAATAATGGGAAGGTCTGAGCCTGTTTTTAGACAAAAAAAAATCCTTTTGAAATTCTGATATGATGGAATCCTGGAATCCCCTCAAGAGTATACACAAATTCTTATATAAAATTTCTTTTAGACTTCACCACTGAAATCCTTTTTATAAAAGCCAGTTTAGGGAACTCTATTATCAGTCGTTTGCATGGAATTATTATACATTTAAAAGAAACTAAGTACTGGGAAATGCTACTTGCCACCATGGTTTACCTTGTTGATTTTTAGATGGTCTGGAGAAAGCGTCTTAAATGTTGTCTAGCTCTATTCATGATGTTGCTGTCAGTGCAGTCCATGGCAGACAGGATGCTGTGGGAAGGAACTGCCCATCTACTGAATTTGAAGCTGTAACTACCTCTCTATTAATAGTAGAATCCTAATAAACATTTATTAGATAACTATCATTTATTAGAAAACACATTGTTAAGCATTAGAGGAAATAAAAAACCCAAATCCATGTTACCCAGATTATTAATTTTATTTTCCAAAACCAGATATTCCAAAAACTAAAACAATAGTAACATTGGTAACACTGTAATGTTCTTGCAACACTGTTTCTAGTCTTCTTTGTTATGGGGAAAGAAGCCATGGGATGTTAATGCAGAAAAGAGAGCTGACAAACTCACAGAATCTTAAACAAACCAGATACGAAGCAGAAAAAGAAATTGTTTATAAATTATTGACTAAAAGATATAATAAGCATTTTCTTCCTGAGAGTCTACATTGACATTTAGAGAACATTTTGTTATAGAGCTAGAGAAAACCAGTTAGAACAAACAGTTGAAAAAAGTAGAGCCTAACAGCTTAAAATCACACTCTCACAGGGAAAGGATTTAGTAAAAAATAATCATTGAGGGGAAAACAACTCAAAGCTCTCAGAAGCTTTCACACCCAGAAATATGTGTGACGTTAGGTTTCCTAAGAATAGTACTAAAACCTAACCTTTATAGTCACAAGGAAACCAACAAAAGCACATTCAAATTCATTACAGGAAGTACATATTTTTTTATATGTAGCACTTCTTTAAGGTTTTCATAGCAAATTATTATACAGTTGATGGCTTAAAGTGACAGGAATGGGTGCTACTGATCTAGTGAACTGGTTCTTAAACTGTGGGTTGAGACCCCATTGGGTGTTGAACAACCCTTTCACAGGAGTCACATATCAGATACCCGGTATATCAGATAGTTACATTACAATTTATAATAGTCGTAAAATTACAATTATAAAGTAGAAACAAAATAATTTTATGGTTGGAGATCACCACAACATGAGGAACCATACAAAGGGTCACAGCATTAGAAAGGTTGAGAATCACTGCTCTAGAGTTTTCAAGTCTGCAGCCCAAATGCGGATAAGGTTAAGTCCCCACTGAAGCCTCAAATGAGTATTTCTCACCGCCTCTTCCTTGCCTCTATGCTTCTAAGCAACTGCTGGTGGTCAGCAATCCCTGACTTATAGCTACATTATCCCAGTGTATGTATGGCTTCATGTGCCGTTATTCGTTGTTCCTGTTATAAGGACACTCATTCTTGGAGTTAGAATAACCCTAAAATAGGATGATTTTATCTCAGACCTTGTTTCTGCAAGGACCTTTATGTTGAAAAAAAAAAAAAAAACCCGAAAGCTATATTATAAAGTTTCTGTGTGAATATGCTACTTTTGAGAGGGGATGCAGTTGGAATGTACTACTCTATACTCTTTCACTAATTTAAGATAATTTTGTACTACATTTTAGATTATCATATCAACAAAAGAAAGAATGGATAGTTTATTTCAAAAGTTAAAAAAAAAAGATTTTTTTTTTTTCAAATTCAGGATGCTGCTCAGTTGGTAGAGTGCTTGCCTAGCACACATGAGGCCTGAGTAGTCTGTTCCTAGGCATCATGATAGTACATGCTTGTATTCCCATTCCTGGAGAGATAGTCAGGAAGGTCAGAAATCTAATGTTTTTGTTTGTGTAACTGGACTTTTGGCTACTTTATTGGGTTCTTGTTCCTACCTCCTTACACCACCCCTATCCTTTACAACTCCCAAACACTAGGTAAGAAAGAAAGAAGGTTAGAGGACAAAGGGGGTGTTGATCTTGTTAGACTACTTCCTGACTATTAAAGGAGTTTCCTGGGGCAAGTTTGATCTTCATCATCAGTGTGTCTCCAACTAACAACCAGCAACCAGCAGCCAGCAACCAGCAGCCAGCAACCAGCAACCAGCAACTAGCAACCAGCAACCAGCAACCAGCAACCAGCAACCAGCAATCAGAAACCAGAAACCAGAAACTAATAACCAACAAAGAAACAGCAAACAAACCTCAGCAGGAGTGCAGCCTCTCTGGGCTTTGGCATTTTTATACTCTCTCAAGAGTTCCCAGAATTCCAAGCATAAATTATCTTCAGCTGGCAAAATCACACCCCTGCCACAGCATGAGACAAATCATAGTCAGCTGTGGTGAGCAATCTGAAGCAGCCCCATATCCCACACCTGGGATTAAAACAAAAACATATTCACATAATATTTCTTGTTTTTCAAAGAAACTAAAATTATCACTACAAGTTTGCAATATGACATGTGCAATATGAGACCCTATATCAAACAGCAGCAACAACAACAACAGCAACAACAACAACGCCCCCAAATAAAGCATCATTACTATAAATTGGCAATTGTGTGTGGTAGTTTGAATGAGAATGACCCCTATAGACTCATATTTGAATAGAACTATTTGGGAAGGATTAGGAGGTGTGGCCCTATTGGAGGAGGTGTGTCAGTGGTGTAGGTCTTAGAGGTTTCAAAAGACGTGTAGAGTTCCCAGGATGCCTCTTTGCCTCGACTTGCAGATCAAGATGTGAGGTCTTAGCTGCTCCTGCCAGGATGCCTTCACTCTCCCAGTAGACTCTAACCTCTTAAAACCATAAGCCAAATTAAACACTTTCTAAGTTGCCTTGGCCATGTTGTTTATCACAGCAATAGGAAAGTAACATAGTGGAAGTGTATGAAAGTGAAATCATACATGTTCCTCTGCTGTAATGCTTTTTATTTGTTTTACAATAATTCACCTAAAAAGGCAAGAGATGCTTGGATAGATCATGGTAGTGAAAAAAATGTGTGCTTATTATAGGATTCTATTACAATTTCCCAGTTTAACCTCACTGTTTAGACCTGTCTAGATCTATGTATGCTGTCAAGAGTGTCATATATCAATAGAGACTGGATCTTTAAAACAGTCTTATGTAGTACATATATATAATAGAATTTTAGTCACAAAGATTTTTTTTTTTCAAAAATGGATGGAATGGGAAAATATACTAAGTGAGATAACCCAGGCCTAGGAAGACAAATGGTAAATATTCCTTTTTATATGGATCCTAGATATGAATTTTTAGACTCATACTTAACAGGGAGTATTTATAGACATCATGAAGACAGAGAGTACCTTTCAGAGGTGGGAGGAGAAGGACCAGGGGATATGTAGAAAATGATAAGAGAGAAGAGAGGCGGAGCGCTAGGAGTTAAAAGTTTAAGTGAGAGTCCTGCCCTCCAGCAAAGGCACAGATGAGCCAGTCCCAGGGGTGTGAGAGCTGGCCCACCCCCTTGCTGCCCACTGCCACAGTACAGTGAAGTTGATTCTGGAGGCATGAATGTGGGTGAGCTGGCCCTGAAGGGGTGAGAGTAGGAGATCTGATCCTGACTTCTGCTGATGGCAGTATTGGGTGGCTTAGCTGGAGCAGTGCTAGAAAGTTTACCTTAGTGGTGTGAATAAGGGAGAGTGCAGGCTGACCAGTTCAGCTGTCACCCAGGCCCAGATCCACGGCCCTGAGTTGGCCCACTCCAAAATCTATATCATCTGGGAATGGTTGGGATGTTTGAAAGGGCCAGTCCTGATTATCCAAAGCTGCAGCATCTCCATGACACAGGGCAACAACTGGAAAACTGGGAGGGTCCCAATGAGGATCCAATATTGATGGTGTCACACAAGCCAGAGATCTTTTCTTTTTTAATTTAATTTATTTATTTTTATTTTTTGATAGTTTATTTACATTTCAAATGATTTCCCCTTTCCAGGTCTCCCCTTTGGGAACCCCCTATCCCATCCCTCCTCCCCTTGCCTCTATGAGGTTATTCCCCCACCCACCCACTCCTGTCTTCCCTCCCTGGCACCTGGCATCTAACAATCTCAAATCCAAGGGCATCTCCTCCCACTGATGGCCAACAAGGCCCTCCTCTGCCACATATATGGCCAGCTCCATGTGTATTCTTTGGTTGGCAGTCCAGTCTCCGGGAGCACAGGGGAGTCAGGCCAGTTGATACTGTTTCTCCCTCTATGGGGCTGCAAACTCCCTCAGCTCCTTCAGTCCCTTCTTCAACTCTTCCATCTGAGACCCCACACTCAGTCCAACAGTTGCTGTGAATTGAATTTTGGATATTCCAAACTTTTGGGCTAATAACTACTTATCAGTGAGTACATACCATGTTCATTCTTTTGTGACTGAGTTATGTCACTCAGGATGATATTTTCAAGTTCCATCCATTTGCCTGCGAATTTCATGAAGCCATTGTTTTTAATAGTTGAGTAGTATTCCATTGTGTAAATGTACCACATTTTCTGTATCCATTCATCTGTTGAGGAACATCTGTGTTGTTTCCAGCTTCTTGCTATTATAAATATGAAGCCAGAGATCTTAAACCAGACCAATGACTCATGGTAAGTGAAGATGTGTGGATAGAAGGATATACTGTGAAAAACACTGTGACATACTATAACTTCCACGATGAGATGTTGCTCTTTGGTATTGTTTGTTTCTGTGTTTTTATTTTGGGGGGTGGTGGAGTGAAGGGCAGATATTAGGGGACAGGAGATGAGCAGGACTGGGGTTCATGATGTGAAACCCATGAAGAATCAATAAAAAGTTAAAAAGAGAAGTTTAAGTGGAGAAGGAATCATGATAGGGAAAGAAGTGGTGTGTAAATTAAAAAAGACTAAAGATACACATATGTATATGTATACATATATACATACATACTATGGAAACCCAGTACACTGAAAGTTAAATTATAATATAATGAGAAGAATAAAAGGGAGTTTCAAAGGAGATTTTCTGTATGGGTAGGCAATGGTTAAAAGCTCATGGCTGGGATTGTGGTGGTCATAAGTCCTAGGATAGAATCTGTGGGATTGTGGTGGTCATAAGTCCTAGGATAGAATCCGTTATTAAATTTTTTTCTGATTGGTCATATTGTCAAGTTGCCTTCTAAATCTTATGTTTATACCCACAGACCCAGGCTGCCCTGAATCTTGATCAGAGAAGTTTTTTGTTTGTTTGTTTTTTTTTTTTTTTGGTAGGTGGTGGTAAATGAAGAGACTCATAATTGATTGAAATGCTGAGAAGAGTAGATTGCTTGCTTGTCCTAAATGGGACACCCATATGAGCCATCAAACCTTGGGCCTCAGAGAATATCGATAAATAGGGGTTGGAAAGAATACAAGAGCTGGAAGATGGTGCGGAATGCTGTGAAATGTTGCCTTCTGGACATAGCATAGCTCATGTTATAAGCTATTGAACTCATAAAGTCACAGAAATTATAGTTATTTGTACAAGATCTGTATCAATCAGGCTGCTGATGCTCTAAGACACCTTCCTAATGCTGTGACCCTTTAATATAGTTCCTTATGTTGTGGTGATTCCCCAACCATAAAATTATTTCCTTTGCTACTTCATAACGATCTGTGTTTTCTGATGGTCTTAGGCTACCCTTGTGAAAGGGTCATTCAACCCTTAAAGGAGTCACAACCCATAGGTTAAAAACCATTGCTCCAGTGGCTTGTCCCACACTCACACACATGCAAGTGGAAGAATTTGGATCAGTGGAGGGAGGGAGGGAGGGAGATAGAGAGAGAGAGAGAGAGAGAGAGAGAGAGAGAGAGAGAGAGAATTTGAGAGGAAGCATGTTGTATAAGTTCAGTGGGAGAGCTGGGGTGAATAAAATTGAGATATATTGCATATATGTATGAAGAATTTAAAGAATAAAGAAAACATTTAAAAAGAAGTCTTTAAGACTTGCCCTAAAAATGTTAATTCTGATTTCCGTTAAGTGAACTAAGTGGTATGACGTACATATTGTTTCACTCAAGATTGGTGAGACAACTCAGTGTGTGAAGACACTTGTTTCCAAGCTTAACAGCATGAGTTGATCTTTGTAACCCACAAGTGTGTCACCCACTTTGTAATCCACAAGTTGTCCATAGGTTCTCCATGACATGTATATGCACACACACATGTACATACACACTCAAAACACACATACATGCATGCACACAGTCACACACACATACACGCACACTCATACTCTCTCCCACACACTCTTCCACACAACACACATACACACACGCTCACACACACAACACACACACATGCACACACTCGCACACACTCACACACACACTCATACTCTCTCCCACACACTCTTCCACACAACACACATACACACATGCACAATACTCATACACACACTCACACACACACACTCACACACACTCACACACACACTCATACTCTCCTCCACACACTCTCACACACACATTCACACGCTCACACACACAACACACAAACATGCACACACTCGCACACACTCACACACACACTCACACACACTTATACACACACACTCATACTCTGTCCCACACACTCTCACACACACATTCACATGCTCACACACACAACACACACATGCACACACTCGCACACACACACATTCACACACACTCACACACTCACACACTCACACACACACTCACACACACACTCACACACTCACACACACTCACACACACTCATACTCTCACACACACATGCACACACTCACACACACTCACACACACACTCACATTGAATAAATGTGATAAAAAGATAGTGTCCTATTGAAAACTATATTTTTAGCTTGTGGGAACTAATTGAAGCATGCGAGGTTATTTCCAGAGGGTAAGATCATCCTTGGAAGTACTATGGATTCACAATGATCATTTTTTTTTGCTCTGATTCTCTAGTTTATCTCTACTCTATATTGTGTTTGTTCTGTTGTGTTGTCTTTCTCCACACTGTGAGTGAGCTGACAGAGAAGTCATAGAGTATCCTCAGCTTAGCATCGTTCCAGCTTAACAATACATGACTTAAAAGCAGTGATGCCCACATAAGTGGTTTTACTGATTGGTTCTGATTGCTTTGAATTGGATCACCTGGCAATTTTCAGGCCAACAGTATGGTCAAAGGGCCAAGGTTCTTTGTCAGCTTAGGAGTCAGTGTCTAAATATTCCTGGCTTTTCCCCCATGAAAGGTCCTGAGCTAAGATGACTGTGTCCTGTAGCTTAGACATGACTTTCAGAAGTCTTCTTTCCATTACATTGAAAATATTGCTATTATGAAAAGATTGGCCTTGACCTTTGCAAATGTCAGAGGGGATTTTGATTATGGCCAAAGCATCTCACCTGTACAAGACATTGTTTGTTAAGGAGCTTCGGTGTTCATGGCATTGCAAGGAACCTTTTTGTCTGTCTTCTTTTAGCAAACATGTTTTAGCACCAACGCAAGTCCCTTCTTACAAAGCAATTGTCATTAGGAAATGTCACAGTATAAACTGTTGGGAGAAGGAAGACAAATCTGATTCGTGGCCGACTTAGAGGAGGGTGCTCTTCCCAAGTTTAGAAGATTTTCAACAAGCAGTCGTTAAACACACCTACTGAACAATGGAGCGGTTACTGGGATTCTCCAAAATTCTAGACACCCAGTTTGAAGAAAAACACTAAAAAAAATCTTTGTTGAAAATAGTTAATATTTAGTATATTTTCTTTTCATATTATATATATATATTCAATTAATTAAAATATTTATTGAGTACTTGCAACATGTTCTGATTATATTTATCCCTGTCTCCCAACCTTTCCCAAATCTACCTCTCTTTCCCTACCCAGCTAACTTTGTGTCCTCTTATTTTTTAAACCTGCAAAACCAATTTGTGCTGCCTCGATATTCTTGCATGTGTGGTCTTCTACTGGAGCATTAAACTTACCAAGGAGTACACTCTTAGAAAAGCCTGCTGCTTCCTCTCCCAGTAGCCAACAATTGCCAATAGCTCCATGACTACAGAAGTGACTATGTGCCCAGCTCTCATTTCCATGCTGAGAGTTGGTCTGTCTGGCTTCGGTTTGCATAGGTCTTTTGTGTGTGTTGTCACAACCATGCCAGTGTGAGTGTCTGTGAATGTGCAGCTATCCAGCTGTGTCCAGAAGCCACTGTTTCTAAGTAGTCATCTATTGCCTCTGTCTCACATTACTGATTACTGATTTCAAGATTTGTGTCTGTCTTGAATTTTTCTATGTAAGGCATTTAATGTTTCTATTGTACCTTGACAGGCATCTACCATACAAAAAAATAATAAAGCTTATTGATAGGAATCAAGTATAGAGATTATTACAAGAATAGAAATGCTTGTTGGAGGAAATGGGATCAGATCCAAGGATGAAAAAGAGGTGGAGATGAGTGTATGAAAAGCCTATGACTGTGGCAGAAATTGAGCTAGTCACAAAAGTGGGAAAGGAATTCATTTGATACCGAGGTTGAGATAATCATTAGGTATCACCAGTGATCTTAACTTTCCAAAACTACAAAGGCAGCCTCTTTGCTTTAAAAGCAAACATTTTCCTAGCTTTGTGTTAGAATGCTGGACAATTTAGAGAATAGCTCACTGCTCCAATCTCTAACTATATATTCAGTTAAGAATATCTCCCTCCAATGAGGAGTTGGGAACACAAATTTAAAGACATACTCACTGAAAAATATTTCTATGTGATACCCTTAGATCACGATCAAGTTTGATACATACCCACCTGCGCACATATCCAAGGAAGGAAGAGGATCCAGAGAGAATGGATCCATAAATGTTAAAATAGTGAGAACATCAAATCTGCTCTCTCTCTCTCTCTCTCTCTCTCTCTCTCTCTCTCTCTCTCCTTTCTCTCCCTCCCTTTCTTTTACTTCTCTTCCTTCCCTGTCTGTCTTTCCTCCCCATCTCCCCTCACTTTCTGCACATAAATTCCAACCTTAGATGAAATTTAAATTGTTTCAGATCTCATTCACTGTTGCTTAAATTCCACATTTACTTCCACCGTGGCCCTCTGTAGAGAAGTTTTCTTGTTTTATTTTTTTTTAAAAATTAATAATTTATTTTTTAATTCACTTTACATCACTCCTCTCCTCCCCTCACAAATCCCACCCCCATTATCCCTTCCCCTTGGGTACCACCTTGTCCTGGGACATCTAATCCCAGCAGGACTAAGCACCTCCTCTCCCACTGAGGCCCAACCAGGCATTCCAGCTAGGGAAGTGGATCCAGTGGCAGGCAGCAGATTCAGAGACAGTTCCGATTCCACTTGTTAGGGGACCCACATGAAGACCAAGCTACACATCTGCTACAAATGTGTAGGGGGCCTAGGTCCAGACCCTGCATGCTCTGTGAACCTCAGGTTAGTTGATTATGTAGGTCTTCTTGTGGTGTCCTTGACCCCTCTGCTTTGCTCAGTCCTATTCCCCACTCTCCCACAAGACTCCCCAAGCTCTGCCTGATGTTTAGCTATGGGTCTCTGTATCTGTTTCCATCTGCTGTTGGGTGGAGCCTCTGGGGAGAAAGTTATGCTAGGCTCCTGTCTGCAGGCCTAGCACAGTATCATTACTAGTGTCAGTCAGGGGTTGGCCCTCTCCCATGGGATGGGTCTCAAGTTGGGACAGTCATTGGTTGGCTGTTCCCTCAAACTCTGCTCCATCTTTATCCCTGTATGTCTTATAGGCAGGGCAAATTTTGGAGGTTTTTTTTTTTTTTTTTTTTTTTTTTTTTAGGAGGGTCTTCTATGAGAGGGTTAATGTCCCTCCCTCCAATGGAAGTCCTGCCTGGTTACAGGAGGTGGGCACTTCAGTCTCTATATCACACCCTGCTGCTAGGAGTTTCAGCTAGGGTAACCCTCATGGACTCCTGGGAGCCTTACCCATCCCAGGTCTTCAGCTAGTCACAGATAATATGTCCCCTTCTGTTATGTGTAATTTTAAAAACTCGATAGTTCTTTCAGAGCTCTGCCCAAGCTCCCTCAACCTCTTGTGGCTAGCTCTGCCAAGCTGCCAACAACCACCCTGGCTGTGCCCTTTCTCTTGCCCACCATAGTTGCCGTGGATGGAAAACACTAGACAACCTTATATTTTAAAACTAGCCAGATAACTCAATTGCTGGGTGAAGAATATAAAGTATCTTGGTATGACTCTAACCAAACAAGTGAAAGATCTTTACGATGAGAACTTTAAGTCTCTGAAGAAAGAATAGAAGAAGACCTCAGAAGATGGAAAGATCTCCTGTGCTCATGGATTGGCAGGATTAATATAGCTAAAATGGCCATCCTGATGAAAGCAATCTACAGATTCAATGCAATCCTCATCAAAATTCCAACTCAATTCTTCACAGACTTAGAAAGAGCAATTCTCAAATTCATATGGAATAACAAAAAACCCAGGATAGCAAAAACTATTCTCAACAATAAAAGGATTTCTGGGGGAATCGGCATCCCTGACCTCAAGCTGTACTATAGAGCAGTAGTGATAAAAACTGCATGGTATTGGTATAGTGACAGGCAGGTAGATCAGTGGAACAGAATTGAAGACCCAGAAATGAACCCACACACTTACGGTCACTTGATCTTTGACAAAGGAGCTAAAACCATCCAGTGGAAAAAAGATAGCATCTTCAACAAATGATGCTGGTTCAACTGGCGGTCTACATGTAGAAGACTGCAAATTGATCCATTCCTATCTCCCTGTACAAAGCTCAAGTCCAAGTGGATCATGAACCTCCACATAAAACCAGATACACTGACTCTAACAGAAGAGAAAGTGGGGAAAAGTCTCGAACACATGGGCACAGGGGAAAAGTTCTTGAACAGAACACCAATGGCTTGTGCTTTAAGATCAAGAATCGACAAATGGGACCTCATGAAATTACAAGGCTTCTGTAAGGCAAAGGACACTGTAAATAGGACAAAATAGCAACCTATAGATTGAGAAAAGATCGTTACCAATCCTACGTCCAATAGAGGGCTAATATCCAAGGTAAACAAAGAACTCAAGAAGCTGGACTCCAGAGATCCAAATAACCCTATCAAAAAATAGGGAGCAGAGCTAAACAGAGAATTCTCAGCTGAGGAAACTCAAATGTCTGAGAAGCACCTAAAGAAAACCTCAAAATCCTTAGTCATCAGGGAAATGCCAATCAAAACAACCCTGAGATTCCACCTCACACCAGTCAGAATGGCTAAGACCAAAAACTCAGGTGTCAGCAGGTGCTGATGAGGATGTGGAGAAAGAGGAACACTCCTTCATTGCTGGTGGGAATGCAAGCTGATACAACCTCTCTGGAAATCAGTTTGGTGGACCTTCAGAAAAATGAACATAATACTACCTGAGGATCCAGCTATTCCACTCCTGGGCATATACCCAGAAAATGCCCCAACATGTAATAAAGACACATGCTCCACTATGTTCATAGCAGACATATTTATAATAGCCAGAAGCTGGAAACAACCCAGATGTCCGTCAACAGAGGAATGGATACAGAAAATGTGGTACATTTACACAATGGAATACTACTAAACTATTAAAAACAATGACTTCATGAAATTCGCAGGCAAATGGATGGAACTTGAAAATATCATCCTGAGCGAGATAATGCAGTCACAAAAGAATGAACATGGTATGTACTCACTGATAAGTGGTTATTAGCCCAAAGTTTGAAATACCCAAGAGTCACTTTGCAGCAACAGTAGGGCTGAGTGTGAGGTCCCAGATGGAGGAGGGACTGAAGGAGCTGAGGGAGTTTGCAGCCCCAGGGAGGGAGCAACAGTGTCAACTGGCCTGAACCCCCAGTGCTCTCGGAGACTGGACCACCATCCAAAGAATACACATGGAGGGACCCATGGTGTTGGCCACATATGTGGCAGAGGAGGGTCTTGTTAGCCATCAGGGATTGGAGAGGCCCTTTTGCTGGAGGGTGTTAGATGCCCCTGTATAGGAGAATGCCAAGGAGGGAAGACAAGAGTGGTGGGTGGGTGAATACTCCCATAGAGGCAGGGGGAGGGGGAAGGGAATAAGGAGGTTCCAAAGTGGAGATCTGGAATGGGGGAAACATTTGAAATGCAAATAAAGTATCAAAAAAATAAAGGTATCCAGATTTTACATTAAAAAAAAAAAAATCCTGCCCCTTCCTCCTTAGCCTTCACCGGCAGAGGCTACAAACAATCGGTGCCTGAGACCTATATGTCTGCTTCCTCTGCTCCTTCTCCTGCCTTGCTTCCTCTCTCTCTCTCTTTTTTTCAATAATCAATTTTGGAAGTTTATTTTACCTGTAACCTAAAGCATCCATATACCCAACACCTACTATTCTTCCTCTTTTTTGTCCCCTTTTCCTCCTCCCAGGACCTGGAAGTCCCACTTTTTCCCATTCACCCAGTGATTGGCGTCTGCCTCTTTTATTGACACAGTCAAGAACCAATTAGGGAATCAATACCTCCCCTTACACCCTCCCACCAATTTCTGCTCTCTTTCTCAGCCTTCTCCTGCCCCCCTACACCTGATCCCCATCTCTATTCTCCTCCTCACCCCCTCTCTGACCCAGTTCCCTCTCTCCATCCACCTCTGATGTCCATTTCTATTTTATTTCCCTTTCTGAGTAAGATTCATGATTCCTCCATTGGGCCTTCCTTTATTACTTAGCTTCTTTGGGTCTGTGGATTGTAACATGGTTATCCTGTACTTTTTGGCTAATATCCACTTATTAGTGAGACAGACAATGCATATCCTTTGGGGTCTGGGTTACCTCATTCAGGATGATATTTTTTAGTTTCATCCATTTGCTTGCAAAATTCATGATGTCTTTGTTTTTAATAGCTGAGTACTAATCCATTATGCAAATGAACCACATTTTTCTGTATCTGCTCTTTAGTTGAGGGGCATCTGGGTTATTGCCAGTTTCTGGTTATGTAAAAAAGCTGCTATGTACATAGTTGAGCAAGTGTCATTGGTTGTCATAAGGTGAAGCATCGTTTTGGTATATGCTCAGCTGTGGTATAGCTGTGTCTATCCCCAACTATCTGAGAAACTGGCAAATTGATTTCCAAAGTTGTACTAGTTTGCAATCTGACCAGCAATGAAGGAGTCTTCCCCTTGCTCCATATGTGCTGGCCCTTGAGATTTTTTTATCTTAGCCATTCTCATGGGTGTAAGATGGAATCTCAGGGTCATTTTGATTTGCATTTTCCTGATGACTAAGGATGTTGAACATTCCTTAAGTGCTTCTTGGCAATCATAGGCTTCTCTGTTGAGAATTCTCTGTTTAGTTCTGTATCCCATTTCATAATTGGGTTGTTTGGTTGGTTTATTGGAGTCTAACTTCTTGAGTTCTTAAATATAGATTCCATCTTACACGCATCAGAATGACTAAGATAAAAACTTTCAAGGACAGCACATGCTGGCAAGGATGTGGAACATAGGGAAGACTCCTTCATTGCTGGTTGGATTGCAAACAAGTCCTTCATCAGATGTAGGGATAGTGAAGATTTTTCCCATCTGTAGGCTGCTGTTTTGCCCTATTGATGGCCTTTTTAGCCTTGCAAAAGATTTTAAGTTTCATGAGGTCCCATGTGTTAATTATTGATATTAGTACCTGAGCTATTGCTGTTCTGTTCAGATATTTGTCTCCTGTGCCAATGAGATCATGGCAGTATCCTACTTTCTCTTCACTTAAATTTAGTGTTTTCAGTTTTATGTCAAGGTCTTTGATCCCTTGGCCTTGAGTTTTGTGCAGGGTGATAGTTATGGGTCTATTTGAATCCTTATACATGCAGACATCCAGTTAGACCAGCATCATTTGTTGAAGATGCTTTCTTTTTTCCATTGTATGGTTATAGCTTCTTTGTCAAAAATCAAGTGTCAGTAGGTGTGCGCATTTATTTTTGGGTCTTTGATTCCATACCATTGATCAACCTGTCTGTTTTTATGCCAATAGTAGGCAGTTTTTATTACTGTTGTTCTGTAGTACAACTTGAAATCAGGGATGGTGATACTAGAGGAATTTTAATTCAGTAACATGGCTGCTCTGGCAATGAATCACATCCAAAGACCTTCTAGGTCTATGTGATCTGGTTGGAACTCTGAATTACAGTATGGTCTGGCTAGAATAAAAATACATTCTTAGTACAGACTTTTAATCACTAACAATGATGGTAAGGTTAGTTGTAGAAGGAAGCAGCCATGTTTGAAAGCGTCATCTAATTGGTGTGGCAGAAAAAATGTCAAATCAGAGAAAGACTTGACAGAATGACTCAGAGATAGGATATGTTCAACTCTCATGAGAACAGCACAGGAAGGAGAGAACATTGAAGAGCAGCACAGGGAGAGAAGGCGAGTGGCAGCTTTACAAAGACAGGTGGCAGAGGGAACAAGCTAGACACAGGTAAAAACAGAACAAACCAGAGATTGAGAATGAGCCAGAAGATTAGAACATATTGCCAAAGTTAGTAAGAGGCCAAGCACAGCAATGCAGGCAGAAGCCAAGAGAAGCCAGAATAAACCAGTTAGCTTAGAGAGGAGTTTTGAACCAGAACAGCTGAGTTGAATCAGCCAGTTCAGAAAGAACTAGAAAGGGTGATCTTATTTAGAAGTAAACCTCTGAAATGACAATTATACCTAGCAAATAAAGTTACATTTATAGACCTGCCCCTTAGTGCCTCTCATGTTTATGTGCACAGTGAGGCTTTTTAGACTAAGCACATTCATCTGCTCACTCTGTTGCTCTAGAGTTAATCTTTCCACATGAGGATTTATACTCTGGGTCTCTAAAGATCAAAGAATGATAATTTAATGATATTATATACAACAAGAAAAATATTAAAATCAGAGTGCTATAAATAAAAAGTTTCACAGAGTCTCCTGTAATATACCACTTCATACAGTTTTGAAAACAAAAGTTTTATAGGTATTAGTGATCAAATAATTGTTTTCTAATCCCCAAATCATCACAACCTCACCAACCAAACACATTAATCATTTAAGTAAGCACTGAAATTCACTTTGGCAAAGACAGGGCAGTAATAAGTATAATTTGCATCAATGAATAATTTTTTCAAACAAATGACACAAGAATTCTAAGTCCTTAGGAACCAGGAAGCAATAAGTGCTTAAGGCAACAGAAGTGCTGATTTGATCATTATACATTGTATATGTACATTTAATTATTATATTATCCTATGATGGTATGTTGTTATTATGTAAGTTAAACACAAAAGATTCAAAAGAAACCTGGAGTATTTTCTGCATACCTTCACAAAAATAGAATCATCCAAAATATGTCATCCAGGAGCTCAGGAGTGTGAAAGTAATAGATATGATCCAGATGCTTCTGAATCAGTATTTCCTTTGCTGGGACAAGGACACATCTGATGAAGCATTGCTTAGAATTTTATTTGTTTATTTATTTTGCCTTTAAGCAATGTAAAACTGAAACAAAATCACTGAAAAGACCTGCACAGTTATGAATGGGCTCTATTTATGTAAAATTTGCTGTTTGGACAGTAATGTTGCATAAGGGTGGACAAGTGTCACATGTTCTGAACAGCAAGTCTTCTTGACTGAGATATTCCATGTCTATGTAGAGTAGAGACTAGGGAAGGAGTCTAGGGAGACAACCAGAAACCCCTATTACACCAGGTAATAGCTAAGGTCCCTGATGACTCCAGGTCTAATTTGCTTGTTTGATTTTTCCCTGTTAATTTCATTGGTATCCTTCTTATTTAATTTATGCATTATTAAGGTGATGTACATTTTACTGAATTATTTTGCATTTTAAAGATAATAAAATACTTTGAAGTCATTGTCTCTTGGTTATAAAATAAGGATGAACTTGAGAAAAGGGAAACTGCCCCTCTAAGAAAATGTTTTTTTTTTTCTTTTTTCTGGTTTAATTTTACAGGAAGAAAAGTCAGTGCATACCTAGCTCCTTGACTACTCCAATGGTTTCTTATTTAGTCTGTGTGATTCATCATAAGTTTCTCCTTATCTTTCTCATACTGCAGACTAACAAAATCCACTAAAATATAAAACACACACACACACACAGACACACACACACAGACACACACACACAGGTTAGTTGTGACCCACTCTTCTTGGCTGAGATTGTCAGTTGACAACCATGATAGAGACAAAATTCTCCACATGGATATTCTATTATCTAGGGTTGCTATAACAAGACACCATAGATGTGTATTATCTTATACTCCAGAGGGTACAAGTCAAAGGATCAAGATGTCAGATGGCTTGGTTTCTTCTTCAGACTGTTTCTTTTTCAGTCTGTTCTTGGCTTATCAAGGGTGGTCTTTTGTGTGCGTGCATGGTGTTTGTGTGTGTGTGTGTGTGTGTGTGTGAGAGAGAGAGAGAGAGACAGAGAGAGAGACAGAGAGAGACAGAGAGAGACAGAGAGAGACAGAGAGAGAGCACGTGCCTGACTCCTATTCTTTTTACAAAGACATCAGGCAGGGCCGATTAAGATCTATTCTCAATATACCATTCTAATCCCCTCCTTAATGGCCCTAGCTCCAAAAACAATCACATTATGAAGTAAGGTCATTGAAGCTTCAATATATGATTTATGAGAGACAGAATTCAATCTAGAAAGGTGATGACCTGTTGTGCTTGATTTATGCTTCTCTGTTGACAAGCTTTTGAATTTTCCATGCTAAAAAGAACATAAAAACTTACCACAGAAACTCTCAGGGCCAGGGAAATCCTATCTTGACAGTCTTAATGATGATTCTAAAGGAAAGGTGTAAAAACCTGTTGATATCTGCAGGATGGGTTGGAGAGGGATTCATTGATTTCTGTTCTTTTCCTTTCTTTTTCCTGTTCTTGGAGTTATACACAATGTTCTCACTGGTCATTTCTGTGCTTCAGTATTCTTCTGTTTATTTCTTAGTGTTTCTTCCCTACTGATAATTCTTTATTAGCTGTAGTGAAGGAAAGCCCAGTATCTTTTTGATATGTGATCGGACCATCTCTGTGTTGCTTTTCAACATGTTGCAGGCCATTTTGTTACGTATTGATGTCAGATCAAGGTTTTCTGCTTATTTTGTGAAAATAATCATGTAAAATAATTTTTAACTGTAGCTAGCCTATATAAAAGGCACACAATCCAGGTATTTTATTTATAAGCCATAAGCTTAGATTGAGCAGGTTTGGAGCTTATTCTAACTTATTCCCAAGCTATCGAGTCCTTTGTCCCTTGCTGTTTCTCCTGACCATGTGCTCATGGTCCATCTCCTCTCATGACATCATCTCCATCTCTATCTTCTTTCTCCTTCTCCCTTTACCTGCAACTCCCTCACCCTATCTTCAAGTTTCACCTTTCTTACTCCACTGCCCAATAACAGGTTCTAGCCTTTTATTAAACAGTTAAATTGGGCAGCAATGTTTACATATCATCATTTGGTGTATGTGAGGATCTGCTAGTTGGGGGAAGGAATATCTTGAGAGCATTAGAATACAAGCAGCATTAGGCCAACCCACTACATAATCACAGTGGTGGTATACTAACCTACTACTTGAGAGTTTCCAGTAGAGTTTGAAAAAAAAACACTCTGAAGCCATGATTACAGAATTTCAAGTTCAGATCACAAACATATGTTTCATAATTCAAATGTAGCTCCCATATGGAAAAAGTAGATTTTCCCCACTTAATTTTGACATTGATATTTAACTTTCATGGAATCTGAAGATTTATCCTGAGCCTTGTGATTGTCAAAGACAGACCACCATGACTGAAGTTAGAGGTGTCAAATGAAAGCTTACACTTTTAAGTAAATAGGAAGGGGAAAAGGTAGCAAATAAATAGATCTATCTTTGTCACACATTTGCAGCAGCCTGGATAAATCACTTTCCCTCTTGTGTGAGGGCATCACATTATTCCCCTAATCTGAGATTGGCTGTACCCTCACTAAGATATTTCTAGTATAAGTGAACAAGAAAGTGAGTAAAATTCTATTCTAAAGCTACAGCTAATACTGAAAGAGAGAATAAGAAATAGTGACTGCTTTATATTCTGATAAATCTTGCCCCAGAGTCACTAAAACATTGGATTAGCACTCAGAACATTCAGCTCCCAAGATATACAAGGAAAGGTCTTTGGAAGAATGGGTAGATGTTAGAACCGGAACTCCAGAAGCAAGTGTGTTTGTGGTAGGAAATTCTCTTTTCTTCTAGAAGCAAGGAGGACAAGCTAAAGGCCAAAGAGAAAGAATAGATTGAAAGTAGGGTATGTGCAAGAAAAAAACCTGGTCTTACTTGCTAAGAGAGTGACCTGGATTGACCCACATTTATTTATTTATTTATTTATTTATTTATTTATTTATTTATAACATATCAGGATAAGCATATATTGTAGTAGGAAGGGAAAGAATCGAGTAAATTTGCAAAGGTGTCTTGGGCTCTCATAGACCTAACAGGGACAGCATGGCTTAACTTAAGTTTCCTGACTATATGCATCTAAGAGGGTGAATGGCCAGATTATGCAAGGTTGGTTGGGTGCAGGGCTAAGAGATATTAAAAAAAATGTATCTACAATTAGATTATTTCACTTCATTTGCTGTGGAGAATCTACAGGTGTGTGTATGTGTGTGTGTGGTTTTGAACTACTCTTGTGTAACAGGAGCGTGTGGAAAGCTGTCATTCGGGAAAGAAAAATAAGAGCATTGTGATCCCAGGACAAACATATTTTATAGGCAGTTTCTGGGCCTCATCCAGGTAAGTACAGAGCATTTGAAATTTCTCAGGATTCCTTTACCTGTCTAAGTAATGAGTACCTGCGAGGTGGAGGGCAAGACACATGCTAAAAAGGCTCTGCTCGTTCCTTTCCAAATAGCCGGGTATCACTAAAGCTGTCTTCTCAGTAGGAAAGGGAGGCTTTGGATTTGCACATGATGTTTTGTTTTCAAATGAACTGGACTAAGTTCCCAAAAGTGTCTATAGGGGTATTAAATGCTTAAAGTGTAGTTAAGGAATAGGAAGGAGCTGTTAAAGAGTATTTGATCAGAAACGAGGAAGTAGTTAAAATCATTTTTGTTTTACACACCAGAATCAAGTATCAACATACCTTGGCAACCTCTTCCGTGTGTTGGACAATGAAGTCAGTCCGTATGTCCCTCTCAGCACTCTACGCTGCTGGCCTGCCTCACAATCCAAGCCAACAGGGCGTTTTTGCATTTCACTTAGGGCATGGTATCATTTCTATCTATATGAGATGGGAGTGACCCTCAGAAGGGTGAGCTGAGTCTACCTCAGCTCTGTACAGAAGCCCATTTTATCTGACCACTGCAATGATGCTCTGCTATTTTTGGAATTTCACCTTCTGTTTTCTTTTGTCTTGGCAATCATAAACATCTGTGCACACCTGTGTCCCGCCAGTGGCATAGAGGTGTGTTATATGTGTAATATGTCAAAACGAGAAAGGTTTTACAATACTCTCTTCTAGTTGTCTCTGTCCTGAAAAAATTTGCCAAACCAGAAGCCAGAATTATTTCAGGGAGCTCAATAATTCCATGCATTAATTCCTATCACTGGTTTCTGTATGCCAGTAGATTTGTATCCTTAGCTTTGTGGATTTCTTATTGACAGAGTATAAGCCTGGAACACGAACACACTTTGCTTTCTCATCCAGCTGCCAGCAGAATGCTATTAGTCTTCTGGGCAGAATTCTTCCTCTATTCTATCCCCATTTCAGAGTTTTAAGCAGCTTTGTTCCGTGGCTTGGAGGTAACTTTCCCACCAGCTTCTAATGGCTTCAAGTTTCCTGTCATTATTTTTATACTGTGATATGCTTTAATATTTATCCCTTGATATTAACCATTTTTATTTTTACATATATGATATAAAGATCTTTTCGGAGTAGGAATGGTCACTGTACAACTATGTTTTCTTTCTGTTCTTCTGTGTTTAATAACTACATCATCATTAAGGTTTCCTGTTAGTCTCCTAATGGTGTGCAACATTATCCTCCTAGCCTAGTGGCCACTAGCACTGTAACAAGAACAGCTGTGGTTTACCCACGAGATAATCTCCACATGATTGGGACTGTTGACATTCTCCCATAGCAGGAGTGGGAGAGGAAGGTCATTAGAACCCCACTCTCATCTCTGATCACTCCCTCCTGCAGCTGCAGCCCACCTTATGTAACTGGTCCAGCTGCACATGGTCTCTAGAGGTGCTAGTGTATACAGAGGGTGAAACACTAACTGAAGGGGGACTCAATCTACGCAGCTATGGGAAGTCATTATCCATGCTGGGAAGAGACTTTTCAGTGCTTCAGCCATTTTGGGGTAACTCATACTCCTGTAAATAAGTCCCCCCAAATCTTCTAATTAGTAGACAGTGAGGTGGGATTATTGGATGATCTTTCACTGGTACCCTATGTAGGGTGAATATATATTTGTTCAAGAAATGCTTACTAACTAGTTGGGAAAAGCTGTGTGTTTTATCCTGAAGTAGTTCAAAAAGTGAAGCTGCTTCAAAAGCTAATTTTTTATTGCAGTATATTATATATTAAAAATTCCATCCATTTTATGAACTGGAAAATTATTTTAAATGACATTTTAATTATTTTTCAATAGAAATAATGTAGAAGCTTAAAGGGTGTATGGTAGACACATGATCGTTACTTTTTGTCAAATGTGATCAGATTAAGAAATACATAGGAGATTAATTAGTAAATGATGCTTCTGGGTATATTTTCTAGAGTTTAGCTCAGGACAGACCCATGCTGAGGGAGGGTGGTGCCATACTGTAGGCTTGTGATCCTATGGGAACAAAAGAGAGGAAAGAAGAATCCTACTGGCACAGGCCACCTCTTTATCTGTTTCATGTTTTCCATGACCTGATCTTCTCTGTTCTGTTCTGCTCCATCTCATCCTTCCCACTGTGATAGCCTGAGACCTCTGAAGCTGCAGGTGTAAATAAACACTTTGCTTTTAGAATTCTTCTTCTCTAGTATCTATCACGGCACTTAGAATCTAGGTGTTTGATCACTTTGGTCTTCATTTTTAAAGTCTCAAATTTGCCCTGCCTATTTCTCATGAACAGAAGAGTCCTTTGTACTTTCTGGCAAGTTAGTTGTGCTAATTTGAGGTATGGATTTTAACAAATGAACATGCATCATTCAGCTTTGCAAATGCATTTGAATGCAACAGATTTATAGTAACATGTCATGGGCCTTTCCCCAAGTGTTCTAGTCTCCATCTCACAGTCCTTGCTTTTGCTATATATGATGAACCCTGGAGATAGCTTGGGTTCTGCAGGCAGATCCATGCAGAAAGAAAAGAAAGTTGTCAAAGTTAAGTGATAGAGAATGAGCTAGAGTCCCTGAGGCTGGTTAATCATGCTGCAAAAAATTGTTTTGGAGGAAGTTTCTGTTAGGAGTTTGAAATATGAAAGCAGTGGCAAATGACATGACACTGAAATTAGAGACAATGACACCTGTAAGAGGTCATGACAGGAGGACTATGTGGCATGAAGGGACATTGGATGAAGTGATCTAATTAGGAAGGCGTGTTTATTTAAAGAAATTAAAGAGGACTGCTTACTTTTACAAGTTAACAAATCAGTTTACAGTGTACCTGCTTGGGTATATTTCACCGAAGAGTCTCTAGTGTCAATACCTCCTAATTTAGTCACACTAATCTCAATATCAAGCAATACTCTGTCCATCTGCACCACGTGAAAATCACATCTATTTTTCTTTTATGATAAGTACCTTCTAATCATAAACTAATAGTTTGACTCATTAATATTGCACAACAGACAACGTAACAGAAGAAAAGGCTAAAACTGTGAACCAAATGAAGAAATCAAAAGCAAAACGATGTATATTTACAAATCCTATTTCTTGAAGTAAAAGAGGCTTGAAGAAGGCCACACTCAACTCCTGTTATGATAACCTAAATTGTGATTTTTTTCATTACTCTGGTGACATAATCTTTATGGGAAAGAGATTTTGGAAAGAGATTAATAGCTTTAATTAAATGTTTAGAATTACTAAAATTTGCATTTAATGCCTATTTTATACAACCAGCAATGAATGAGTAATGATCAATGAAGATCATACAGGTCATTAAACAAAAAAATGTTATGATGTAATATAAATTCTCTCAGAATCTGTATTTTAGATAACATTTTGGTATGATAATATAAGCTAGGAAAATATCTCTATGCCAAACATAAAATCTTTTTTATAATATATGATTTTGTTGATTAAACAACATCTAAATTCTACATTCTTTTTCTATAGCTCATAAATCAAGTGACAGAGAACTTAGATGAAGAGAAATTGGAAGAACGTTCTTGACTTTAGAACAGTTGTTGAAATTCTGGGTCTCACTCCACCAAAAGCTGAGTTTTGACACAGATTACCTGAGTCAGAATTATGAATTTAGGACTGCCCTGTGTCTGCCCTGTGTCTTTCTTAAGTGCTTTACATAAATGTTGAAGAACCTATGTCCTAGATATTTCCACTCTTAATCAAACCACAAATTAACATATCGGAACAAACCATACACTAGTGAATAAAAACATCTCCTAGACGGTAACTAGTTCTAAAACCTATAATCATAGCCCAGTCCTTGGATCAACCCGTGGGAGATGCTGAAAATTTATAACCAATTAGTTTATTATGTGAATATTGAATTACCATGGCAACCTAAGCACTTGACTTTCTCACTCAGAAATTTTAGAGCAACATCTATTTTGGTATCAAAAAAGCAAGGAGTTTTTGGGAATGAAGGTTGAACATTTAGCTCAGGGCCACATACACGAAGGGTACATTTTATGATTCTATAGCTGAACTGCTCCCTTAGGCCCATACTACCAATTCCTACTTTTAATTCTTGAATATTAGTATAAGTCTACTTGTTTTTCAGAAGCTTAAAATGACAAAAATTAAAACACTGGGAAGCCCATGCGAGAAGAAATACAAATATATCCTAGAGCATGTGCAAGACTGACTTGTAGATAAAGGTGGGAGTCTGTAATCGACTTTCTTTGCCCACAGATGTTTCCATAAACTCACAAAATGCTTTATCCAGTGGAAAGAATACGACAACAAACAATGGACATGATGAATTATCTGTGAATTGTTGAGTTGAAACTGCTCATTTTTTCTTGGAAGAAATGAAATAAAAATTGATGAAGACTATGTGGAGCTGAAGACAGAGACTCAACCAAGCAGGGTGTACGTCCTCTTGTGATCCACCTCTAGGTGTACGAAGGCTGTGTTGTGTCCCGTTCTCTCGGGTGGCCTCTGGATCCATTCCCTTCCTACTTTTTTTCTTTCCTCAACAGTTTTTTAATATTTCAGATTTATGATCTCATAGCTCAGGATCCTACTTTAATTCTTGGTTTTCAGCTCATGTTCAAGGCAGGAAGGAGGGGGAAAAAAGTGGATGGAGCTCTTTATTGCTTTTTTAAAAATGTCAACAAATCCAACCTTTCCCCAAAACTTCCTCCTGGAGTTCTCTTTTACTTCCTTTTGCTGAGAATCTAGGGAAGCTAATCTTAACTTCTGGCAGAGTTGGAAGACTCAGCTTAGAAATGACTTTCCAGTTAGTCAAAGAACAGTCTCATAACCTCTGTTACTGCGCTGCCATTCAAAATTACTCAGGGGTCTGGACTCCTGAAGGATCACTAAAACGTAAGTCAGTGATGCTAGGCACCCCAGTGAAGGTTCTTTTAGAACCTGCTCTGTATTCTTACTGTTTACTTTGCCTGTTTTCTGGATTCACTGCTTCTTGCTCCTGCTCGATTTCTGGAGGCAGTTTGGTTCAGCTGTGGAGACCTGTTTGCATTGCAGCTGAGTCATATTCACTAGGTATGTGAGCCAGGCAACATTTGTTAGGAGCTGTAAGCAAAATGACTCAGTTCCTAAAGATGCACTTTAGTCACTACTAAGCATGGTTAAGTGCTTCAAGAGTGCTAATTGTTATTACTTATGATTTATCATTTTTGAATTACTGATTTTACCTTATGAAATTACTTGGTACATAGAAGGACTCATGTTTGGAGGTCTTTTCTAATTTTTTTTTTCACGTTTGGTACTCAAATAAAATATCTTTAATGTGATTATGATGATGATGATGACAACAGCATTGTGTGTGTATACGTACACATGCGCATACACTATAGAGCATATGCAGAGCTCAGAAAACTACTTTGTGAAGTCAGTTTTTTTTCTACCTTTTTTTTTGGGTTCTGGGGATTAAATTCAAAATTTCAAAAAAGGTGTGTATTTGTTTTTGTTTAAGTGTGTGTTTGTGAGTGGTATATGCACATGAGTGTGGGTATCCACAGGGGACATAGGTGTCAAAGCCCCTGGAGTTGGAGTTCCAGACAACCTGACATGAATACTGAGTCAAACTCATCTGGTCCTCTGAAAGAGTAGCAAATGCTCTTAATCACAGAACCATTTTTACACACACACACACACACACACACACACACACACACACACAGACTTTCCCCCCATTTTAAAAGAATAAAAACCAAGAGCCAGGGAGAAATCTAATATGGTTTAAGGATGGAAAGAAGACTACTTGGGGATGATCCTACATCAGTAGGAACGAGGATGTCAAGGAGAAATGCGGAAATAATCTGAGACCAGCTGTGACCTTTGTTACAGTTTTGCTCCTGTTCAGTCTGGTTTCATCTTCCAATTAAAACATCCACTTTTTTATGTAATGAACATTCCTTATTGCCTTTCATATTTAAGTAATTGAAGTTAATCTCTTTGAGGGAGATCTCAGTTGGATTGATATAAGCTTGAAAAATTCATTAAGGAAAAAACTAATAAAAGAAACTCTCCAGTGTGCAGTGTGGGTATTATGGTCTTAGCTCTTGAAATACAACAGAGCTTCTGTCCAGGCCAAATGCTTAGCTTCTGACATGCAAAGCAGGATTACACAAGAGCGCAAAGACAGCAAGGCTATTGTTTTAGGAGAGTTTATCTATTTGTTGTGCTGGTAAGCCAGCTGGGAGAACTCAGCACACACCTGTCTCCTAAGCCTTTGTAAAAAGGTTGTCTGAGATTGGAGTTTTAAAGTGGAAAACAAAGAAGCAGAGAAGTGGAGGAAGGACTCTATGCCATTTGATTAAATCATTCCCTGGCCTCCTTCTCTGAAGAGCTATGATAGCTTGTTCTTTCTGACTTAATTCTGTAGATGGAATTCAGAGTTTCACAGGCAGGCCAGTGCTCCATCACTGAGACACAGTCCAAGCCCCAACAAATGTTCACAAAATGAGGGAAGATGAAGTGGAAATAGGAGCATGAGAACAGGGGGAACTTGCTGTGCTAGAGAATATGCTAATAGATCTGGGTGCTGAGTGAGTGGTACATACCTATAACCCCAGCCCAACACAGGCCTGAAGAGGAGGATCCGTATGAGTCTGAGGTCAACCTGGGTAACAAATGAGTGGGACCTATTTAAAAAAAAAAAAATCTCTTAAAGAAGGACCAAATTTGCCACAAGTTAATAGATCATTGTTTGTTACCATCAGGGCTAAGTCATCTTCTGAAGAATGTTAACTTGGGAAAATTCAGGTCTAAATGTTTTGAGCAGAGTTTGAAAATGAATGGGACACCATGAAGGGGTGAGAAAGGAAACTGTAGGCAGATATGTTTCTCAACCTACTTTAATAAGTGTTCAACCTCCTCTCTAGCACGGCACCCAGGTAGAGGAAAAGAGAAGATTGTTAAGATACGGGGAAGTGGACCTGTTTAGAAAGAGTTCTTTGGGGAGATTCCAATCTTCATTGTTCTCAGTCCAGTCCACTAGCAAACACCAAACATGAACTAGCAGCTGCAATCCAGTCCACTCGGCTGATACCACACACGAATCAACAAGGGCATTTTAATCCAAAAGAAACCTCAAGGCTCACCAACCAGCCTGTGTTGGTGGAAGCAGCAAGAAGCCACAGGAACCTCATGAGAAGTTTATTGGCGAGTTTCTCTCTATGAAATTACCACAAGAATCTCAGTAAGATGTAAGATGAACCAACACATCCATGTTGTCAGTGGAGACTAGGGAGGTAGAGCAAGGCAAAGCAATGATCCAACTCCCATTGTCTGTGGGGTCATGTTTATATTTCTTCACCTTTCACCTGTGTCTGTTTTAGCAAAACACCCTTTCATCTGTGTGCCCCAGCAAAATCTCATTTGAAATCGCTGACTTTCCAAAGAAACCATGAGGTTCCACTTCAAGTAACAGATGACAAGCACACCTCATACCTTTCATATCCAGTCTTTGCTATTAGCTCATTGAAGTGATCTTCACTTGTTCGAAGCTTTTGAAGTTCCTCTTCCTAGGATTGTTCTGAGAAATGTGTTTGAATCCATCCTCGGGTAATGCAATTCTTTATTCCTTGAGGTTGTATTTCATTTTTGGAAATACTTAGAAGTCAAAAAGAAGTGCCTGGAACAAGGTAGATATCATAGTACTTAAAAAAATGCATAAATATACAATGATGTGAGATGTTTTCTATAACTATTCATGAGCTGAATGTTAAGATAATGCCTTAAGTTAAGAATAAAGCTATCTGATTAAAAAAACAAAACAGCTTCATTGGAATTCACTGGAATAATTTATACTTTCCCTGGTTGCTTTGAAAAGAAGACATTAATTTGCAATGTTGTTCTTGATCATCCATGCTTACCATCTCACTTAAAATCCATGCCCTGCACAGTCTATTTGCAACAGGTGCTTTTAATCAAGAGTTTGTTCAGTACAAGATCTCTTCATGCTATTTTTAATAATTGCATTGGTGCTGAACAGAGCTGTTTCAATATATGCTTTAGTTGCCTCAGATGAACAGAGGTAAAAAAAAAATACAATTTTCCTGGTAGGGATCTGTGGATGATGGTTGGGTTCTTTTATTAGGAGCCTAATGAAAATCAGTTTCAGTGCACTCTTAATCTCTCTCTCTCTCTCTTTCTCTCTCTCTCTCTCTTACAAATAGCGACTGATTACAAAAAATAGCTCTCTGTAGATTTTCCTCTGTATAATGTTCAGAATTTCTTCATTATACACTTTGTCTCTATGTGTGAGTATTGTGATCTAGTTTCTGATAAAGCGACAATTCTGTTCCAAGAAGAAAGTGAAATTAAGGAGAAGTTACATAAAGGATACACTGAGCCAGACAGTCCCAACACTGAAAGGTCTCTTTGCTTTGTGGTGTGCCTGAGATAAATGACAATTTATAAGTGAGTGCGTGTTTCTGAGAGTATGCCTATGTACAGACCATGCTGAGAGGAAATAAATAGTCCAAGAAGCTTAGTGGGATGAAGCCTAAAATGGGTAAAGGGAGAGGAAGTTGATTGGATATCACACAAGAAAATATGGAAGAGGGACAAGAATGAGTACGAAGAACATCAAACCATGGTGCAGATGTGACAATCTAGGACAAATTCACAGAGAGATCTACATGAGACTCCTAATAGTGGCAGCTAGTGCCAGGCATAAATGACTATATATGTGCACCACACTCATGGCTATGAGCTATAGAGAAAAAGTGTGGACTCTGCTGGAAAGCTAAAGTGTGCACAGAAGTCTCTAGAAGCTGGATGTTGCCAGCAGCCGCACTACTTAGAGACATAGATGAGTATCACATCTCCATGCCTGCCACAGTGTGCCTCTGTGTGTGTGTGTGTGTGTGTGTGTGTGTGTGTGTGTGTGTTAGTGTCATGCACAGATTAGAGTTCAGACAGGAAAGTGGTCTATGATTAAAGTCTCCCAGTCTGTAAGATGCTATGCTGTTATAGCACATATGAATAGATTAACTACATGTAGTTGACTTAATTTGGGTCATTTCATAAAGATTCTCTTCCCTTCAGTGGCAGCAGTCCCTTCATTGTCACTGATCTGTTGGGCACCAGAGGAGGTCTGGGAGTGGGACTTCTGGAATCGAAGGTTGCAGCAGAGAACTGTCTTACTCCCAGTCATTTCCTTTCCATATTTGGAGAAGTCACACGGGCGAAAAAGAAGAGAATATTCTTAAAACCACATTTGTCCTTGTCCAGCAGCAGGAAAATAAAAAGAAGGGTTCTAAAGAAGGAACTGGGTAAAGTACCATTTGTTTCCCTGATCACATCAGCCCTCACTGACTCTGTGGGGCAAGGAAGGGGAATGGATGAGTCAGCCTGCAAGAACCGCAAGGGTCATATACTCATTAGTAATCTATTGATTGATCGTTTTTATTTTATTAACATTTTGACATGTTTTCTGTGGGATTAAGAGCAAGAGCAGACTAATTTCAGCTCAGCTTAATAAATGGACAGGACCACAACTTGTGGAATTTTATGCCAGAAAAGATTTTTTAAAACTGATTTTCAACCCCTTTATAACATTTATTTTTGACCATGGGGGGAAAAAAAGCAAAAAGGTTTATGTAACACATTTTGAACAAAAACATAAAAATATACTGGAGTTACAATTTTTTTCTTCAGAAAACAGCATTTGTACCTCTTATTCTCATTAAAAGTGCTGATATGATTTTATGCATAAATTTCCAAAACAAATATATAGTGTTAAAGAAAAACAGATATTCTATGTGGTCTAATGTGGTTTTAAACTCATAATGATTATAGTATTTTCTCCATATTACATTAACCAACAGATACTTATCTGACATCCACTATACAACTTATGACTTAGAATTTCATGGTATAGTATATAAATACATATAACATAAGGCAGTGTATATTCAAAGGATGAACTATACACAGCTTCAGTGCTAAGTGCTTAGCGAGGGGTAGATATGAGGGTGAGGAGCTAGACAGATCCCTGACAGGCAGACAGCTAGGGAAAGGATCCACAAACAAATGAAAAAAGATGGCAAACTTCTGGCTTCTCCCTCCCTGTCACTGGTCTGAGTAAAAGGTCTGGTGAGCTTTTTCTCCTGTCAGTAGGGCCTGCTTTAAGCTGACTGGTCCAGGTCAGTCAGATAGGTTCAAGGCTGGGCCTGGACATGTTTATACAAAGCTATGGACTTACTCTCCTTTTCTGGTCTAAACTGAGCAATCCTAAATTAGGGTAAGAGGACCCATTCCAGTCCACCCAAGCCACTTAAAGTACTCAGTCCCTTGCAGGGGCAGGTGATGTACTTGTCTTCTTTCTGTTTTTCAAGGTCTCTGTCTGTATGCCTTTCTAAGTGGAGGCCACATGCTTCAATTGTAATAAAGTTTATTTCTTGTTGCTACCTGCTGTGCCTGAGTTTTTCCTGCTCTTTAATTGGTAGAGGAAGTGGACCAGACTCCTAGATGGTAATGAATTGGAGTTGGTTAAAGAAACTGTGGGGGAAGTTGGATATAAGTTGGGTAGGTCCTGAACAGACAACCCATAGGACACTTAGAGACATTGAGCGGTAACATTGTGGAACACAGACACATTGTGGCACATTGATCTGGTCTAGTTGGAATGACTTCTGCCTGGAGAGAAGAGGGGAAGTAATACGAAATAATCATTTGACTCTGGAGTCCAGAAGATTGAAGCTGTGGGGTTAGATATGGCATCAAAGGCAGTAAGGCATCTTTATAACTGTGAAATGTAATTGGGGTATTATGTGAGAGACTTCTCCTGGGGAGGCAGAAGAACACACACACACACACACACACACACACACACACACACTTCCTAAAGCAGCTGCATCACTCAAAAACCCACCCCACTTGGGTGATGACTCACAAAAGCTTATTTTGCTATGGAGGTCTCTGCACAGCTTGTGGGAAGCTTGACAGATCTGAACATCTGGGATCTCCCAAGTTTCCTTTTCACTGGCCATGTGACCTTTTGCTTCCTTCCTTCTTCCCAGGGGCATCTCTGCTGGCCCCACAATGGGTACTGTCAGTCCATACATAGCTGTAGAGGCTTTCCTCATATTCTGCCTGTCCTCTGATGATCAGAAACTTTTGTTTTGGAAAACTTATGAATGCTCTGAGTTGTTGGAAAAGATTAGTTTCCATGGGTGAGTTTAGATGAAGCCTCAAAAACCTACTAGGTGGGTGGGTGTGGTTTCTGTTGAGTTCTATGGAGACTTATGAAAGTTTCCCATGGGGCAGCTGCTACTATGCACATAACAGGACTGAAGGGACTCTGGCCAGCTCAAGTGTGGAAAGCATGGCTCTGGCAGGCCTTGCCTTCTCCCACGGTTTCTTTTCCTTGCTAAAAATTATTAGATTACATCCCTGAGGCTCACCATCAAGGTCTATATCATTATTTGGCCACTTGTTTGTTAACCTCTTCCTGAAGCTGACTACCAAGATCCAGCTATCAAAGTCCAGCAATCAGAAGCTCCCTTTGGCTCACCTAATTAACATGCTCATTTAAAATTAAACATCGCATAGCCAAGGCAGTGGTGGTACACACCATTGATCCCAGCATTTGGGAAGCAGAAGCAGTCAGATCTTGAGGCTTGTCTTGTCTTAAAGCAAGTTCCAGAACCATCAGGGCTACAAAGAGAAACCTTGTCTTAAAAAACTTAAACAAACAAACCCAAAATTCTAAACGCCTCATCCTAATATGGGGTTTCTCCTTGTACCTTTATAAACTTTATAAACTTCATGTTCCTGTGTGCCATGTCTGTCTCTTCTCTGTCCAGAGTCAGGTCTTTGTCCCATGACCCTCCAGGGCAAATACCCCTTACTTCTCTCATCCTTGCCCATTTTCTCTGTTCTCCTTGTTCTGCTGCCCTTCTCAGTTGACCTCTATCTCCTGGGCCTCTAATTCCCTGCCCTATGCTCCTCTGGGCAAATAATTTCCTTTGTGCTGAGTACTTGGCCTTGGGATCCTGAGGCAACACTTTTCCTTTCAAGTACTTTTTTTTTTTTTTTTTGGTTTTTTGAGACAGGGCATCTCTGTGTAGCCCTGGCTGTCCTGGAACTCACTCTGTAGACCAGGCTGGCCTCAAACTCAGAAATCCGCCTACCTCTGCCTCCCGAGTGCTGGAATTAAAGGCGTGAGCCACCACTGCCCGGCTTCAAGTACTCTTTCAAGCAGAGAACCTGCCTGGCCTCCCTTCCTTCTGGCTCTATTGCTGGTTTCGATAACACTGCAAAGTTTTGATGCAATTCCACTTTTTCCTAGAGTCATAAGGAGTTATTTTTTTCCCATTTCAGGTTTCCATGAATAATTTGCAAATTCTGGTTTCTCATCAGTTTCTCTCTCCTCCTCTGTCTGGCTAATTCTCACCTGGCCCTGCCTGAATAGAACCATCAGATTTCCTTTCTCAGACTTTGGTTCTGTGTCCTGTGAGCTCTGCTCCTCTTCTTTCTGGATCTTCCTTTTTGACTCTCAGATCCTTTGCTCCCTCAACCGTCTTGGTTCCTGCCATTTAGGAACATCGTTTTCTGGTTTGAAATGACTTCAATATCCCAATCTAAGTAAATAGCAACAAGAACAAAAACTGAACAATGAAGTCTGTGTGTCTGCTGCTACTCCTGCCCATGGGACCTGTGCAGGTGTGTGGGTGGTGTTGAAGGAAAAAGTATTGGTTGAGTGGGTAGAGTGGTGGTGGTGGTGGTGTCAGGGGAGGTGGGGGAGGGGAAAGAATAGGATCAGATATATTGTATGAAAAATCGTAAAATAAATACAAACATTGAAGAATGATGATTTCCTCTAATTCGCATATCTGTTCTATAGTTTAATCTCTGGGAAAACAGATGCCTCTAAATGACCGAGGAATCACATAGGAAATAAGATAAAAAGAGAACTATGCCCAGCTCTTATTTCATTCTACAATGGTAACAGTCAGTGTGATAGATCTGTCAGTCTGAGTTGTAGCGCTCACGGATGGTCTCAGGTCTCAGAAGAGTTTTCCGGGGTGTGCATCTGACAGGTAAAGGAGTTTACAGAGTTAGTTGGTCAGCGGGGAAACCAAGGCTCAAACACTGGAAGTCCATTGGGATGATCTTGCTGGCTAGGGTCTCCAAATGTTTTCTATATCGAGATTAGCATAATTAACGAAGTGTTTTTCAAAGATTACTCTTACATCTGCTGGAGAGCCCAGAGAAGGGATTAGTCTGAAGGGTATTTCAGTCTGAAAAGGTCAAGTGTTTAAAGCAGACGCTAAAGTGGAATGCTTTTGTGTTCAGTGTAACAGCCCAGGGCAATGTAACAGGCAGAGGCAGAGAATGGAAAAGTGGCAATCAGGCAATTAACATGAGCCTCATGTTCTACCAAAGGAGCTAGCCAGTCACATGATTGTTTGTATGTTGTTATGGTGTTTTTTGTTTTGAGACAGGGTCTTTCTATATAGCCCTGGCTGTTGTGAGGCAGGAGGATATCTTACGAGTTTATTAAAGGTAGTTGCTTTTCACTATGCAGGTTAAAAGCCAGTAGGATCTTATACCACAGAAATAATACTTGAGTACTCCAGGATCTGTGCACTGGAGATTTCATCTCCAAGTGTTATCATATCAGGCTTTGCAGCAAGTCCTTTATCCACTGGGTCATCTCACTGGTCATGTCCTTTGTTTGCACAATGTTTTTCTATTTTGGCTGGTGAGACAGAATCTCAAAGTAGTTTTACTTTATGTTTCCTTGATGGGTAAGAATGTGAACACCTTTTTACATAACAATGAACTCTGTGTTTCCTTCAAGAACTATTCAGAGAACTTGCCCATGGTTTGTTGAAGATTTATTATTTGTGCTTGATTTTCTTAAACTTCTTTTTGTTTTCAAGATATTAACTTCCTTTCTGAAGGATAGCTGTTAAAGATCATCCCCAATGTTTTAGGCTGCCTCTTCACTATGTTGATGGTTTCCTTTACTGTGAAGAAGGTTTATGGTTTCATGGAATCCCACTTGTCAATTCTTTAGGTTATTTCTTGTGTTATTAGATTCCTTTCCAGAAAGTTTTTGCTCATGTCTCTATCTTGCCTCCTTCCTAAAGATGATTCTGCGGTTCATAATTTTTTATGTCTAAATCTTTGATTAATTTTGAATTGATTTCATGTAGGGTAAAAAATATGGCTTTAATTTAATTCTTCTGCATGTAGATTGTTCGGTTTTCTCAAGGGCATTTGTCCAGTGTGTGTTTTTGACACAGGTGGCTGTATCTATGTGGGTTCATTGCTGGGTCTTCTATTCTACTGCATTGGTCTACATGTCTGTTTTGTACTAGTATTATGTTGTTTTTGTCATTCTGGCTCTGGTAGAATAACTTGAGGTCAGTAATTGTGCCACCAGGCAGAAGAGCTGCTAAGGTTGAGTGAGCCCAAACCCCCTGTAACCACAACACCCCACTGAGAGGACCTTGGCAATCAAGAGGATCAAGTTTTGTAAAATAAAAACCTGCAGTTCTCCATGCTAATGAGGTATCTATATAGTATTCAGCCAATGAGCTTTCCTTCTTGAGCATTACTTCCTACAAAAAATATTTAATCCCTGAGTAAGGTGCATGCATTTACATTCAATATTAAGTAAAACAGTTTGGACAAGGATCCTTCATGAAGGATCGCCAACGTGGAGTGGGGTGGGGAGGGCTTCATCATAAAGAGCCAGCCCCAAATCTCTGGAGAAGCCGTTCTCTCTCCTAGACCCTCTGTACTTACTCTGAGCCAAACTGAGTTCTACACCCTGTCCTGGGCTCTGCCTTCCCATTCCTGCCTGATGTACAGACACTCTGAGGGGAAGCCCTGACCTGAGACCACCCATTCCCAACTCCTACGGGGACCCCAGCGACTCCTGGGTACACAGTAGACTGGGAACCACAGCAACCATCCCAGACCCAGCTGTTTTCCACTCAAAGAAACACACATTAGGTTCCAATTTCAGACTGTGTTCTGCCTCCCCTGAGCAGTGTGCAATGCTCCTGACGTCCCAGTGGTGAGGCAGACACACAGCCTAGAAAGTAATTGTGAGACATCCAGCATTGTGTTTCTGTATGAATTATGATAGTTGTAAGGCCATTGAAGATGAACTTCTCCCTCATGGCTGGCTTTGGACCCCATTTCTGCTTTCTTTGATTGGACCCCACAACTGCCCCTTCTTAAGATTTAAAATATCATGAAATGTTAGACATACTAAGGATTCACTGAGATCCTTTAAGGTCGAAAGAATAGAATCCAAGTTTTATCCCTGGCTCTGGGTAAAAGACATGTTATTTTGATCTACACCAAAAATTAGAACATTTGTCCAGAAGTCAGCCATCGCTAGGGATAGCTAGAGTGGTAGGGTGTGTGGTTGGTTAAAAGGTGACCAAGGAATATCTCTTATGGTCAGCTGTTCCTGGCATCAGTAATTTGGGGAAGGAAGAATCTCGAAATACAAGTTGGATCCAAGTTACTTCAATTTCAGGAACAGTCGTTATTTAATGAAAATAGAGGAGCTTTACAAGTTGGAATGAAATAGTTAACAAAGAAATCTGTTCTTTAATCGAAAAGCATTTTCTTAAAAAAATTTTGTTGACAAAATATATTCCCATAGCTATAACTTTTTCTATTTTTTTAATACTGAATGTTTACTATCTGTCTTGTCATTCCAAAATTTCTGAATTTAGAAAAAATATTTTCTTAATAAACATAATAGCTATTTTATGAATATTTTAATGAAAACTCAGAGGCTATTTGAAACAAAAACACGGATATTATGTCTTAAGTATCTAACTGTTAGAAAGCCACAGGTTAGCATGTTAGCAGCCATGAAGGCATTTATCCCATCAATAAATTTAAATTAAATTATTTATTCAAGCTTCATAAACTGCAAAGAGTTATAGCTAATTTTATTTGAGCATTCGTATATTAGCAGGTTTGGTAATGTAATCCCATGCCTGTGATTACATTACTTTAGAATGTGGACATTCTAAAGAGACATATGTACCCCTCACTCTGGCTATCTGAACTGTTGAAACTAGACACCCCAGAAAAGTAGAATCTCCCTCAATAGTTTTATGCAGGGAGAAGGAAAAGTTTGACACCTGATCCAATCAGAAGGGGAAATTATCTTTTGGACAGGAGGAGAGATTTTACTAAATGCTGACAAGAGATGACTTATCAGGCCACTTTGCAGGACAGACCAACGCTGAAACAAGGGTGGGTCAATGATGGGTGGGCACACACCCACATCAGGAACACATGCCTCTTGCTCTCTATGTAAAGTTAGATTTCATTTCATTACTCCAACGTGTACTGGAATGAGCCTGGATCTCTTTGTCCTTCTTCCCAGCAGTGACCATATTGAACATTATTTTTTTTTTCTGCTCTTTGCTATTAATTTGGGTCATCTAATGCATTTGCAGATTATGGGCCACTGAACCTGGTTTGTTAGGGCTGCTAGATCATGCAAATGATATACAAACTGCCACACAAGTAGACAATTACTATGCACACTCATGATTGTGCGCACGTGCATACACACACACACATACACACACACACACACACACATCCCACAGACAAACAAACTTCCCAACAATTCTGTAGCTTTTATTTACAGTTATCACGTGTCATTTTTTTCTTAGAGATTTATTGCCAGGAGCCATCTAGGATAGGCTAAAGGCCAGAAAGTGACTTTCCTGAAGTCACTGTTTTTTTTGCATGAACTGCCGTGGGTGAGCTCTAAGAGGCAAGGCCCAGAAGAGACTTCATCTCAGGATGGATTCTTGTAGCTGATATGCCTTTCCTGCCAGCATTAAGTTAATATAATAGTCCTCGGTCATTAGTCACACTACTGAGCAGATTTCCTGTAGATCAATGAAGATGTACTGTCTGTTAGTGATGCTGTATAGACAAATGGATGATTTCTTAATTCCTAATAATGGTTCTATAGAATTCCTAGATTTGCACAAGTAATTTTGGACCCTCTTTAATACAAAAACTACATTTGGGACTCTGCAAGCCTTCATGCATCATGAGTTAATTGCACGAAGATAGAAAGCAGTTTGTAACGGATTTACAATCAAACAATCCTTCAGGTGAACTGTGAAACTGTTATCTGATAACTGAAGGTCATACAAGGGAATGGGTGATTTATTGTAGGTGCAAGAACAGAAGATAAAATATTGACTGTGTTTATCTATTCAAAACCTCAATACTAATGAGACACTAGGCAGATGGTTTGCCTCTTGACGGAACGGTGCTAACATTTTAAACTTTAATGAACCTGTGGAGCTAGTGGCAGATAACGAATGTTTACTTAGATAACTAGTCTTAATGGAAGCACATGTAAACATCTGCTTTGTAACTCCTTATTAAATTTATGATTTGAATTTGTGTTTGAACTTGTTATGAATTTTTGACAAAAGATGCTTGAAATACCATTGGTTTTATATATCCCAAAAAAGTACAAGAACTAGGAGCAATGATAACAAGATAGAGCAGAGAGAGCAGAACCCAGAGAGAAGAAGGATCTACAGAGAGAGCAGAGAGAGCAAGCAGGCTTCTTACCAGAGGACAGGTTCTTACTTGACAGCAGGGCTTCTTCTTTCTGACAAGGACAGGTCTTTCTTCTTACGGACTTGGGTTTCTTTCACTTAGCAATAGAAAAGTAGAAGCTTTTTCTTTCTGTATGCAATAAAGGTTGGAGCTTAGTTTTCATCCAGAATGAGTGAATTTTTGTGCTAGCACTTGGGCTTTTGCTTTATCCACCTCCCTCTTCCCCCCATATAAACTGATATATATGTATATGTATGTGTATATATATATATATATATATATATATCTTAGTATACGTGTGTGTGTACGTGTATGTAAGTTGATGAAACTGATGGTTGGGTTGGGCCTGGCCAAAGTATATGAGGTATGAATTTGTGTATATGAATGTGTGTAGGAATGTATGTGTGTCTATGCATATTTGCTTGAGTGAAAGTTTTTCTTTCTGTCAGCAAGACTCTCTTTTCCTAGTTCAATAGAAGCTAACTGCTCCAAACCCTCCTCTCATCTAGCCAGTGAGAGATGAGGTTTCCAGGCAAGAGAGAAAGGAGCCTTAGCAGCAAATCCTCTACCGAATTCTCTGTTGCTATACAGCATATGCTAATTACCAGAGAATTATAAAATAAGTTTGTGAAGCAAGCAAGAGTTGTTTTCTAGCACTCATTCAAACACAGAGAATTATTAAATAAGTTTATAAAGTAAGAGTTAAGTTTTTCAGCACTTATCCAAGCAGAGGGAATCATAATGTAAATAATAACAGAGATAAAGAGTTAAGTTTCCTCAGTGCTTAATGCAGCATAGAATGGTAATAATGAGTTAAGTTTTTAGCACAGAGCAGTGAGAAAGAGTTAAGTCTTCAGCACATAATGAAGCACAGAACAGTAATAGAGTAAGTTTTTAGCACAGAACAGTAAGAGTTAATTCTCTAGTGTTTAACAAACCACAGGGATTAATAAAGTAAAATAAAACATAAAGAGTTAAAAGGCCAGCGATCATCCATCTTTTGACTTGCGGCTGACACTGTGTCTTGCTCCCCTCAGACCCGGCAAGGTCATGGCAGTTTATTTTATTTTTTAAAATGTGGGAACATGTGGGTATGTGCACATGTGAGTGCAGGTGCCTGCAGAACCCACAAGAGGACGGAAGGTCCCCTGGAGCAGAAGCAGGCAGTGGTGAACAGCTTAATGTGGGTAAGGAGAACTGAACTCATGTCTCTGCAGGAGCAGAGCATGTTCTTAACACAGAGTCATCCTCTATTCCCAATTGCCAGTTGTTGACTCTCTGATTACATCCTCTATAGCACTGAGCATTTTTATCCTAACTATGCACTTCTAAATGTGTAAGTGAAGTAAAGGTCAACACTGAGTCTTGTAGTACAGACTTAAGGTTATATTTCCTCATTTTAATGATTAATCAGCAGAGAAAGATGCCCTTGATAATGGAAATTACTCTCAGTGTCATTTTAGGCCAAATGTTTTCTCCTTTTCTTATATATAAAAGGGCAAACTGTGTTCCATGTGTTCACTTGTGTATCTTAAAAACAAAGGGAAGAAAGAAGGAAGAAATAAAACTGGAACATTTATGCTGAGTGCCCTTGCTGGGCCGTTCATGTTAGTTCTATTGTCTGAAGGAGTCTTAGATGGGCTCTCTGAATAGGCAAATAATGTGTCTCTTCTAACTTGTTCTTTTCTTTTTTACATTTTATTCACATTTATTATTATTATTTTTTGCTCTAAGTGTGCTCATAAAAAACTAGAACAGCTTCAGGAGTTGAATAGCAATGTTTGTAAGCAACGTTACATTCCAGCTCTATGTCAAATTGGTCAAAGCTCCTCCAGTATTTACCACACACGGGAGATGAGATGCTTACACAAAATCACTGCATCTGAAGATCTGCTTTTCCTTTATTCTCAAAGACAACTGGAAAAAAAAGCATTGTCTTCTGTAATCAAAAACATACCACAGTATAAACAGTAACCGTTCCATGTATCACAGCTTTGTTGAGTTTAAAATTTTGTGTTAAAAAGGTCCAAGATGACTGCAGCTTCACAAAAATGGGCAACATGGAGACTTGCAAACTTCATGTGCTTCTGAAAGATATCAAGATACATTTTTATACAATAGTCACAGTTAAAAACATCCTGCTGGTAATACATAATTACACTTTATTAAGATCATAAACCAGCAATAAAGCCTATACAACTTGTATCTCTACTTAATCATGATTGGTACAGCTAATATGAGATAAGCAAGAAGTTCCTATGGTTTAGATGAACTCCTAAGACTAAGATTTTTTTTTTAAAAATCTGGGTATTGGCGTTTTTATTTTTTCTCTTTCCTTCTTATTCAAAACATGACAGCAGTTGGAGTTTTAAACTTATATAAAACAAGAACCTGTGGAGCCCAAGGCCATGCATTCTGGCCTTAGAAAATTCTAGATGTCTTTTCCCCAAAGTGTTTAGTGGAAATAAAGAAATATCTATGAGAATCAAAGTGTCAGCAAGATAAATGAGGCTATAAAAGCAAGAGAGCCAAACAGAATTGAGGCTTGGGTAGACAAGGCTCCTCAATCGAAAGACTGGTAGTGTCACAGAAAGCAATTAAAGTGCGGAAACTTTCAGGGTCAGGAGCAACGGCTTCTGCATATGACACCTATAGAAACACCATTCCTTATTTCTATTGTTAGGTAGGTAGTTAGATATTGGCAGGTTTGGAGGTTACTGAGGAAAGACTTCTACCTCATAGCCAGCGGTTTATAAAACCAGGCATCAAAACTGTAGGACTTGAATTCTGGTTGAAAGAATTGCCTCATGATTATGATTGCATTCACCCAATTGAGGACACCATCTCCTTAGGACATCTTGACAACTGGAAGAACTAAACACCTTGGAATAAACAAGTCCAGTGCCCCCAGATCCAGAATTCTTTAATAATGTTGCTATTGTACCTGTTCATATCATTCTTTCTTTAAGAACTTATTCAGGGAATCAGAAGTCATTAATGTCAAACAATCTTTCTTTATGTAAGACTTTAAATAAATCAAGAGGACCTGGGAAGTTTCTCAGACAGTTCTTGGAAATATACAGAGAAAGTAGAATTGTAGACTTTCTTGGAAAGTTGTCAATGTTATTTTGCATTAGACCTTTTGTGGAGATTGTACACAGTAGCTCCTACAGGACTGGATTGTATGTGTGGAGATTGTACACAGTAGCTCCTACATATCTGATAGGACTTGGAACAGTCTTGGTGGATTACTCAGGGTGGAACTATAATGCCCAGGATAATTTGTGGAAATATTAGCATATCGTGGTACAAATGCTTGAGGGGATAAAGAGCAGTAAAGTAAACCAGAGCATTATTCCAAATGGTCTACTATTGGCCAAGTCATCTAAGAAAAACCTACTACTTTTTAAAGTGTCTTAAAGAGGTGTGCTAGTAACCACAGAGACTTCTCTTGAGCCCCAGAAATAACTTTTGAGGTAAAAACAAAATATATAACCTGAGGAGAATCCAGAGTACGAAGGAAAGAAGGATCCCATAGAAAAGATTACTATTTCTACACCTTTGTTAAAGTCAATTTCTTATATAAGATGTAATGGATTTTTTGTTCTTTCTTATATACTTATACAGGCATACTAGATGAAACACTTAAACTCTGGGCTCCAGTTTATTTGCCTTAAACTCTGGGTCCCGGTTAATTTGCTTTTAAAGTAGGCACAATCATGACTTTATGATAAAATGATACATAAAATACCTTAGCACAGTGCCTGATGTATAACAGCCAAATAGTTTTTAGAAAATGCCGCCAGGGTTAACTGAGTAAAAAGAACCTCTTCCCATCACCCCCTTCCTCCTCTCTCCTTCTTCTTTCTCCTCCTCCTCTTCCTCCTTCTTCCTTTTCCCCTCCTCCGTCTTCTTCTTCCTCTCCCTCCCCCCTCCCCCTCCCCCCCTCTCTCACAGACTACTGAACACTGGTTTACAATGGGTTATCAAAAAAGGAAGAGGGACAGGCTTTGATAGTGTACTGAGAGCCTTTGGGTTCATTTTCTTCAACCGCGTTTGTTGGTCTAGTCTGGGCTTCCTGGACCTTTGTAACTGGAGCTGCTCTGCCATTTTTTGCCAGTGCAGTTAAATGTGACACACTGCTATTAGGGCTGTCTACCAAATGCATTGGCATTGCTTTCTCACTGTTATTTCTCATTGAGTTGCATTATATAATGCAGAGAGGCCGAGCTTGTGTTTGGACAGATCTGTGTTCTTACCTAGCTCAGAAAACTCTCCTTTCCCTTTGTGTCACAGCCTCAGCTCCATTGCCCTTGGAACTCTGACCTGTGTAATAGGTTTGGCATTTTGAACTCTCAGCAAAACACTGAAGTGAAATATTTTAGGGAGTGTTCGCAGCATTTTTAGGTGATAAGATATGATCTCTCCACTCATAAACCCGGGCAGCCATCTGCTCGCTTCCCGTCTTCATGTCTCTCTGCTGCTCCGCTCCATCTCTCGCTGCAGCTGCTTTGTAGAAAGGAGCTTATTCACAGATACTGCTTTCTTGAGCAGTTTTATAATATCTGTGCTGAGTTTTCAGATCCTCGTCATTAATCATAATATAAACCTCTAAAAGACAATCTTTGGTTCATATTCAGTGTCTGGGAACGTGCCAATTAGTTCCTTTAATACAGAGCCATTGAACTACAGGGTGGAAAGAAATCTTAGCGATTATTATTGCTGCTGATCACTTTATAGACGAGGAAATTAATTTCTCATTGCAGTGACTTTTCAAAGCCTCGTGGATGGTTACAGTAGAATAGGCGGTAAACATTAAGATATTTAAATCTGTCTGCTTTTAAGATAATCTTGATGGCCTCGTTCTTAAGAGCTGAACAGTATTCCATTGTGTAAATGAACCACACTTTCTGTATCCATTCTTCCATTGTAGGACACTCGGTGCATGATGGAAGCGTGATGGGTGGTGATAGGAGCGTGACAGGAGCGTGATGGGTGCATGATGGGAGCGTGATGGGAACATGATGGAAGTGTAATGCATGCAAAAAAAAAAAAAAAAAAAAAGATAAATCTTGAAGGTTGGTATCACCAAGTCTTTGTTTCTCGGTCCCTCTCCTTACCGGGTGTGTGATCCTTGGCATGTCTGTGATCTCAGTTCCAAATATCTCTCAAAAAAGAGTTATAAATTTCAAAATTGCTTTAGAATAAACGAGGTAAGGCATGTAATAAATTTGCCAGAGTGATTGCAAATGCCAAGTTCTGAGTGTCCTATGATCAAATGAGCCCACTGCTGCTGATGTGTTTGTATCTGTTGACTCGCTCATTCTGGGAATTAGAAATTGGGTTTCTTATTTTAAAGACTACTTTCTAATCTCTGGCTCTTCAAGACAGAAACTTTCAGTTTATATAAGTTTTCTCAAAATATGCCATTTCCAAGTCTGTAGTTATTTGTAACAATTTCCTATAATTTTTGTTTTGACATTTTTTTGGGGGAGTCTTTTAGGCTCAAGGTTATATTTTCTTACTCTTTAATATGAACCAGATAATATTTAAATACAATTCAGAATTATTGCACTATGTTCTAATTCATCATTTATAATGATTATTTTCATCATACCTCAGTCTAAGTTTTGATTTGTAACTCTCATATGAATTAGGACCTTTTATTGGCTGAATTATACCATTTAGCCGACAAGATATTAAGTAGCCATTAGCCTGTATCCCCACTTTAAAATGTTAAAGTAATATAGAAGGTGTAAACTTTTCTTAACACTCTTCATACTAAAGATGCTTCCAGCCAAATATATGAGAATTGTCAGAAAGCTGGACGCAGAGCTGAGTGAGCCAGGGAAACACACAAGGTCATTCAGAATACAGATCCACTTAACTCAATAGCAGCTTCTTGGCTACATAAACATTGTGAAGCAAGCAATTCATCAGCAGCCTCAGGCATGAACTTCCTGTATAAAATACTAGGGAACTTGACAGGTTCTATTTCTCCACCCCTTCCTTCCTGATGTGATTCTCAGATTTTCTTTCTTTGCTCTTCCCTTAATCATCCCTACCACATCATCCTAGCTATCAAAGATCCTCAGTGAAGAGTGTTTGTTGGATAACTGTACAGTGAAGAATGCGTGGCATTCCTATCATACATATAAAGGATATTTATTCATATTACTATTGCGTGGAATCTTGGTGTCGTTCAGTTAATGAACACCTACATTAATATTTTTAGTCTATTGAGGTAGTTAAGAAGAGATGGCTTTTCTGGAGTAAGCTTTTGTGTAAGATGTGTATTAGCTGTATATCCCAAGTTTAGAATACTTTGAGTAGAAGAGTATATTCAAGTCATAAATAAGTCAAATCTACACAGCACAATTTGAAGGACTGCCAATGTTTATGTCCTGCTGGCAGAGAATGGAGTAAGAAATTAAAACCTGGCATTTTGACACAAAATAGAAGTGGAAGAGATGATTTCAGTGGAGAAGCCCAGGTAAGACAGAAATTAAAGTGATTAAGGATGTAGACTTAGAGTATAATTTACAACACTTTGGAAGAAATGTGTGAATCTCTACTATATCACTATTTGGCAATGGCCTGACTATCTGAAAACTTTGTTTTAATTTCTTAATCAATATGGAGGGACCATGATGTATTTTGACGATTAAAGAGGATTACTATAAAACACATAATATAGCAACTGGCACATGCTGTTGTTTTTCTCACAGGCACTATATATCAGAACACTCCTGGGTTTGTGGTATTTTGGAGTTTTTTTCCTGGTAAACTCTCATCTATCAGACAGATCACTGAGAGCATCTTTGCATAGAGTGGTATCTGATGAATTTGTTTTGAGTGTAGCTTCTCAGACCACAAAATTATCAAGCAATGGCTGAAGTATTTCTCCTTTTTTCCTTTCTTCTCTCTTCTTTAAATCTTTCTTCCTTCCTTCCTCCCCTGTCACCATCTGAATAGCTGCCCTGGTCCCTCTTGAGTTCCATTACCCCTTTCTCCCTCTTCTGCTTCTGAAGCCTACTTGCTATTTGTGTCCTCCAAACTTTTGAGTCTTTTTTTTTTTTTTTTTGGTGGATAACAGGTCAAAGAAATTATTTGTGTGACTGCAACTAGACCAGTGTATAGTCCATAGTTGTTGTTGACACAGTTAGTGCCTCCTCTGTCCTTGCTGGAACAAACTCCTGGAGGAGGAGGATGGGGAGTTGCTTGGTCTGGAAATTTCTTTTGGTTTTAAATTCATTTAAGCTCGTTCTCTAGAGGAAGTCTGAATCCCAATTCTCAAATACCTTATCATGTAAATCATGTGACTAATAAGCCAAAGAACAGAATAAAGTGAAAGAGAACAATGGCTGAGGAAATTAAGACTATGCCTGCTGAACCTTGAAGAAGTTGCAATGTCACATAAATTACTATGAAGAGAGTGTGGAGCTCAAGTTTGGTCTGGATGTTTGTTTTTAAAAGGAGATAGCAGGTAATAGCCATCAAATTAGAGCCATGACTCACGCCTCAAAGCATGTGGGTCACAGCATTAAACTTAAGAGCCAGTCTTCTGTAAGGCAAAGGACACTGTAATTAGGGCAAAACGGCAACCTACAGATTGGGAAAAGATCTTTACCAATCCTACATCTGATAGAGGGCTAATATCCAATGTATACAAAGAACTCAAGAAGCTAGACTCCAGAAATACAAATAACCTTATCAAAAAATGGGGAACAGATCTAAACAGAGAATTCTCAACTGAGGAAACTCAAATGGCCGAGAAGCACCTAAAGAAATGTTCAACATCCTTAGTCATCAGGGAAATGCCAATCAAAACAACCCTGAGATTCCACCTCACACCAGTCAGAATGGCTAAGATCAAAAACTCAGTTGACAGCAGATGTTGGAGAGGATGTGGAGAAAGAGGAACACTCCTCCATTGCTGGTGGGAATGCAAATTGATACAACCTCTCTGGAAATCAGTTTGGCAGACCCTCAGAAAATTGGACATAATACTACCTGAGGACCCAGCTATTCCACTCCTGGGCATATACCCAGAAGATGCTCCAACATGTAATAAAAACACATGTTCCACTCTGTTCATAGCAGCCATATTTATAATAGCCAGAAGCTGGAAACAACCCAGATGTCCCTCCACAGAGGAATGGATACAGAAAATGTGGTACATTTACACAATGGAATACTACTAAACTATTAAAAACAATGACTTCATGAAATTCGCAGGCAAATGGATGGAACTTGAAAATATCATCCTGAGTGAAGTAATGCAGTCACAAAAGAATGAACATGGTATGTACTCACTGTTAAGTGGTTATTAGCCTAAAAGTTTGAAATACCCAAGAGTCACTTAGCAGGAACAGTAGTACTGAGTACGAGGTCCCAGATGGAGGGCTTGGAGAAAGGACTGAAGGAGCTGAGGGAGTGTGCAGCCCCAGGGAGGTAGCAACACTGGCAACTGGCCTGATCCCCCATATTTCTGGAGACTGATCCACCAACTAAAGAATACACATGGAGGGACCCATAGTGCTGGCCACAAAGACTGCAGAGGAGGGTCTTGTTACCTGTCAAGGGGAGGAGAGGTCCTTGGGCCTGAGGGTGTTATATCCCCCAGTATAGGAGAATGCCAAGGAGGGAAGACGAGAGTGGGTGGGGGTGGGGTGGGGAGATGGGTTGGAGAATATCCCCATAGAGGCAGGGGAAGGGCAGAGGGAATGGGGAGGTTCCAAAGGGGAGATCTGGAAAGGGGGAAACATTTGAGATGTAAATAAAATATGAAAATTAAAAAAAAAAAAAAAAAAAAAGAGCCAGTCTTCTCCTCGCAGCAGAATCCTAGCCTGTGGCCAACGTGGGAGCTGAATTACTATAGTCTTCCCCAGCTCAGGTAAGTGACAGCTCTTAAGTGGAGATACAACCTTAGACACCCAAACAATCAATGGCCTAATGGATTATCCTGATGCTAATGAAGAGCTTCTCAACCTTTCTAAGGCTGTGACCCTTTAATACAGTTCCTCATGTGGTGACCCACAACCATAAAATTATTTTGTTGCTACTTCATAACTGTAAGTTTGCTCCTGTTATGAATTGTAATGTAAATATCTGATATGCAAGGATATCTGATATGTGACACCCAAAGGGGTTGTGACCCACAGATTGAGAACTGCTGTCATAATGGTATATAACATTACAGTTGGGGATATAGTTCTGGGCTCAGAGTGTCTGTTTTCAAATATCAGTTATACTATTTACAGTGTGACTGGGTACAACTTATTCTAATTCTTTGGCTTCAATGATCTGATCTGTAAAATGACATCATGATGACACCCACACTACAGGATGCTAATTACTACAAAGGATGCTCTGTGTATACTTGTATTCAGTCATTTGGTATTGGGAAGCCAAGTTGAAAAAAAGGTCCCAAAGATGAGGTTGGTAAATTTGTGGAGATGATAAAGCAGAGAAATTTGCAGCCCACCAGTGACCTACAAGGACCTCTGTCTGGTGCAGTGACAGTCATATCTGACCTGGTTGTCATTGCCTTTCAGTTTCTGATTGGGGAACTGGGAAGACCTAATCTGGTAGGAAGATACTCAGCGGCTCATGCTGAAAAGACTGGGACAGGAAGTTCCCATCCTTCAGAGTTCTAACTATTGTCCTGCAGGCCTCCTGTGACACAGGGACTGCATTTGCACATGTTTTCCTGTGACTGCGCATCATACGAGACCCTCATCCAGCTTTCTCCAGATGTATGGGGAGACAATTTGGATTATTAACCTGCCTACACTTTGTAATATTTTTAGCCTTTGTTTAAATGAGAAGCAAACATTTTCCTCAGATGGGTTCACAGTACTTTATTTCTTAGAAGTATTTTTAGATTGCTCATTGAGCACACTTTAAGTTCTTCATAAAAACATAATGGCAAAGAGTAAAAATTAGATTATACAAGTAAATAGTTGCAGTATGATCTCAACACAGAAATAATCTGTAAATCGAATTTTTACTGTTGTGGCACATTGGAGATTGTGGAATTTCTGAGCTACAGAGGTATCACACTGTTGTAGAACCTCCCGCCTAGGTGGCTTGCCTAGTGAAACTTGTGCTTCAGATTACAAGCTAGGAAATATAATATACATTATTAAAATATTTAATATTTTCCAACTAGCATAGAAGACTAGTGAAATGTGATTCTAGACACTGCATGTGATTTAATTTTGATTGTTTTTGTTACAGTTATCTAGCTAGCCTTTGGTAGTATTCTTTTCATTTTGATTTTTCTGAGTTCATCTGTTCCTTTTTATATTTACATAATTAATTTAATTTTGAAAATTACTTTAAAAAAGATTTATTTATTTTATATATGTGAATACACTGTCACTGACTTTAGACCTACCAGAAGAGGGCATCAGATTCCATTATAGATGGTTGTGAGCCACCATGTGGTTGCTGGGAGTTGAACTCAGGACTACTGGAAGAGCAGTCAATGCTCTTAACCGCTGAAGTGGAGGGGGAATGGGATAGGGGATAACAATTGAAATGTAAATAAAGAAAATATCTAAAAAAAATAAATAAAAATAAAAATTACTTTCTTAATTAATTAATTAATTAATTAATTTTACATCCTAATCGCTGCACCCCTCATCCTCCCCTCACAGAATTTCTCACCCATACCCTTCCCCTTCTCCTCTGAGAGGGTGCATCAAGTCTCAGCAGGGTTAGGTGCATCTTCTTCCACTGAGGCCAGACAAAGCAGCCCAGTTGGAGAATGGATTCCACAGGCAGGCAATAGCTTTAGGGACAGTCCCCGTTCCAGTTGTTGGGGTGCCCACATAAAGACTGAACTGCACATCTGCTACATATGTGCTAGGAGGCCTTGCTCCAGCTTGTGGATGCCCTTTGGTTGGTGGTTCAGTCCCTGAGAACCCCACAGGTCCAGGTTAGTTGACTCAGTTGGTTTTCCTGTGGAGTCTATCCCCTTTGGGGCCTTCAATCATTCTCCCAGCTATCCCATAATAGTCCCAAGCTCTGTCCAATGTTTGGCCGTGGGTCTATGTACCTGTTTTAACCAGCTACTGGATGGAGCCTCTCAGAGGACAGTTATGCTAGGCTCCCGTCTGCAAGCATAACAGAGTATCATTAGTAGGTCAGAAATTGGTGCTTGCCCATGGGATGGGTCTCAAGTTGGGCTGGTTATTGGTTGGCCATTCCCCCAGTCTCTACTCCATCTAAAAATTACTTTTTAGGGTCATCATATAAAAGAATGTTTATGACATATTCATATATTTTTATCATTCTACTTTAAAAAAAAATATTTTGTTTAATGAGGATTGATGTAGGTCTACAAGTATGCATATGTACCACATGTATGCCTGCGCCTGTAGAGACCAGAAAAGGGTGTTAGCCCTCCTGGAACTGAAGTTACAGATGTTTGTGAGCTAACCCATGTTGGGTGGGAATTGAACCAGAATCCTCTGAAAGAACAGCAAGTGCTCTTAACCATAGAGCCATCTCAGGAACTCTCTCTTTTAAAACAAAAACAGAAACAAAACAAAACAAAACACTTGGCTGCCTTCAACTCTTCCGTTGTCCTCCCATCTCACTTGTCTTTCTCTTGCTCCTTCCTTTCCTTTCTGCAAGGACTCTCCTCTGTCATGCCACATGCATTCCATTTCCTCTCTTCTTTTCTTTCTCTCTAATATTTCTTTCCTTTTCATAGTTCTCTTTATACTTTTATAACACACACGCATGCATGTACAACACACACACGCACACATGCATGTACAACACACACACACATACACACACACATTCACACACACACACACACACACATACACACACACACACACACACACACATACATATCCCTGGCTTGTTTTGTTTAATATAATGAACTCTAGTTACATCCATTTTCTTGAGAATGTGCTTTTTTTTTTTCTGAAATGAAAATTTCATGTATGTATGTCATGCTTTCTTTATCCTGTCATCTCTTGATAGATATCTAGGCTGTTTCCATTTCATTTTATGAGTAGTGAAGAATAAACAGGCCTATGTGTATATATCTGTGGTATATTGACTTGGAGCCCTTTAGTTATATAACCAAGGGTTTCTAGCTTGACCATATGGCAGGTCTATTTTTAGTTTTGTAAGGAACTTCCATACTGATTTTCATAGGAGGAACACCCATGTCTATTTCCAACAGCAGTAAAGAAGGTCTCCTCTCTCCCCAGATCTTTAATTGCACTTGTTTGTTTTCTTGATGTTAGGCATTGTGACTAGGGTGAAGTGGGCACACACACACACAGACACACACGCAATAGTACTTACCTCAAAATTTAGTTATGATATATGTGAAGATGTTAGAACCATGCCTGGAAGCAAGTAGGAGCTATAGAATTATTTGCTGTTAATTATATTAGAACATTAAGATAAAAGATATATTCTATAAACTTGTGATGGAAATTGTACAGAACAGTATATGATAATCTTCACAAAAGAAATGAAGAATTTAATCAAATTACATTTAACATTGATACACAATAAGATAACCTTGTATTCATCAACTTAAGATGACTAGAAGAGGGCCTTAGTACTAAGTAATAACTGTTACTGAACTCTGCGCCTTAGATAAGCAAAGTTGTTGAGTCAGTTACCATTCATTACTAGGCTTTAAATGAAAGAAGTTGATAAGAGCTAAGCTCTACTGTCTGCAGCAGAAGGAGATTGATGGGCTGGTCAGTAGAGGGACTTAGATCAGTGGTAGAGAGAGTGTAGTATAGTAGTTTCTTTGAATTAAAATATTTCTTTCAAGGGTTATGCAGAGGTTTATGAGACTGAGGTTGTAGACAAAATGTCACATGCCTGGGCAAGATTCTTAAAGACTATTCCTCAGTTTTATAGAACGATTGCTGGTAGAGGAAACTCTGACTAGCCAAGCTGCAGAGAGAATATATTCTTAGTCTGAGAAGATCTCCCTTCAAGCTACACAAAGCACGCCAGTGTTAAACATTCATGAATTGTCACTGTGCCGAGGGTGTGTTTTTTGGTGGTATATCTGCTTTTTTGAGTCCTCCTTGTCCCCATTCATATTTTTGTTAGTAACCCCAGTAAAAATCCATTGGTTCATCAAATGGACTTTGGTGTGATAATTACTTTGATTTGTCATTGGTTCTCTTTCTGGGATGAGTAGATATGCCTGTGTTGTGTCTCCAAAGGAAAAGTCTGTTGTGAAACACAACAGTAAGGTGACTGAGTTTTGCTCAGAGTGGGAGCTGCTGCAGACCCAGCACCTCTGTGTTTTCAGGCCTGGATTCTCCCTTTCTATTTCTGTGAAAAATGATGGGGGTGGTCCAGCAAGGGTCCCAAAGTAGTTGCAAATATGCATGTCTCATTATTTTTAGTTTGAGAAAGAATGCTCAGATCTAGCCATGATTAACACTTAAAATTCTGAGGTTCATGATAGAAGAATAGAGGGATAATTTGATTCAGATTTTTCATCATGTTTACCTGCTTGTTAATACATTTTTTTGCATTTCTTTCAATATCAGTTATTTCCTGCCTTTCAGAAGTATTAACTTACTATTTGTCAAAATCATTGTAGATAGTGGGAATATGTACATAAAAAAGAAACCAATAATGACAAAAAGTGTACCTAGTAGAGGAAGATAAACTCAAAATTATATAATTTTTATAAATACATAATTTAATCTAGTAAGATATTATGTTTTAAAGTTTGAAAATCTCTGTTATGTGATTGTTTCAGTGTCCTTTCCTGTTGCTGTGTTAAAGAACCCTGACAAAAGCAACTCAAGGGAGAAAGGTTTATAGTTCACAGGACAAGGGAACAGCCCTGCCCCATCCCTCCTCTCTGGGCAAGGAAGTGACAACATCAAGAGCTTAAACAACTGGTCACATTGTATTTACAGTTAAGGAACAGAGAACATGAATGCATGAGTGATCAAGGCTTGCTGCTGCTCTACTCCATTTATACAGTCCAGGATCTCAGCCAGGGAACAGCGCCACCCATAGTGGATGGCATCTTCCCACCTCATTAAATGCAATCTGGATAATCATCCACAGGGATGTTCAGAGGCCTGACTCTCAGGTGATTCTAGATTCTGTCAAGTTGATACTTGATACTATCACAGTGGTGTTAAGTATTATCTGTCTGAGATAATTATCATCACAAAATTAAAAGTATTAAAAATGAGTGACACCCTCAAAAACATTGGAACAGACTAACAAGTATAAAAAAGCAAAAGTACATTTTTAATATTTATAAGAAGATACTTTGAACCTAGGAAACTAAATTCAGTAAACGTTTCTCCAAGGACTACTATGTCTGTGCTCATTTGTTCCACAAATATTGCTTGAGAGTCTCTTGGGCACTGGAGTAAATCAGTTAACAAATTATGTGAGGTTTCTGCTGTGACAAAGTTTAAATCCAGTGAAAAAGACAGAATAATAAATGTACACACACACACACACCCTCCTTCATAACTATTCTTATTTTCGAGTCCCAACATTTTCTCTCAATACAATCTTTCCCACAAGTGCCTATTCACGGACTATTTCCAAGCATGAATTATTGTATTTCAACGCTCCCAGTTCTACCATCCCCATCCCCACAGTTATTTCTAAAATGCCGTTTTTATTTATAAACCCTTTTTATGTTTTCTATTATCCTCTCACTAATACGTTATTCAAGTTTTGGTTCTTGTCTACCCTCCCAACCTATTTATTGCTGGACAACTCGAGTTATCTCTTCTCTCATCTGTTATGCCAAACTTCAACTGAAGAACTCCTCATTCTTCGGTAGAGAGAACAGCAACTTCTAGGAGCAAGTGTTTCCTTATAGTTATAGTGAAAAGCCAACATGCACTGGTCATCTTCCTTTAAAGCAGTGGTTCTCAGCCTGTGCATTGTGACCCCTTTAATGGTTGTATATCTCAGATATCCTGCATATCAGGTATTTACATTATGATTCATAACTGTGAGATTACAATTATGAAGTAGGAACAAAATAATGTTATGGGTGAGTGTGACTACAACATGAGGAACTGTATGAAAAGGTGGCAGCTCTAGGAAGGGTGAGAACCACTGCTTTAAAGTCTGTGAATGGCTCCTACTTCCAACTTCTGCTTCAGATTCCAGATCCTTGCAATTTTCTATGTATTTGTTATTCTCATCTGTATTTGATAGGTTCTTATGCCAGTCATTTAAAATATATATTCCTAGATTTTTGAAATGACTACATGAGAAAAGGCACCCATCGCTAAACCTGTAAACCCGCATTCAATACCCAGGACTTATGTGGTGAGAGGGAGAAACAGTCCTATAGGCTGTCCTCTGAATTCAACGTGAGCACTGTGGCATGTCCCCTCACCAATAAATTAAAAAACAAACCAAACAAACCTTGTACATTCCCTAAATGAATTATATCATATTATATGAAATTGTCCTAATACATATTCCCCATTTTTCCCTATCACTTACCCATCAGCTTACTCCAGTTGGCTTATGTGTCATCTACTTAATGGAAACTTAAACCTTCCAATCATCTCCTTTCACTCCCTTAGTTTTCAAGACACCAATGACAGTGACTGGTAAATCCTCATCTTACAACTCAGGAGCATTCAGCATGAGTCACCCTGGCTGTCCTTCAGAATGGGCTCACCCTCTGGGCTGTTTGTCTTCCTCAGCCTTCTTCACTCAGGGGTCACTTTTTAACTTGACTCTATCAATGTCTAAGCCCTTGCCCTGGGTTATTGTATGTAGTTACAGTGACTCAGTGCTGGTAATTTCACAATTAAATAGCTCTGTCCTCTTCTACAGTCTTAGGTTCAGGACAACACACCCAAGCGTTTGTTGGATATATTGATTTAGATGACTACTAGGTATCTCAAGCTTAAAACTCACAAACAAAATTTTCTATTTATTTAAGTTAATAAAGTCATAGGTTTCACCGTGTCATTTTCGTATGTATATGTCATTATGCTTTTTAAAATTTGTCCCCTCCCCAATATCATTCTTCACCATGCCATCCCCACCCTTACCTTTTCAGATTACTTCCTCATTCCCAAATAGCCTTTGCTCGTATTTTTATGTCCCATGTATTTCATTGCTATCTTTCCCCCTTTCCCAACCTTCTGTAAGATTTTCATCTTCTCTTTTGACCTCCTTCATATTTCTACAATACAGAAACACACACATATGCACGCAGAAACATATAATCAGACCTGGAGTCAGTTTATGAGAGAAAACATCATCTTTGTATGAGAATGGCGTGTTTTGCTTAGTGTAATAATTCTTGGTTTGTTCATTTTCCTACAGGTATATTACTTAGTTTTCTTTGTAGCTGAGTGAAATTCCATTGTGCATCTGCTCAACATTTTTCTTAATCTATTCATCTGCCAAGGCACATCTAAATTGATTTAATTTCTTAGCTATTGTAAAAACTGGGGCAGTAAACATGGACATGCATGTATCTCCATGACACGGTGACTTGGAATCCTTCAGGTATCTAGCCAGGAGTGCTATAGTTGGGTCATGTCATAGGAATATTTTGAAGGGTTTGAGAGCCCTCTAGATGGAGTCCAGAGAGTTCCAGTTTATATTACCGCCACGTAAGCACGTGTACAAAAATTTCTTTTATCTGAATGTTCAATGGCATGCACTGTTGTCTGTCTTCCACGACTTACAGCCTGGGATGAGTGCAATTTCCAAAGCAGTTTTTGTTTCTTTGTGCTTTAATTACCTTTTAAAGATATTTAATTTCATTTTCCTGATGCCTAAGTATGTTGAACCCTTTTAACGTCATTTACGGACAATATCTAGTTTTTCTTTCATGAACTCTGTTCAATTTGTTAGCCCATGTACAGATTGGATTTTTTGGATTTCTTTAGTAACTTGTTTTCATTCTTTATATTTTCTAGATGTTTTTCCTTGTCTGTTGGCAAAAATCTTTTCCCCCATTCTATAGGATGTTTCTTCATTTTGCTGATAGTTTGTCTTTACATATGTGTCTTTTTCAGAAGGTCCTTGCTCAGATCTTTAAGTGCTTTACCTGTGTTTTCCTATAGGAGGTTCAAGGAATCAGATCATAGGTTTAGGTCTTTGACTTACCTTGAATTGACTCTTTGTGTAGGTGAGTGATGAGGATCAAGTTTCATGTTATACATGTTGATATTCAGTTTCCCCAGAAGCATAGTTAAACAGGTTTCTTATCTTCTACATACCATACTACTGTATATTTTTGATACCTCCGTTAAAAATTAGGTCGGTGGCTGCGAGTTTGTAGGTTTGTTTTTGAGTTTTCTATTCTATATCATTGGTTTAAATGTTCAACTATTAAAACAAAACAAAACAGTGATACTATGCTGTGCTATTTTTTGTTATGACTCTGTAGTATAGTTTGAGATCGGATATTATGATGCCTCTGACACTGCCTTTTCTGCTTAGAATGTCTTTGCCTGTCTGAGTTCTTCTGTGACACCATGAAAGTTGTACAGTAATTTTTCCCTAGTACTACAGAGAATGGGATTGAGCTTTTCTAGGAGTGTTTTATTAAATCTGCAGAATACTTTTGATAAAGTAGCCATTTAAAAATATTGATTATGCCAATTCATAAGCATGGAAGGCCTTTACATGTTCTAGTGTCTTTTTCATTTTATGTATCTTTTCAAAGTACCATGGCTCATTTTCATTGGTTTTATATATTGTTTTTATTTCCTAATTTCATGAATTTCTGTCCTTGTCTTTACTACTTCTTTCCATGAGTACTTTTGAATTTGGCATGTTGTTTTTTGAGACATTGAGGTATATTTTTAGATGATTTGTTTGGAATCTCTCAGATTTTTAAATGCAAACAGCCATAGCTATATACCTTCATCTTAGGCCTACATTGACTTTATGGCAAACATTCTATAAGCTGTGCTTTTATTTTCATTTGATTCTAGGAATTATGAAATGTTCTCACTAATTTCTTTAGTGATCCAGGGGCCATTCAAGAATGCTTTCTTCAGTCTCCAAATATTCCTGTCATTTCTGTAGGTTTTACTTCTAGTTTGAGTCATTTATGATCTATTCAGATTTAGGAAAGAATTGTAATTCTGCTTTACGATCTTGTGTGTCATATACTTTTGAGAAGGCTCAATGGGCTGCTGAGAAGAGTGTGAAATCCATTGTTATAGGATAGACTATCCTGTGAATACGTGAAATCTATTTATCTATGGTGTAGTTTAAGCTTGAAATTGTTTGTTGATCTTTTGGTTGAATGACCTATCTGAAAGTGAGAGTGAGGTATTGAAGTCTACCTCAGAATGGCTTTTCTAGCTTGTTTCTGGCTTCCATTCACTTTATTTATTGCCTTCCTTTGACTCAGCCTGCAGTTGTATCTATCAATGAGATTTGGTTCTTGGAGATCACAGATAATTGGATTTAGTTTTTAGAACCAGCCTGTAACTCTTTGTTGATAAGTGGGAGGATATTTTCATTTACCGCTGTTGTTGAAAGACATTTACCAGTTCAAGTGGTATTTTTTTATTGTTTGGTTTTCTGATGGTTTGTATTGCTGTTTGGTCTTTTCTTTTTCGGATTAATGTTCCAGTGTTTGACTTAATGGGCTGCTCCTCACTCTCTTTTGTTAATCTATTCTTTGCATAGAAAGCAATATTTGTGGCTTTCCATATACATCTTCATATACACCTACTCCACTAGGTGGGGCCATCATTCATCCATTCACTAACTCTAGCCTCAGACATAAGATCTATTTGTGATCTTTCCATTTTGTCTCATTCTACTATAGAGAATCCAAAAGTCCCTCTTCCCATGTTTATAGTCAGTGCCTTGGTCTAAGCATTGATCTTAGCTTGTTGGGACAAGGTGGTGGTTTCAATTCTACTCTCATTTGTGCCCACATCACAGGTAGAGTATCTTTTAGTCAAACGGACATCAGGTCATGCCTCTGATGAAAACATTAAGGTGTTTACCCATCTAACTTAAAATAAAGTTCAGGTTCTTTTATACTAACCTTCTTCACGAGTCAAAAGCTAGATTTTAAAGGTCATTTCTGTTACACACCTCTTCTTCCAGCATATTTCATGCCACATATTCAAAATTTAATAAAATATCCAAAAAGCAGCTAATTAGGTTGCCATTATTTTTATTTGTTGTCTTTGGTGAGCATTACTATAAAATAGTGTGTTATACAGACAAGCTATTCAAGTGTCACATTTGCTAGTAGGAAACTGACTGTCCCTATTATCAAAATTTGAATAATTAACCTTTTAAGGTATAGATCATCACTTAAATTTCTAGGAAGGGATACTTGAAATGAATCCCGTCCAGTGTCCTGCCCAGTGCACTCCCCCTGCTGCCTTCAACAAGCTGGAGAGATGGCCACACCTCTAGCCTGTGAACCATGGGATAGCTGTCTTAGAGATCATGAGATCAGAAGAGCTGGCCCTCTCCCTTGCCCACTGTAGCATTTGGTAACCTGACAGAAGCAGTGTTAGAGAGCTTGTCCTGGTGCTGTGGGTGCCTGAGAACTGGTGGGTTGACCAGCTCAGCCAACACCTAAGCCCAGATCCAGGGTTTTGAGTTGGCTCACCCCAACATTTATCCCACCTATTAATTGGTGGAGCATGTGAAGGGGCCTTTTCTGTATATCTAAAGCTGAAGGATCTTCATGCAAAAGGGCAACAGTGGATGTCCAAGAGGAGTTTCAGTAAAGATCCAGTATTGATGGTATAGCAGAAGCCAGAGGCTTCAAACTAGACCAATGACTCATTGCAATGAACATTTGCAATAAAGATGTGTATACCAAAGGACGTACTTTGTGACACAGCATGACACAACATCTTCTATGATAAGATATCTTTTAAGGGGGGAGGTTGCAAGGAAAGAGGGAAGATATGAAGGGATGGGGAGATGAGTGGGCTTGGAGTGCATGATATGAAACTCACAAAGGATCAATAAAATACTTCTTACAAAAATTCTGGGAAGGATTATCAAATGAGGGAAAATTAGATAACAGACCATACATAACAGACCATAATTTCTTGAAGTGTCTTCCATAGGCTATCGGTTTCTTCAGTTCATAATATCTACTTTGTAGTCAAATAGACTTGGGAAGGGCTGGGACTTGTTTTGTTGATGTTGTTCCTTTCCGGTGTGATTCACATACTATTTCTCATTCCATGTCACTTTCAGTCTCTCTTACCCTCTTTATTGTTATAGCAACAGTGCCCTCCCTACTTGATAGGATTTGCCTTTCTCAATGCTTGTTGCTCATTGTTGGTTCCTCTAGGATACAATCTTTAGAGATTAGAGAATTGTGCGTGTCTTAATTTTTGGTATATATCACAAACTGAAAAAAACAAAAACTTGGCATAGAACAGATGATCAGTTATTGGAAAAGAAGATGGGATTTTCAAGGACACAAGAACAGTGTGGTTAAAATTCTATGTCTTCTAAGGTTTTACCAAGAAACAGAAAAGTAATTAGAAAATAATTTTTAGTCTAATGTGACTGCATTTCAAATATTTCTGGTCCTCATACTTACCACTAAGAGCTTTAACCGTCACACCATTTCCATCTCCTGTGTTAGTTTTTGAGACCTTGTCACTCACTGACCTGTAGTTTGTCAAGTACGCCACCATTTATGGTTAGTGGCCCCCAGGGATCTGCCTGTCTCCACCTCCTTGGTGCTGGAATTATAGAACATACCAACATGCCCAGTTCTGAGGATTACACTTAGGTCTTCATGCTTGCATGGCAAGTACTTTACTGGCTGAGTTATCTCTCCAGTCCCATAAAGTTCTTTGTTGAGACTGACTCTTTTATACAGGTCAGGATGATTTGTAAGTTGCTATGTAACCCAGACTAACCACAAACCTGAAATCCTACTGCCCCAGTCTCTTGAGTATTATCACCACAGGCATATATTAACTTGTCTGACTAACATCAGATTAATTATTAATTGTTTTTTATCATTCCTTCAAAATCCTTCACAGACAAGGCATTTCTTCATTCTTTTTCACTAGCTGTGATAAGTACTTGGTAGTTCACATTGGTGAACATTGAGAAATGAGGAGTTAATGTATATTAAATTATTATGATGGAAAACATCTAATAAAGTGGGGATCTCCAAAATGCTTCTTAGGGTAAGTTTCTGCCTGGGAATTGGGAATGATAGCAAAATTCCACTAAAGGTCTGAGCTGAGACTGTGTATGATAGAAAAGAATTCTTGGGTATTCAGGACGATATTTCTGGCTTTCTGCCTCTATGCTTAATCTCTTGGACTTATCTTTTCATATCACTTTCTTCAGAATGGTTTTTCTTGATGTTGTTTGGTGTCATCAAATACATAAAAGTGGTTAAGGCAATAGTAGTGTTTATGATGTAAGGTAATATGATGAAGACACATTACAGTGTATTTGTTTCTTTATATTAGACATTCTTCAGAGTTGGTCTGCTGTGAAATAGAATAATAAAAATTATTTTACTTTTAATATAGATGCTGAAGAGAAATTACTTTTTATTTTCCTCTTCCAGGCTTATTACTATTGTTAATGTTTTAACCAAGGAAAACTCTCTAAATTTCTAAATCTCTTTCTTATTTTCTGTTATTTTATTTGATATATATATTTTCATTCATTCTCCTTGGGAAAAAGTAGGAAATTCAGCTATTCTCCAAGCTATATTCTTTGAAGGAGCTCTTCCTATGAGTATTCAGGACACAGTATTAGCCTATATTTCTCAGCTTATTAACTTGCCTGCTGGACTCAGCTTCTTTTGCCCTACAGGGCCCCATCTGCAGTTTTAACAATATTGATGATTAATTCTGCAAAGAACTTGAACTGTGAAGCAGCCCCTGGGAGCTAAGCCCCACAGAGTGGCCATGTGCTCAGAGGCATCTCTACTGCAGGGACAGAAACATATTCTTGAGATGTTCCATTATGCTGCTGAAAGGCAGTCCTGAAGCTCCTTCTCTGGGTGGCTCTGGGGTAGTCACACAAATAGGCTAGATGATCCTCAGCCAGTGACAATAGTGACCTACTTTAGTCCCCATCAGGACTGCCTATCAGATGTCAGAACTTGGATTGTTTCTCACCCCTAAGAAAGAGATAATTCTGCAGTTCATACAATTTGTTATTATTTGAAACTAATTTTCACCCTGCATTTTTACTATCAGAGTTGCACTGCGTAGGATGATGCATTGGTAATATTTTTGCAATATGGAAGAGCCTTGGATTTGAGACTATTATTTCCATCAGGTATGAATCAAATGATCTGGGAAATAGGTTTCTTTTATTTCATTGTAAAATGTTCTTTCTCAAGATGGTTGAAATATTAAACAGACTATATATGAAAGTACCTGGCACAATGAACCAAATCAGCATGGAACTGAAAAGGTAATTGCATGTCACAACAATTTCCTAAGCTGGCAGATGTTGGAGAACTCTGCTATTAAGGTCGTAGTCCTCCATGTACAGATGGCTCTCTGAGCTCAGCACAAAATGGAGGACTCCCTTTTTCAGAAGGGCTTCCCTTTCTCTGCCTGACTTTGTCTGGAGAGTGTCCCTGAGCATAGGTGCCTGACCTCATCTAAAGAATGACCCAGTGCAGAGCTCTCTGCAAGTACTGCATGACTCAGCACACAAATCCCACTGTGGCTTTCCACCCACAAAATAACTAGGTGCTATTATTCAATAGACCAATTGGCCCTCATATATATCTTATCCCTGGAACAATAAAGCAGAGTTGTCTCACTGCAGTGGTCTCTGGAAGATCTTTAGCCAAACTCACAACCATCCAAACCCTGCTGTCTGCTTCTGCTCCTTTTGTTTGCATGGACTGATGCCAATGACCCCTGAGGAGAAGGGAGACCCACAGATGGAACATCTGTATTCACATTTGCCTTACTTATTTATTCTTGAGTGCTTTGGTATTTTAAAGACAAAGAGTAACAACATACCTGTGTCTAATTTTAAAAGGACCCAAGTATGGATTAGCATGTGTTGCCTAAAACTTAGTACAAAACTTCTTAAATTAGCTAGAAAAATGTAATCATAATTTAGTTACTTTAAAAACAATATAGACAAACATATTCACTTAGTGTTGAACTCATTGAAGACATTTAGAAAATTTATTTCAATGACTGTTTCACTAACAAATTATTTTTAAAAATAAAATGAGAAGCAAGGTGATCATACAGAATAACTTAGAATATGATACAGTGTATCAAGCAGCAATTATTTCCTCATTTCCTTCTAAATATCTCTCTCTTCCTAAAAACATTTCATTCTCTTACATTTGTTTCACTGATTTGTTATAGATTATAAATGGTTAGAGTAAAGTATCTATTGTTCCCCTCCCTTGCTCCCATGCACTGAATCCATTAATCTGATTTTCATGCTGTTTTAGAGTGTTATAGAATTATTTTATAACAAGGTACAGAGAGTTTCAGGCATATGGTTATAAAATATTTACTAGTTATATTTTAATACCTTAGAATTAAAAGCCATTTTATCAGTTTCATGTTTATAATTAAAAAAAAAAAAAGAGCCCTGCCAGTTATCATAAAAGCTTATTATTTACCGACATTCCTGGATGTCTTGACCTGATCCCACTTCTGCCCTTGCAGCTTGTTCTTGCCACTGGACCCTTCCTTACCTTCTGGATTTGATTGACGACTTTGATAGTCTTTCCATAATCATTTTATTCTCTAAATGCCATTTCTTAATATAACCAATTGTTAAGAAACAAAGCCACCAGTTTTTTAATGCCACCACATAGTTATCTAATTCCCAGAGAAATAGTTTAAACTTGATCAGTGAGTGATAAACTCCACCACTAGACATCAGTGCTCGCTGTATTCCAGTGATTTCACACTTGATTGTACTTTCTTCTCCTGCCTCCCTGCTTTCTGTCTGGTCCCCATCCCACGCAATTTTTTTCTTTGAAAATGACATGGTCTTTCCTTCCTTAGTACCAAATGTGCTTAATACTTTGAGATGGCTTAAATAATGTGGGTTAATAGAATTTGGATTGTAAGACCTGCAGGAATGAGTTCGGGTCACAGCCAAGAACTGGAGATGGTTGGCATAGTTACTTATTACAAAACAAGGGACTCATAAAGGCACTGATGAAAGCATCAGCATGTTTATAATTGGAGCTTTATTTTAATCCTGTCCTTGATGCTGATTAATGTTATGATTCCAGAGGAACAAACTTAGTAGCTGAAAAACAACACCTCTTAATGATGAACTCAAATCATCTTCTCACTGGAAAATTTTGACATTTTGGAAAAAGTAATTTGAAGGGAAGAGGAAGGTGATGGTTTGGATCAACTTTGAGAAAGATGTGAGCTTTGAGAAGGAGCTTTAAGAATAAGAGATACCCTTAACTTTATGAATACTGTAATAAACTTTATAAGCAGGGTAACTGCAGACACATGACTGGGCCCTAAGTGTAGGATAAAGCCTTTGTCTGTGGAAATGGAAAAGTACTTGTGATTACAGAGAGAAGAAGGATGAGAGAGAGAGAGAGAGAGAGAGAGAATGAGAGAGATATATGCGACAGAGAGATAGACATGAGACAATGACAGACAGAGAAAAAGGCAGAGAGACAGACAGAGATAGGGACCAAGACAGAGAAACGGAGACAGAGAGTGCATGAGAACAAGCAAGTGAGACTTTCTTCCATCATGTGTGGTTGCTGGGGTGAAATAACTAGAAAGAGTAAGAGGGAGTAGAAGACCAGTCCTCTGTTCCCAATGTGTGGGGTTCTCTGCTTTTGCTTTAAGTGGGACGTAGGTTGTTTGGTTTGGCTGTCCTAATGACTGTGCAACAGGTGAATTTCCCTGAACGAAATTGCCAAAGAGTAATATTTTTGTTCCTAATCATTTAATGGAAATGTCTTAACCAATTTGTGTATGTGAATGTCGCATGTTTGTCTGCATATGCATGTATGTTCATATGATGGCCAGAAGTTGATGGTGAGTATTTTCCTCCATCACTTTGCTTCCTGTGATTTTGAGACACGGCCTCAAAGCTGTGATAAAAATCCATGGCTTGTGTATTGAGGAGATCCAGAGGCATTTTCATTTGTAACGATGATGGGATTTAGATAGTAACCCTACCATCATTTCTCACACTGCCTTTGCCTAACAATGTAGAAAATGAATTTTACTCCATGAAATTCCTCAGTATTAAATTCTATTTTCACCCAATATTTCTTAAAATCTCCACTTCAGACAGATGTGTTATAAGACACATTAATTTTATTTTTTGAGCAGCATGGTAATAACAAGGCAGGCGGACTGATTGTCTCATTCAAACGTGAAGTAATTTTGACTGAACACTATATATAATACAATATCTTTAGACTAAACACCATAATTAAATCATCCATTCTACATGTATTTTCTTCCTCTAGGTAAATGTCTTGGAAAGAGTGTAATTTGACTTAATGGGAGTTTTGATTGCTCTATAGTTGTCTGAAAGTATAAAATTCTATGGCACATTCCAGCTCCATGAGAGATAGGACAGAGCATATCTATCTATCAATCAATCTATCTATCTATCTATCTATCTATCTATCATCTATCACATATCTTTCAATCATCTATCATATATCATCTATCTCTATCTATCTATCTATCTATCTATCTATCATCTATCTTTCCATCATCTATCATCTCTATCTATCTATCTATTATTTTCTGAAAAAAGAAAGAGTGAATTTCTGTTTGAAATGCTCTTTGAGCATATGCGTAGATTAAATCAAGAATGTGGATACTTGGGTTCAGAGTGTTCAAGAAAAGAAGCCTCAGTGGTCCTTAAGACTCAGGAATATAAGAAGGATCATATGGCTAGAGAGGAATTGATAGGTAGAAAGCAATGGGGAATAAGGTAATTATGACACCTAGGAATCCGTGAGTGCCACTCTAAGCTGAGCATCCTGTCCTGCTAGCTGTAAGCTCTCACCACACCTGTCATACTTCCTGCTGTAGTTTTATACCTTCTCTAACATTTGGCTAATAGCAATCTCTGGTTATTGAATTGGTGAACCAAGTTTGCATTTCCTCTATCATTTCATGTGCTTCTGCTGAGATACTAAGAAGAGAAAATTACATATGGAGAAATGAGGAAATGACATCATTTTCCACATCAGCCAATAAAGGTAATTTGAAAAAGACATTCAAAACACCTCCCAGTCTTTGCATAGTTTCCTTGCCATCTTTACTACTTCCATTTTTTTCTAGAGGAAAGACAACAATAATATTTTATTTGGAAATTTGAATAAACATGATTGTTTTGTCCTTTTTTGCATATGCATGAAATAAATCATCAATTAATTTATGTTTCAATTATATTTTAAGTAGTAATTATCTTACCAAATAGTACGTTGTATGTTAGACTTTTTCAAGTACTGGAGACACAGCAATTCACACAACAGAGCGTAGCTCAGGTAGACCAAATATTCTATTTGAGAAGTAGGAAATAAATCAAAACCAAATTATTGGCAAGTGTTGTAATGAAATCAAGACCAAATAATAGGGTAGAGAGTGGCAGGAATTGGACACATAGCTGTATCAACTGTGAGCATCAAGAAAAACTTCTTGGGGAAAATAATATTTTGATTAAGAATTGGATGGTAACAGGGAGGCATATATGGGAATATCTGGGGAAAAAACGTCAGGAAGGATAATAGGATCAATAATTGGAGCAATGATGGTAGCTTTTATTCAACCATTTTGTGAACACGTTTTATTATCATCATTTCATTTAGTATGAAGAGATATGTTTTTATTTAGAGGCTATTACCTACATTTAAGGGAAGATGAAGTAGACATAAAGAGTAAAATTCTGCTCAGTAGTGCAGAATTGACCAGAAAGAGAACCCGAATTTAAATCTGACACCATTTCATTCCAAAGATCTTTTTCTTGTCAATTCTTGTGAACTGCATTCCTTCTTAAACCTCAAGTTTTTGTGATTGTTGCTAATATTTGGAAACAATCATCCTGTGGGTTGCCTCTTCATTCAACTAGCTGTTTTCTCTGTGTACAGAGCATTTAGTTTCACAAGTCCCATTTGTCATTTGTTGTCCCTGTTTCCTGAGTGACTAGAGGAATCCTGTTTTAAAAAGTTAAGTGATGCATGAGTACTAAACTATAAACAAGACCATCTTCTCTTAGGCTTAGGGAACACTGGGCACAATGAAGGTGGAGTGGGGACACAATATAAGATATGTAAGAGGGAAAAGGACTGTTGAAAAGCCATCTTCTGGGCAAGACACAGCTATTACAATAATGAGCTAAAAGCCATTGCTGATACCTACATGGTGTCTGTGTAAGAATAGGTCCCCTTCCGGTCAGGCATGGATGGAAGAGAGGCTCGAGGTACCCATACATTACTGCTGGATTCAGTGATTCAGAGAAGGGGATTGTCTTTTGTTGTTTACTCACTGATGACCTCACTAGGCACCACTAACTTTTGACATAGTTGGTGCTCCTTGAAGACCTTTTCTCTGCCCTCCAGACCAGCATGTCTTCATTTCTCATGAAACTGTAAGAATTTCAAGTTCCTTAAATTCTTCTATACTTTATATTTCCAGAGTTCCATAGTAGATATGATATTTTGACTTCTGTGTGAAAAGTTATTCAAGTTACTTAATATCCACTGTATCATCAATTTATCTATATGCACAGAATGCATATGCGTTTTGGTGTTTATTTGTACACATATGTGTGTGAAGGACAATGTCTTTGTAAATGTCTTTCTTTAATTATGCCACATGCAGGCAAATGGATGGAACTAGAAAATATCATCCTGAGTGAGATAACCCAGACCCCAAAGGATATGAATATGGTTTTGTGGTGGGAGGCTAGGGGACCCTCTAGAAGGTCCCAGAAACCTGGGAGGTGAGAGACACTCAGGACTAGATGGGGGTGACCTTAGCCAAAATGCACAAAAATGCTAGAAAGGGAACTCGAAGAGTCCACCTCCAATAGAGAGACATGGTCCTAAGTGGAGGGATAGGGTAGCCATTCCACAGTCAAAAATTCTGACCCAGATTTGTTCTTGTCTGAAAGAACTGCAAAGAATGAAGAAGAGACTGAAGTTTCCTTCCCGTCTATTGACGGGCCCAACTTGGGATCCATCTCAAGGGGGCAGAGGCACCAAGGCCTGACCTATTACTGATGCTATGATGTATATACAGAGCATGGCATGGCTGTCCTCTGAGAGGCTCTACCAGCAGCTGACTGAGACATATGCAGATACTAACACTGAATCATTGAATTGAAGTCAGGGACCCATAAAGAGGAATTAGGGGAAGGATTGGAGGAACTGAAGGGGAAGGCGACCCCATAGGAAGACCATCAGTCACAACTAACCCAGACCTCAGGGAGCTCCCAGAGACTGAGCCACCAACAAAGCAGGATTCAAGGGCTGATCTGAGGCCCCCAACATATATATAGCAGAGGTCTGCCTTATCTAGCCTCAGTAGGAAAAGATGTGCCTAATCCTGGAGAGACTTGAGGCCCCAGGGAAAGTGGATATAGGGAGGGGAGCACCCTCTCAGAGGCAAGGGGGAGGGGGAATGGGGTGAGAAACTGGGAGGGGCACTAGGAGAGGAGTAATGGATAGAATGTAAATAGATAAATAATTAATTAAAAATAATTGTTTATTTTGTGTGTATAGGTGTTTCATATGCAGGTAATTATGTACATCACATATATTCAGGGTCTGAGGAGATCAGAAGAGGATGTCACATCCCCTGGATATGGATGGAGTCATAGATAATCGTAAGCTACAATATGGGTGCTGGGAATTGAACCTGGGTCATTTGGAAGAACTCATCTTGATGGCTCTTCAGCACTGAGTCATCTCTCCATCATTAATATTTTATTTTTTGCGGTAGAGACTACCATTGAAACTGATGCCCCCTCATTTAGGTAGTCTGGCTGACCACCAAGCTCCAAAACTCTTGAGGCTAAAAGTCCCAACACAGAAAATGTAGACACATGCTGCCATGCCTGGTTTTTGTATGTGGGTGCTGGGAATCTGAAGTAAGTTTGTTATACTTGTGCACTAGCAAGTTCCTTGTCAACTGAGTCATCTTCCAAACTCAAATTTTTCTGTTATATGATGGGATATTAAAATATGTGTTGCGGAAAATATTAAAAAGAGTCGGCAAGTTCCAGCGCTACTCCCAGCTACTCTTCTGCTCCTGTGGTCTTGCCTGCCAGTTATTATCTCATGGAGACTCTGACTCAGAGCTCCAAAATCTCTTCACCCAGCTTGCTAAGTTTCCACTGGTGCGTCACTACCATCCCAGCCCCATGCTTCAAACCCCCATGACATTTGTGGTGCACATCAGGCAAACCCACACTGCCATACCTTTCTTTCTAGAAACCAGCCGAGCTGCAAGAAGAAAAACACCACATAAACTTAGTTCAGAAACAATGGTAACCCAATCTCTGGGCACAGCAATTAGAATCCTAATTGTGTAAGACATATTAAATCTAATTCCTCCAGTGGCAAATCCTGGCGGACCCACTATGAAACTGGGAGACACTAACAGCTACTTCTTACCCAGTGATTGGTTCCTTTATTCTTTGGGGGAAGGTTCACAATAAGTCACCTGAGTACATGACTCATTCCTTGTTCCAGACAGCCCCTCCTGGGAAAATGGAATTAACATCAAAATACAGGCATCACCAGGGCCATCCACAACAAATATGTTTTAGAGATTTTGATATATGCAAATATATTAACTGCAGCCACCATGCCATGCAATAGATGACTAAAACTTAATCTTACAATAAACTAATTCTAGCTTAAACTTTGTCCATTAGACCAAATCTTTCTTTGTCTGTCCTCTTTTCTTCTCAGCCTCCTAGGATAACTCTTTGAATCCCTATGAAATCAGATTTTTTTTTTTTTCAGATTGCACACACACTGTACTTGTGTCGCTGATTTTGGCTTATTTTATTTAGCAGTGTATTCTCCAGTTCCACTCAGAGTTTTTAATGACAATTTCTTGTTGGGGGTTGGTCTAGTACTGTGTATACAAATGCTAAATTCTGAACCCCAACATCTTGTGGCCCCCCAGGAGCAGATTCTCATGTATACAGTCTTTGTTATGTAAACCTTGCTCCCCAACTTAAGGTTTTGGTTAAATAAAAGTGGTTCACTGGGAGAATAGAGGTAAGCTGGATTTCAATTACTGGGTTGGCACTGCAGATAGGGACCACAGCGAGAGAAAGAGGAGAGAAAAGAAGGAGGGAAGAGAAAGAAGACAGAGAGAACAGGAGATTTCCATTAGATGTGCTAGACCAGGAGCACATGGCCTAGTTAAATGACCCCTAAGGAAGGAGGAGAGATAACCTAGGCAAAACTCAAACAGCTAACACTTGGGGAGCTCAACTGGAGAGTTAACAGTCTAGCATGTAGAAAATAGGGTAATTTGCCCAGTAATTGTGCTAAAGTTGATTTAAAAAAATCCGTAAGACTCTGCCTCCATTATCAGGGGACTGGCCAGGCTATATTAATAACTAATAGAATTTATTAAAACCCATTTACATTAAAATCCATTTTCTTTTTAATACCTATAGTATACAGCTCATATTTTCCCATTAACAGGTAGGAAATTCCATAGCTTTTCTATTATAGGTGAGGCTTTAATTAATGTGGATTGCAGACATCTCTTCTACATACGAATTTCTTTCTTTGGCTACATGCCCAGAAGTAGGATTGATGGGTCACATGTTGAGCTAGAGAGGATGGGGAAGAAGGGTCACAAACATAGCTCTTCTTCTTCTTTTTTGACCCTAATCCCAAGCACAGCTAGTCTGTCAGTCTTGGAAGAGATGGCCATTTTCTGCTGTGATCACAAGACATTTTCTCAGACTTGGCTGCTTGAGACAACGTGGAAGTCTGATTGAACTCATTGGACTAAAGTTAAGTCCCTGGAGAACTGAGCTGGAAGCTGAGGAGAGGATCCATTTTCTTCTTTCTGTAGGCTAGCTGTTCTTTAGCTCTTGACTGATTCCCAAGCTCACCATTTTTATCCTTCAGAACATTTTCCCATAATCTAATATAATTGGTCCATGACCATAAAATATTTAACTAATTTATTTTCTCATTGTTCTGGAGGCTAGAATGACAAAATCAAGTTATCATTAGGATTTGTTTCTGTTGAGGCTTCATGGCTTTCTCTGGCCCTTCTAGCTCTTCTCCATGCACATAAAGGAGGAAGAGAGAGAGAGAGAGAGAGAGAGAGAGAGAGAGAGAGAGAGAGAAAGCGAAGTGAGAGTGGAAATGGGCCCTTTCAGAGTAGACACACTAGTCCTGTGAGATCTGAGTCTTACTCTTAGGACCTTAATGCTTCCACAAAGACGGTTCTCAAATATAGTCACAATGGGTCAGAGCTACAGTATGTGAATCTTGGGGAAAACGTACTCAGTACATATAAAACATTTTTGTCATTGATTTAGGAGACCAAGAGCATCTTTATCAGCAAATATGCTGCCTACCTTAGAGAAATAGTTCTTTTGTTGTGTTTTTGTTTATGTTTTCACAAAACATAATCTCAATCTCTAGTCTCATAAGCATCATGCTGTATGTGTTGATTTCATTATCTCTGAACTTCCAGCTTTCTTTTATGTAATCATACAGTTGAATATTTACTAGAGAAGCTATCATTAGGCCCGTGGCCTTAAAATTGCAATATATTAAAATTGTCATATATTTTCCACACTCAGAACTCTTGTATGATTCCAGGAACGTTTTCTTTTAGTTTGTGAAATACACCATTAGCCCACTTCAAATATCCATTAAAGGAAGCAAATAACTTCAAACGAAGGCAATATCAAGAAATAACATCCCCTTTCGTCAATACACACGGGAGGAAAAGACTGCGACTTAGCAACAGACGTGGAAGTTTGCAGTTCTTATTAAAACTAAGCTCCAATATGTACCAACCTGCAGAGCAGAGGATATGAAGAGAAAAGTAGGAAAACAGCTTCTGCCAATTTACTTTGTAGAATCTAAAGGAAAGGCTGGCAAGAATCTGGTACATATTAGAAAATAATCTTGGCATTTGAGACTGCATAATGTATTACATATATGAATTATGAAACCACAGGCATGTAGGCGTGGGACAATACCACTTTGTTACCTGTATAGGTACAATTACTGATAGAGGGAGCAACTCAACTACATGCTTCTACAAATACATTGAAAAGTTCACGTATGCTTTGCAATCATTTCAAAGAGCAATACATAATATATACAGATATATAAATACATGTATTTATATAATAAATATAGCTAGTAGTAACAAAAGTAAATAGAATACAATGTAAAAACATGAACCCAAAATATCTCTGCAGTCTAAACACAGAATGGCTGGTGTTTCACTATTGGCTAGTTGTTTCTGGTGGAATGGCATGGAGACAAGCGGCTATGAGTCTCAGGAAGGCTCAATCCAGGACCAACTCATAAAAACGCCACCCTTTGCATTGCTTTAATTATACCTTGGATTGTATAAACCCCTACAACCAACAGGAAATGTTTCACCACAATGGAGAAGTAAAACTTAGTAGGAGACTCCTCTAAAGTCATGCACACACACAAAATAAAGATTGCTCCAGAGTAAACTTTGGAATTTCATAAGACCTCTTTAATGGCTAACACATGTGGATTGATTTTCTTGCATGTGGTTTGAACAGAGAGAATCATGGGATGGCACATGTGGAATAAATATAACATTGTATAACCTAGACATGGCATTCACAAGGACAGTTTCATCCTTTGTTAACATTTTATTTTTCTTTTGTCAATAAACCCCCAGTATCCTTAAACTGAGGAAGCTCAGTCAATTCTTCAAGACCAAGACACAAAAAAACCTTGATATCACATCATATCACAGAAAAACCTCAAGACATCCTGCTGGCACCAAAGCCTGTTCTCACTAGGTAGTAGGGACCAGACTCTTATAAATTTTGTGAAGTCATTGACTCCATTACCTGAGTTTTAGCTATAATGCAGAGGAACACTATAGATGTGTAGGAGAAAGACCTTTCAAGGAAAGATGGCTTATGGAAAGGAGGTGGAAATTATTTAGCCACTTCTCCCTCACAAGCTTAAATAGCTAAGTATTTACTAAAGACTCCTGCTTGAATATTCATAGACAATTAAAATAGAAAAAAACTTCATAAAAATGAATGGATGATCCTGCATTTTAGGAATGCTCCTCATGCCTCTATTATTCCACATCTTGTGGCTGTTTTGTCCAGTTACTCTATCTGGCAATGTGTTGTTCTCATCGATTTTCCCTCATCTTTATACTCACCAAGTGCTTCTGGTTACTGTTGTGGTCTACAAAGTCCTACAGAAAACATCTCATCTTCTTCAGCCAGAACAAACCAAGTCAATAAAACAACAGAGCTGCAAAATAAAAGCTCAAAAAGCAGTAAGTTCTTGATCTTATAGGGTCCAAGGCATACATGTCAGGTGATCATGTGCTCATTTCCACACTGGGATCCAGGCTCATCAGCTCTGACATCTAAAGTGGCTCCTAAGGCTGTTGATTGGTAGTGAAATAGAATTTATGTTGCTATTTACTATTATGAGAGACATTATCATTTCATTGACAAATTTGTGGTAGATCGTTATTTACTTAAACAAATTGCCTGTAAGCCTTTCAAAATGGGCAATAAATGGCACAGAGAAACATGCCTGGAATGTTTCATGATGAAGACAATAAAACCCATTTCTGCTCTTACCCTAATAGGAAAAACTCATTTACATAGCATACTTCATTGTATGGAAGAGAAATTTACTGAAAAATCTATTGCAACTGGCCACCTATATTTTCAGATATGATGAAGTAGGGGGAGAGAAGCTTCAAGTAACTCTTTGTCATGCTCAGTGCTGTTTGGTGTTCTTATCTTTCCGTGCTGTTGGGTGTCTTTATCTCTGTTCTTTAGGGTTTGGGTTCATTACATTTATGATCTTGCCTTCCCTTTACTTCTCTTTGCACTGTATATATGCTCCTCTTTCGGCCTCATATGCTGTTCATCTTGTTCTCCATTCAGATAATATTATTATTCAAACTTAAGAAAAAAATATATGCATGCAAATGAGATATAATAAAACTCACTTCTCTGTATGCTAACAAGATAATATTAATTAATAAAAAGACACAGGGGCCAGAACATCCCATGTTCTTGAGGAAAGTTATTTCTTTTGTAACATCTGAAAACTCATGATAGTTTTTAAAATAATTCCCTGTTGTGTCAGACTGATTCTTACTGAATCCTTACTATGTAGCCACAAATAGATGCTTAGCAAATATTTCTTGAATGCATATGTAGATAGATGGATTCATTGAATCAGTGTTGATATAGATATAGGTAAGTAGGAAATAAGCTGGTGTAAGATAATCTGAACCTATTAGGTTGTAAAAGAAAAGGATATTCTATAGAAAACCTTACTTAGGAGTGTTGTGATAGACAGGGACCAAAGCAATGCAATAGGATCTTCACTCAATGGAACAAGGCCCAGCTCAACTTAGTAAAGCATGGCCAAGTGGGAATTTATGTTAAAGAATAGTGTGAGAGCCTGTGGATGGGACATTACTAGAAAACATCAATGATATTCTAAGTTATTCTAAGTTAGAATAACTTAACCAGATTCTAACTGTAAACAAACCAGGCTGGTAAGAAATCACCTGTGGGGTGGTAGAAAGTGAGAAAACTTCAGATATTAAGGATTATCAAACCTTGAGGATGAAGTTTTTCTCTCAGTTAACTTAGTAGAGTTATTGTCCAAAGTGGATTTTATGAGCAAAGTTTCTGCAATACCTAGGCAATGGTTCGGGCGCCTAACTAAGTTTTGGTTAGGTGTTCTAAATGAGGAATGCAGTGGCAAGCAGAAATAAAGTCTGAGAAAATTTCCATAATTTTGGGTAGTTAAAAGGGAAAAAAGATCAATGAGAAAAAGAAAAACATAAACATATTGTCTAACAAAATTAAATACTTAACTGTGTTTGAAACCTGCAGCTGTGTAGGGGTAAGAAACTGTGGTGATTTTCTTTAGGATGTTTAATGTCAGAGAAGGATGTTTTTGGAGGTTGTGGCAGTAAGTGATGGTCACAATGCATTGGCAATGCTTTCAACTCTTTCCTTATTTTATAGTCAAGGACACCAAAGATCAGAGAAGACAAGCAAATGTTCTAGGAGCAGAGACTCCAATTCAGATCTGTCATTGATAGCCACGACACTTAAGTGCCAAAGGTAGAGACTATGAGAGAAACAGAGAGAGAGAGAGAGAGAGAGAGAGAGAGAGAGAGAGAGAGAGAGAAAGAGTTGAAGCAGTTAGAGTTAAGAGATAGTTATAAAGAATTATTTTTTTTTCAAATTTCAGATCACAAAATGAATTTTAGACAATGGCAAAGCCTAGAATACAAGTCTTGTGAGTGTTCCATTAGAGAATGGGAGAGGAGATGTCAGACGGCTGTGTTGGACATTGTATTTTAGAATAATGAGAGAAACTGATAGAAAGACAACCTTACAGCAACGAAAAACTCTAACTTAAGGTAGCACAAGAAAGTGGTGGCCAGAGTACGGAAATGTCAAATTATGTAGACGGGAACTGTATTAGGTATACGAGAGAAAGATAAGTCCTCCCACTATAAATTAGAGATTCACAGATTCCTTTCAAGGAATTTTGAGCAAAAATAGCATCATTACAAGAGAGCAAGAGAATACGGAGCCAGTGAGATGGCTTCATGAGCAAGGCATTTTCTAGGCAAGTCAGCCGACCAGAATTTGATCCCTAGACCCCACCGAGGGGAAGAAGAAAAGCGACTTTACAACCACCCTCTAGTGCCTACACCTGCTCTGGTATCACATAAACACAGACAATACATTTAAAATGAGTGCAGCTAGGGCCAGATGAGAATTGTAGTCAAGATGTTGCATATCAGAGAGGTTTTTTTATTTTTGAAATTGGAAGGAATTATAGTTACAGTAAAATGAAGTAGAAGTGGAATCAGCAAGAGAATGATAGTTCTAGGTACAAAGAGATATATATCAGATGGAAAGGTTTGCAATGCGGATCAAGGACCCTGGACAGGCAAGGAATGCAAGGCAGATGGGAAATACTTGAGATCTAGGCAGCCTTGGGTCCAGCTGGGGCTTTGATGACAAATGATTTTCTTGCTTCTGTGAACTCAGATCTAAAGCATTTGAAGCAGGAGGGGAAGAGGTGGAATGCAAAGCATTACAAGCAGTGTGCGAAGAAACGAAGTAACGGATAAGAACACACAATGACGCTTGAGTGAAGTAGGGAGCAAAGAAAGCACTGTGGCGTGTTGGTTTAGCGATGTGTCCTCTCTGCTCCTCAGGGAGCTGGTAGGGATCAGAATGGCTTTAAAATCCTCCCCAGCTTCACTGAACTTTAGGTAAGCTGCTCTTTCTCATAGATAGTCTAACCCAGAGCACCTCCCTTCTCAAAGATTTCTTTAGAAACCGAGTAAAGATAGTAGCAGGAGAGGAGGTCCTCGCCAGGGAAGGGCACACTAATTGATCGTCTAGTACTAAATGGGTCAGTCCGGGAAACATACTACTGTAGTGGTTTGAATAGTTATGGCCTCTATAGATTCATGTGTTTGAATGCTTGGCCAAACATTCATTACTCCATAGAGAGTGGCACTATTAGAGCAAGTATGTCACTCTGGGAGAGGGCTTTGAGATCTTAAATGATCAAGCTACACCCAGTGTGAAACAAATCCAGTCTCCTGCTGCCTTTGGATCAAGATGTAGAACTTTAAATCCTGAGGATTTACCTCTTCTGCTACCAGCTTTACTAGGTTTCTAAAGCAAATCCTTTGAGATGGGAGGTGCTCTGGGTTAGACTATCTATGAGAAAGAACAGCTTGCCTAAAGTTCAGTGAAGCTGGGGAGGATTTTTTAAGCTTCAGAGCAAGACAGCACCATGTCTGCCTGCACACTGCTGTACTTCCCGTCATGATGATAATGACTAAATCTCTGAACCTGTAGGCCAGCCCCAATTAAATGTTTGCCTTTATCAGAGTTGCCTGGGTCATGGTGTCTCTTCACAGCAATGGAAATGCAAACACACACAAACACACACACACACACACACACACACACACACACACACCATTAAATGGGGGCAACAGGTTGTTTGTTGGAATACACCCGTCTGTACAAATACATATGTGTATGCAACAGCAGTCGGTGGAAAGAAGGCCGGGGATGTGAAGGAGAGTGGGGAGGGGTACAGGAGAAGGCTTTGAGGGAGGAAGGGAATGGGTGAAATGTTATAATTACATGCCAATCTTAAAAAGAAACAACAAAAAGGGAAATCTTGTGATTGTAAATTCTTGTGATTATAAAGTTTTTAAAACACCATTACCAACGTTACATGGAAGAATTGTCCTTCGCAAGGCTCTGGAGCCATCTCTTTGAAAGGTAATAATTAGGAAGGAAGTAACTTCTTTTCTCGGGTCACTGTCTGCCCCTTGCTCTAATTTGCAAAGCTATTATGGGTTAGAAAGATAAGAGAATGTTTACCTAAGGCTAATTAGTAGACAGAATTCCTTCTGACCCAGGGCTTAAAACTGTCCATCCATTTAAGTAGAGAGTGATTTCTGCTCTTCCATGAGAGACTTGAGTTGTCTTCCTTTCCAGCTTTAGTAGCTCATAAGTCTTTCCCATCACTTTTCTAAGGGTTAACTTTGCAAATCTCGCCTGTTTCCTATTAACATTTGGCTGAAAATAACTACACAGTTTAGGAGATTCGATCATTTCACAAAACAACTTTCCAAGCTTGGTAAAATTTCTTAAATAAAACAAAACCCACCATCACCACCAATAACACAAACAAAACCAAAATGAACAAACAAACAAACAAACAAAAAACTCGCGTGTAAGAATGTACAAAAGTCTCCTTTCCATGGGTTTTTAAGAATGGCACAGAACATTTACAAAGTCACTAGGAAAAGTTTACCTTTGAGCAAAATAGTACACCCCCACCTCCATTTTCTGAGTCACCCAGGACTGATTCAGTTCCTCTTTGCTCACCCACACCCTCTGCTCTTATTAGAATTACTATATTAGCTGGAGGCACCATAAATGACTGTCTTCTGAGAGTCACCCTCATCTTTATGCTCTGTCTTAAATGACAAATCTGTTTCTTAGCTGATGGGAACTGTAACAGCCTTTCATCCTGCTTATAAAGAAAAATGTCAAGGTCATGTATATTAGAAAACAAATTAAAGCTTGCAGGGGACTAAAGATATGGTCATTAGGAAACTTCAGCTTGGAAACTGTCTTAGAATTATTTTCAAAAGTATGATTCAGAGGTTTTTATGGATTGTAACTAATGAAAACATTCTTCATTGAGACATTAATTTCATCCCCAGATGCTTATTTCCATAAATTGTCTAGATATTAGCTTGAAAAATTATTTAATCATCAAATACTTGTGAATATGTGAATAGACACAATTGTGTTGTATGAGCTGTATTAATATTGAAGAAATCATAGTAACAAAAACTTAGAGAAGAGCAACTTCTATACATGTGTGCTAAGTTGTGCGATGTGCTTTGTAGATGTTAATTTGTCAGACTTGCATGCCTTTGACGATGCACAGTTTTGGACCTCTCAGCCAGCTTCTCTGGAAACCCTAAATAGGGAAGAATCACAAATGTCCCCTTAGGATTTAAAATACCATATGATAAGGTCAAAGTTTCAGGACTTTCCTGGAATCCTTTAAGGCAAAACTACTTTACCCCTGATCAAAACAACAGATTCTATTTATGACTCTAGGTGGAGATATGGTACTCTGATCTGTCCCTAAAGATTAGAACTGTTTATAGGTCGTGAATAGACAAAGTGGAACAAATGAGTTTAATTCTATCTTACAAGAAGTGCCATTCACTGGCTGCACAAACTCCTCCTGGGGAGAGACACACGTACTTAACGAAGCCAAGATTCTATGGTGTCTTCCATTGCAGACAATTACAAAAGTCCATCCCCTCTCCACAACTTAGTTTAGGGAAGGCTGTATACTTCTTTCTCCTCTTCTTAAGGATAAACACTACTCTGATTTGCTTGTTTTAACATGTCTAGATTTCCTTTATTTTTTGTGTTGCCTGGAGTTGCAAAGGACCAGTGTGAGTATCTTACTAAGTCTGAGGTACTTCGCATAATGGAGACCTCCCTCTATGTGTTGCTTTTCTCCCCCAGTTTTGAGGCATTAGCTGAAGTTCTGAGTTTGTAAAATGTTTTCCTCCTATGCTGTAGTCGCATGCTTAATTTTCGTTTAAGTGTAAATAACTCACAAAGAAATACTCTGGCCAAAAGAAGATGAGAGACAGGAAGATGTTTTGCACTGAAGCGAAACAAACCAAATTTACAACTGAGCTAGTCACCCTGCATAAATCAACTGCCAAAGAACTGGATAAAAGCTTAGGACTCAAGGATTAGGTTATAAAATCTCTAAGAGGCATTCAGATATTATTTTAATTATCCGCAAATCCTTTCTATCTTTATTCTGCAGAGTTGAGTTTCACAGAATTCTCCTACAAAACCAGATCTGTAATCTCAAATGATTTCAGAGAGGCTGGGGGAAAAAAAAACAAAACACCTCTGGTTTCAGTCTCCCTAGGAAACCATCCGGAGTATGTCCATAGTCCATTCTCCTCCACTGAAAATTTATTTTGCACAGAAATGCTTTAGGAAGGTCAATTACTTCATCAAAGATGACAAAATTTATTTGATACATTGACTAAATGCTTATTTTCTTAAAATTCAAAATTAAGCTGAATTGATTTTCTGTTTGCCAGTATGCTTATACTATTTCCATTTTCTAGTGTCCTGAAGGCATGAAACATGGGCAGTTGACCCACGTAAGACTTCAGGAAAAAGGTGTGTGGGTGTGCAAGTGCATGTGTGCATGCATGTTTGAATGTTAATCTGTTTCTCCGGTAGATCACTTGGGAATGGAAGAAAGTGTGTTTTAACCTTTACAAAAGCCTGCCAACTTTTTTTTTCTAGAGTAGGGATGCCTCACTCATGTTCTCCTCTTTGTTTTGACTTTTCCTCACTCATATTTTCTTTATCTGGACTTTTCCCTTATACAAAGCACTTGCTCATGAGAACTTTGTAAGAGTAAAGTCATTGTATCATCAGGACCAATCTGGAAAGTGAGGCAGAAACAGAAAGACATGGCTTCCTAGAAATGGGATCCTTGAGCTGCATTGTACAGCAAAATCTGTATAGTTATGAAGATGTTTATCCTTATTCCCATGGTAGTTCTGAATTCACTCACCGGTGTAATTTATAAGGCCTGTGTTCTCTGAGGCCAAAAGAAAGCTGTTACTTTCTCATTGTAACAAGAAATAACATAATCATTCATCATCATTTTCATCTATGGATTTTTTCTTCAGTGGAGGACTAGTGTTTAAAACTTAATATCTTAAGACTTAGCCCAAGGTCTTACAATATAGATTTGATCACAATAAGACTTTTTCTCAGGAACTGTTAATTCTAAGGACCCAAACTTCTCAAATTATGTTAACTTCATCTATTCAATAGTCATATGACATATCATTTAATTATGTATCAATAAACACTTCAATAGTCATTATATTTTATTCTGTGAGAGATGTTTTGCTCTCTGTGTATATGTGTTTATGTGTCCAACTGTGTGTGTGCGCACACACATATGCACATACACACACACACACACACACACACACACACACACACACACGAAAGTCGAGGTCAAAGGTCAACACAAGAATTTTCATTCCTTTCTTTGTGTTTTGAGACAGGCTCTCTCACTAGTCTTGGAGCTCACTAATGTGGACACAGTGGCTGCCTAGTAAGACCCAGGGGATCCTCTTGGCGCTCTTTCCTCAGTGCCCAAAGGCATTGTGGGTAAGTATTGGTGTGCTTGGCTTTTTATGTGAGTTCTGGGGTTCTGAACTCAGGTCCTCATGTTTGTACAGTAAGCCTTTAACTCACTGAGCTATCCCTCTACCCCTGAAGATAGCACGTTTGTAGCTCTTACAGTCTAGCAGAGGTAAAATTTTGGCCTAGGGTCATTTGTACTGAGGAAGACTAACTCCAGGGGCTCAGGAGAGTCAAAATGAAGTCTAAAGAAACGAAGATGAGACCTCAAATAGTTCAAGTTCTTCCCTCATCTGAGCTCAAAGGGAAGAAGAATAATAATGATTTTAGCTCATTTTAACCTAACCACCCATAAAGCATCAGATTACTGTAAAAAGCACAAGGTTAACAGTTCATGCTTAAACTCCTTTCCCCGGCTGGTTTTCTTCAAGTTTCCCTTTTTCTTTTCAGGTCCAGAACTGCCTATTCTCATGGCATGGCTGCTCTCTTCATTCCCTTATTTCCTCTTTCTCATGTTTGAGGGAGGCAAAGCATCCACAATATTTCTGTTAACTGTGCATTGTTAGGAATAATTCATCTTGAATCCTGACTGTATGACTATTCATAGCACATTAGACATTGCATTCAAGATTAATAAGATTCTGGTAAATTTTAAGATATCATGTAACATGGAGCCCAAGAAAAGCTAGCTTTTCACAAAAGAACTGAATCATTCACTTCTAAGACGAGATTTGGTACTTGGGTTTGGATAAATACAAGAGAGAGGAACAGTATCTGTTCTACTTTTAAGCTTTGGTCTGTGAAATCTGCATTCAACACCTGCAGTCTTTCCATAACTTGCTATTTAACCTTGAGAACTCCCTTGTCTAACCTTGAAAACCTATGATTCTAAAAATGTAGCTTTCTGGAAGTGAGAGGTATTTAGAATTTTATTTTGTTTCCATGCTTTCTGTGTTTACATCAGTTGCTTTATTTCCCTAGCTTTTCCTTCCTCTTTCCCAGAGGCTGTTAATAAACTTCATGTTCACCTTAATCACTTTAGACTGGCACTGCTAAAGATGCACAAAGCCGTCTCCTCCAGCAACCATATTCTTGGCTCAAATTTATGCATTTGCAGAATGAAGCTATCTTGGAAAGCAGGTTAATGTTTGCTCAGACCAATAGACTTGTCGACAAAGAACCTTCCTATGAAAACATTTCCTAAGATGATGCAGTAACTTAATGTCCTGTGAAGGAGAAATTGTTGTTTTGGTGTGAATAACACAAAGAAATACTTTTTGCATCTATTAAAATTGTAGACGGTAGCTCCTGTGCAATAAGACTGTGATTGCATGTGCTCAAGGGTCGTTCTGTTGAGTTTTTATTAATAGCTCCTGAGTTTAGATTCAGGGTAATGAAGATTATGGTGAAACAGTGTAGATTATATTTCTTAAAAATGATTCAAATAATCTCAATTTAGGGATGGAGTTATAGCCCAGTCATAGAAGGCTTGCCTGTAATGTTTGAAATCCAGGTTTTAATCCCTGCTATTAAGTAATAGTTCTTAGAGCAACATTAGGTGCCTTCGCTTTGTCAATATGAGCACCTTAGGAATTGGGAGTGCTGGCTTTCAGTGCTCTCCATATTATATACTGATATTCCTGTAATTTTAAAATGCCAAATTACATCAACATGCCTGTTCTAGTTTTTGTTTCAGATAATTTCAGGAAGATAAATTAGTTGAGCTGTGAACATTCCAAATAATGCCTTCTTCCCAAAGACAAAAGCCCAGTGTGTCTATACAGTGAAATTGTAAGATCATCATATTTCTTATTGTGGACATAAATTTCTACCAGTGCTCTAGAAGTTTAAGACCTAGTCCCTGAGACAAACACAGAAGTGGTTGTAAATTAGTTATGTTGCAAACATATTCTTGAGTATTTAATTAGTCCTGTCTCAAAGCATATAAAAGACCATTCTGTATGTCTTTTCAGGAGGATTCGTTTGCCTCAAATATTCATTGTCACCAACATCTGACCTCCACTTCCTTGTGTCATATTTAAGTGAAAGCTTTGATTTTTGGAAGCTAGCCTTTTCAGAAGTCTCTGTCATTCTTCCCGATTGATCATTCAGGATACAGGTATACTTATTTATACATTAATTTAAGGAAATTTTATCAATTAATTTTTATTTATAACAGATATTTAAAAGTAAAAATTGTACATATTAATAAGGGGCCATGTGATGTTTCAGTACATGGAAACATGGGGTAACATTTGTTAAATTAAAAATGTCCATGTTCTTCATCAATTATTAGTTTGTAAGGTTCCAACAGTTGAAGGGTTGTGTTAATTGTCAAGTTGGCAGGATATAGAATCATGTGGAGAGATAAGCCTTTGGGCAGGCCCTTGGGGGTTATCTTGATTGCATTGATTGAGTGGGCAGTCCTGTCAACTTTGGTTGGGTGGCATTATTCCATGCATGGCATATCCTAGCTGTAAATTATGTTGAAAGGAAGCTGAGTACCAGCATGCACACACTCATTATTCTCTGACTCCTGATTGTGGGTGCACTGTAAGCAGCTGCTTCAAGGACCTGCTGCCTTGACTTCCCTCTGTGATGGATTGTACTCTTGAGCTGTGAGGTAGAATAAATTGCTTCTCCATTATGATATTTTTGTCAGAGTGTTTTACCACAGCAACAGGAAAAGGAAGTAAGACACATCCGGTCTGTAGGTTTTAATCTATAGGTTTCTAGGTGTCCTGATAAAAAGGAAGATATTCCGAAGAGATATTTTGCTATGCCCTCCTTTGGCTCTCAGGCTAGTGAAACAATGATCTCCAAGAAGGTGGAGAAAGAACATTGAAGAGAGATGCCTGTGTATAATCGTGTCAACTTGAGAAGAGTGGAAATGCACACTAATAGATAAAATAGAGTAGTCTTGCCTGGACAGGGTTCAGGAGGTTGTCTTTTTCATTCAGCTCATTTCTTTCCCACAGAAGGCTGCACATAAGAGACCAATGGCTCTCAGTGAGCACCAGTGGTGCTGTAGACAAGAGTAAGTCAGGTGTAGCTCCCCCCTTCTCTGTGGGCTGTTGTAAGAAGAGTGTGTAATGGTTGACATCAATAATGAGAGGCTCTACTCACCTGTGTAGGGATACAAGGGGAAGAGAAAGGTGGTAATTACCTTCAGAAGCATGTGCTCCCAAAGACTAAACTCTTGTCTCAGTGCCTCACCTTCTAGAAATTTCTGCTACCTCTCATGAGACTGCAGGCTCTCAGAAAGTTTTCAACACGAGGCTTTTGGGGGACACTCAATATAAGTTATAGTAGAAATCTGTGATGCTGACTAAGAAGACATGCATGGGAGGCTACAGTGGACCAACTTATAGTTGTTGACTAATAGAGGTGTGTTGTGGGCCATCCTATTAATGCTCATACTAGAACTTCATTTGAGGGACATGGGGAAGGAAGTAGCATCTAACTATATGTCCCTAAGCAAACTTGACAAAACTGTTTGCGTGGTAAATGCCTTTGCCTGCCTCATTTAAAACAGAAAGTATTGAAGTACAGTTTTCTGGACTGTTGGATAAACTGTAATAGAATCAGCCAATTAATACATACTTGGAGAAATTGGAAAGACCGTAATGCTTTCCTAGGGAAAACGTGTGGGTTGACTTGAGAGGTTAACAGGGGTACTCTTGAAGGCCACTAAGTAAATGTCTGAATGTCACTTGGGTCTCTGTCACTGTACTTTTTAAAAAACAAACATGACTCTATCATGTTAAACATGACAGAAGGTTCTGCACTTCACTTGGTGTTAATTTAGCTAGGGATACAAATAAGGGCTTGACTATGTCTTTAAAAGGACTTACTGCATACAACAATAGAGATTCACTATTTTATGTCTCTTAAGATTGTTTTCCTAGTTCTACATCTTCTTTTTTTTAAAAAACCAATTTGATTTGATAGTCTCAGAATGAAGCCTTACCTTGAAAGGAATGGACAGAAGTATTAATAAATGCATATATCTGAAAACCACCACCACACACACACGCACACACACACACACACACACACACGCACAGACACACACCACATACACACATACACACATACACCATACACACACACACCACACAATACAAATATACACCATACACACACACACCACACAACACACACACACACACACACACACGCACACACACATACCACACAATACACACATACACCACACACACTCACACACACACCACATACACACATACACCATACACACACACCACACACCACACACCACACACACACACACACACACACACACACATGGTTTTCAATGGTTTTATCTCAGTGGATTCTTCTTTAATTCCATTCTTCTGTCATTCAATAAAATGAGGACCATACTTGTTTTAACATGTTTCTGAGTCAGGAGCTCAATAGATATCTCCAGCTGCAGTTACTGAGGCAGCTGCTGCATGAGATCTGTTAAAATACACTCAGTATCTTGGGCGAAGATCAATTTTTAAAAAGCAACAACAAGTGTTAAATAAATTCATAAATATGGACTAGATCAACTTACTAGGTATCTTCCTCAAGATGAGTAGGAATTGAAGCTTTCCATTTTGATTTTTATCAAATCAGGATCAGAGGTTAATATACATTAATTATGCTGTCTAAAGGAATATTGAAGAAATAGGCTCACATTTATTTTGAAAACTAATCTTATACTTTCAAGTTTCTATCCCAAATGACTTGCTTTTTTGTTTATTTTTGTTACTTTGTTTATCTCACAGATATTCCAGAAGAGAGGGTGGAAGGGTAAAGAAATGTATAAATATATTTGAACTTCTAATACACACTTATCTTAGAGAATTTCTTTCTAAAATACTTTTTTCTATATTAAAATTCATCTACTTTTGTTAAGAGTTCTTTGTTTTAGTAGTTCTTGTGCCTGTCACCGCCACCAATATTTGAAAAATTTAATGGAACTCCACCTTTCTCTTTGTATTTCTTTTCTGTTCTGTTTCCCTCTTCTTCATGCTAACAACTGCAGAGCTTTTCCGTCCCATAGAGGACTGGCACTTGAATTCTTTTTGTATCTAAATTACCCTGTACAGGGGATAATGTTCATTTACTAGGTTTTTTTTTTTTTAATGATTGAAAGAAAATAATCTTTTTTTCTGGTTTGCGTTTGTGCAAAGGTAACTTGGTAACTTTGCTGGAATTCTAATAAAAGAGGGATCGCTGAAGTCACTGGGGTTTTCGGGGCTTCGTTCCGTCAGGATACTACCCACACGTATCTGTGGCGTCCCGCTCACCAATAGATGGCGCTACTCTCTTGACCCGTCACGGTTGTAGAGTTTATAGTCTACTGATGTTTCATCTGTTCTCTTCCTCTGCTGAGATTTTCCAGTTTCAAATAAAGACCATATCACATTTCATTGAAAATTGTTATATGATAAATGAAAATTGTTATTCTCTTTTCTACTCATTTCATTATTTTTAGGCTTAATTTTATTTCCCTCCCTGATCATTTATAATGGTTTTATATAATATAATGTAGATGTTAACGTATGGAGACTATAGATTCTTTCTCTTTTTTCTAATGAGTGATGATTTGCTTATTTTAATATTTAACAATATTTTGGGAGGTGTGGGGGAAGGGAGTAACATCTTCAGTCTTATTGGGATTTTGTCTTTAGTTCTATGGTGTCTATAATAGAATTTTGGATGATAAGAGAATTTGAGAATTTCTCTTTCTCCAGCTATACATAGGGTTATCCCACTGCACCCTCTCTCCTCGGTGAACCTTCCCTCCCTTTGTTGCTAGTAGTCACTCTGACTGAAGTAAGATGATAGACACTTAATCTTGCTCAATTGTGTTTCCTGAATGGGTAAGAATGTTGAACATTTTCTCCAAATGCTAATTGGCCATATTTTGGTATATGTTTTTGGCCATAAGGTTTTATTTCTTCATTTCTTCTGGGATATATTTTTCTTTTGTGCAACCCCCTCTTCCTGCTTCAGGACAATTTGTTCCTTCTCAGTGAGAATCATCTCAGTGTGGCAGGAGGAGCTCATGTATGTGTTAATGTAGCCATGAGCTCCCTATGGTCTTTGGTGCATTTTAGGTGCCTGTTCATTAGATACATTCAATGACTAGCAAATCCACATCTAAACCCTTACGTTCACCATTACTCTCTGCATTTCTAAACCTGTGCAACAAAAATTCAGCACTTCTTTTGGAGCACTGACCCTGTGTCTAGCCGGTCTGTTTAGCCTGGTGTACCTACAGATTCCATTATAGAACTGGAGTATTGCTTCTTTAAGGTGACATCTTTCAGGTACTTGGTGGCTTGATGTATATCCTTGATGTCCTGGGTAGTTTCACGCTGTTTGTAAAGTCAACACAAAGACTTGAACCTCCCGATTTGCATAATTTTGTAGGATTTTCACTGCTTGAGAGAGTAGTGTACCATCTTCACAGCTCACCTCAGATGGCTTACATGAAGAACGGGCTTTGGATTCTTTATACATTTAGATAGTAATCCATTGTCAGATGTATAATTAGCAAAGAAGAAATTACACCTGTAGTCTTATTTATTCCATAAAATAAAAAGGGAAGAACATGACTAAACTAACTGGATAAACCCAATATTTCCTGGATAAAAACAGATAGATCTAGTCAAAAAGAAAGAAAAGAAAGAAGAGGAGGAGGAAGAGAAGAAGGAAGAGCAAGAGGAGAAGGAGGAGAGATTATAGGACAATTTCACTGACGAATGTCTGTTCGAATTGATGGTTTAAATCCTCTTGATGGTATGATAATGATATTACTGATCTGTTGAGGAGTGTTTTTCATTTTCCTAGTAGCTGCTCATTTTATATTCCCGTTAGCAGTGCGCAAAAGCTCCACTTTCTCCACCTCAACAATGGAAATGTCAGCTCTCCCACTTCCTTCCCAGTGAGGTCAACACACATGGGTGCCACTCACTGTGGTTACATGCTAAGCTGCAAAGGTCATAAGAATCTGATAACCCTTCCTGTGTTCCTGAAGTACATACATGAGCCAGTTTCAAACACTTTTTTCTCTTGGAGTAATGTAATTCTATTTAGATTTTTATCATACATAAGCACTTATTTGTAGCCATACGTGACATATTACATCCAGGGTGTATGAGCAGTAAACTATACACGGCACTGTAACCTTCTTTACATGAGTTACAAGGAGGATTCCCCATTACACATGGTATGTTCCAACTGACAGATTTTTAATGTTGAAAGTGTAAAAACCAGCCTTGCTAGTTCTTATTGCTGGGAGGTATTCATTGCTTGAATCCTGATGAGTTCTGAGTTAACTTTTAGTACTGAAAGAATGTTCTATGATCCATAAAGAGCAAAAGCACTCCTCAAGATAGCTACAAGCCATTTTAGTAGAGAAAGACATGGCTGATTTCTCTAAAATAATGAGAAGATGGGGAAAAAATAGAACCCCGTCATTTATTTTATTATTTTGTTTTATTCAAGGCTAAAATTTTAGTTCAATGTATTTGAATATTTCACAACTTTAATATCTGTTTCCAAGAAGCTCTGAGGAACTGAGGCAAGTGGATATTTGACAAATCATCCTCAACATCTGTGGTAGAAGCAGGTTTTCCAACAGAATCCTAATCTTCTGACTACAAAAAATAGGAAGACTGGTGAAATAAAATGACCAAATTATTCAATTGTATGCGCACACTTCAACACTGAAGAAGTGTCAGTGGTACTTGCCACCACAGGCACTGCCAACTTTTGTTATATTTCAGTTTGGCACCTTCAGACTTGGTCTACCTAATGTACATATTAGTATTTTCTTTCACGTTGGTTCATACTCTGCCTTTCAACTGTTCATCTTCTATACTCTGCAGCTAAGCCTACATCCTGTAATGCTGTAACTCATACCCTCTGGTTTGTCATGCGGGTGATTGCAACCAAGGCTTCATGCCTGCAAGGTAGGTGCTCTCCACTGGGCTCCACCCCAGTTCCCTTCTTAATTGTACTAGCAAGTTAATGAATTGGTAGCCAGATCTATCAATGATTATCAGTGACAATTTGTTCCTGAGCTAGTAAAGTGTTTTAAAATTTTCTTCTGTTGATACTTCTTTATTTAACAATAAATCTTATTCCTAGCTGACATACAGAACAGGTCTAAAATTTCTTCTACTCTTATTTCACTTAATATAATTTTTATATCTTATTTCTCTTTCATCTTTCTTTTATGGAGCATTGGTCTTTTTCTTTGGACAATTTTAGCGTTTAGGCCTTTGATAGGCATGCTTCAATCCATACAACCACAGATGTTATGCATGGAGTAAAGGATGAGGGGAGAGGAGAGGATCTCTGCTGACCTTTTATAGTATTCTCAACTTAGATCAACACATTGGCCCATCCTTATCGAGGAAAACTAAGTTTGTGAAAAATGTTTTCCTTTTCAAATTAAATATTAACTCTGTTTTATAGATTGATGGTGATAATGATGATGGTGGTGGTGGTGGTGGTGGTGGTGATTGTCAAATGTTACTTGTGTGGAGACCAGTGAAAGATGCTGGGTGTCTTTCCCCACACTTTCTGATGTTTTTCCTTGAGACAGGTTCTCTCATTGATCTGGAAGCTCCTCATTTTGACTAGATCGCCTGGATAGAGAGCTCCCTGAGATCTGCCTGTCTTTGCTCACTGAAGTTACAGGCGCATGGAACTATGCTTGGCTTTAGTGCAGTTTCTGGGGCTTTGTGCTTGTGCCTACATACTTGCAGAGCCATCTCCTCAGTCCCTAGAATAACAAATTTTAATCTTGTATGTATGAAACATCAGCTACATAAAGGGTTCAAAATTTTAATGCAGCCTTTGAAGTCTATGTTCAGGAACTGCTAACTCCTCTTTTGTCGAAGCCAATGAATGATAAAGAGCCTTTGACTTGAAGAATACAAATAAATCTTAAATGTACTTCCTGGATCAAAAGGTCAGAAATTCTGCACATGCCTTTTAAATTAATTTTGAGAGTTTGTATGTAAATATACATAGGATACACAAACATGCATATATATATATATATATATATATATATATATGTATATGAATGACAATATTCACAAAGTATATAATGGAATTATATCTTCTAATGATATTTCTCAGTATGAATAAATATATAAAAGATGTGTGGATTATAGTGAAATTTTAGAAAAAGCTTAATGATTTTGTATTTCGTAGGATGTTTTTTCTTCATGTGTGAGATAAAATTTTTTTCAGTCAATTGCTGTAGATGCAAAGTGTTACCCAGTATTTTCATAGACCCAATCTAGTTTGTTGGAAGGCAGGTAAGGAAATATTGGTAAATGATAGACTTTGATTTTTAAAATATAATTTCATACTTTAAACATTTAAATACTATATCTTAATATTTCACACATGTACACAATGAAATATGATTATATCACTCTCCACTTATTCCTTCAGTTCCCCTAGGAAGCCTCAACATGCCCCTTCCTCCTTCATTTCCCCCCCTCTCTCTCTCCCTCCCTCCCTTCCTCCCCCTCTTACCTACTAAGTCTAGTTAGTGCTGTCCACATTTATGCATGGGTATGAGAAACCACTGGAGTATAGGAAACCTACCAGTATCCATATCCTCAAAGAGGGATGTTTTCCCCCTTTCCAAATAACTATTATCTGCCAATAGTTCCTCAGCAAGGGGTGAGCATGGAGAGTTCTTCCTCTATCTATGCTGGAATGTTGGCTGCCTTCATCACACGTGGGTCCTGACACCTGCTTTGACTTCATGAGGGCAACAGTTATGCCATGTCCAGAAGACACTCTTCTGTAGCATTCCGCCTATCCTCTCCTGTGCTCTTATCTTCGGCCTCCTCTTCTAGGGTCTTACCTGAGCCTTGGTAGGAGGTGCGACTGATAAACATGCAGATGCACTTGGTGACTGAAAAAGTCAATTGGAAACACTTTAACTTTTGAAAAAAGTTATTTTGTTTTTTAAGATTATAACATAATTATATCGTTTATCCGTCCTCTCTCTCCGTCCAAATCCTGCCTCATATCCCCCCTTGTTTTTTATAATTCATAGCTTCTTTTTTATTAATTCTTTCTATAATGCACATATAAGCATATTATATATACACATATATATTCATATATATGTATATACATCCACAAAATGTTTATAAATTCATACACACATAATTACATCATTACACACACACACACACACACACACACACACACACACACACATATATTCCTAAATACATAAGTATAACCTGCTCTGTATAAGGTTATGTGTATGTATAGTTTCAGGGATGACCATTTGGCATTGAATAGCCAGTTGGTGTGCTCTTCCCTGGGGAAGACTATTCCACTCTCCCTATTCCTTTCCTTCTTAGAGTGGGTTTGAGGGCTACTGCTCACCCAGCATCCCTGTTAGCAGGCCTAATGCTGTCCTTGTTCAGCTTATGTTTAGACAGTCATTTTGGTGAGACCTTATTTTTAAATCCCATGTTTCCTCTATTGATTCAAGGCCAATCCTGTTCCCTTGACCAGAGATAATGGAATAAAATACTTATGAAAAATGGAGCTTAAAAAATTAGCTTAGAGTAATTCTTGAGAAGCAGTTATTTTCCCCTCAGTACTTTCCCTTTGAGCTTTGAGATGCCTAGTATTTGTTTTGGGTGGTGTTTGTGGTTTCTAAGAGACAAGGAACTCTCACCAGACACATGGAAGACTGGCAAATAGGCATAAAGCATCGGTCTCAAAGTCACCTCTGTATTGCTGTGGGAAGTCTTGAGTCCTTGAATTCACTTTTCTTTCTGTTGATAAATAAATGGCCCTGGGGAAATCCAAGTACCCCTTAAAGCCACCAGAAGGAATAATCAATATGAGTTGCCTGGAAACAGTCCTTTGGCCTTCATGCTCCTTCACGAGACCCCCTCATCTGATTGTCAGCTGCTCAAGCTCCCTGTTTTCTTTATGCTGCCTAAGTTCTAATGCATTTCTCTGAAATAACACCCCAAGTGCTGAGGTTTATTACAACCTCTTAGTGCGCAGCGTTTGCTGACAAGCGTTTACCTGTTTTTAGAAGACAGCAATCCTCTCTCAACTCTCCATAACACCTCATTGGCCAATATTTTTCCCCAAGCTCCACTCAAAGCGTTCAAGCAAAAATGCACAGGTCCTGTGAAGCTTCAGATCACAGAGGGGTGAGCTCAGATAGTCAAAGCCATGATCAATCACATCTTGGTTCTTCCAAACATGTTATATTTAAGGCCTTTGGAGAGAGATTTAGAGGTTTTTTTTTAAAATTATTATTATCTTTCAATTGTAAAAAAGGATCCAGCTGAAACTGTTGAGTATGTACATCCTTATTCCTGTCCTGTGGAATCTTTGCCAAAAGGTAATTAAATTCACATAAAGCCTCCATAGCTTGATTGAATCTTTGGGGCTCAGGCTTCTTTTATTTTAGGGCATTCAATGGGTTTTTATTATGCAAAGACTGCTACTTTTGGGAGATGCTACCTTTGTATTGAGGAAAGGTACCACAGCCGTGAGGCTGTAAGCTCATGAGTTCAAATGAGGATAACTGAGACTTCTCACAGGAAAGTTATGAAGATTCAGTAAGTTCATTTATGGGAATTGCTTATAATTATGACTTACATGAAATAGAGATTTAATATAATTTTTTGAGTACTTGTGTTGATTTAGGACCTATGATAGTAGAGATAAAGCAGTAAAGACATTAATGATCTATTATGCATAGTTGAGGGAAAGAGACAAATTATTTTTGCAGAATTATTTGGAAAGAGTAGAGCACATACAATCACAAAAAGCAGAAGATACAATGCTAAGTATAATTTTTTGGTTTGTTTTTTTAGGTTTATGAGAATCAAGTCTTGACCTTACAAAATTAGCGTTTACAAATAGACATTTATGCATATGTCTTACCCTGTGGTTGAGACTAAGGCATATTTAGTGATTTAAATGAAAACGCAACATTTGTCTTTGCTACAGTTTCACATTTTTCCGATCTCTGGCTTTGGAAATCATAAATGAACTGAGCTACAGAAGGACTTCCGCTGTAGTGCTGTGGTTGTAGGCTAAGTGCCATGTTGCTCAGAAAGTGGAGGACAGAGGGAATTTTACAGACACGTAAGGGCTTGAAAATGTTCTGTTGTTCTTTTTTTTTAGTAGTTAATTTAGACATTTTATTAAGGTATATTGTGTTACTGCCTTGAATTAGTATAAATTATTTTCTCTTGTGTTTCTCATATGTTGGCGTTTCTGGGGTGATGTTGGAGTTCTGATAGAGATCCAAATGATACCAGTTTTACCCCAAGTTGGTTCTTGTTGCATATGTGTGTGTGTGTGTGTTATACATATATAAATGATGAATATGAATAATAATGTTGACCATGGCTGCATTAAGCCTTCTCATGCAGTTCCTTTAAGGCCATTATCATTTTTGACATTTTGTGATTATGCAATCAAGTCTGATTTTAAATATCTTACTGATGAACATAAACAAATTATTTCATTGGTGCAAGTGTCATGAAGGTCTTTCTTTGTAATGTGAAATAAAGTAAAATAAAATGAAGTAAAAACAGCTGGTAATTAAGTTCAGTCTTAGCTTCAAAATCAATACCACCAAGGGGACCTTTTAAAATCGCATTTTGATTTAATACAAATATGCACATCATCATAAAGTATAAAGCTAACTGAATTTTGAGTTCCTTTGAAAAAATATCTAGAAAGTAATTTTAGATATCTTTTCACTATGGCAATGTTTAATGAATTACAAAAACTTTGTGTGATAGAAATTGGATATATTGTTTTAGTAGGAATGGTTTGCTTTCAAAAATAAACAATAAGACATGGGTAAACAACTGTAGACTTTATCTACAGCAACTTTTACTGCACAAAAATACATTGTATTTAAAACCAAATAGTCAGACCTGAATGCATACTTACAGGTAACATTACTTACATAAGATTATGTATGTATGTAGCAACAACTGATGAAAAAAGAAGCCATAAACTTGAAAGAGAGCAAGAAGTGGTATTGGAAGGTCAGAAGAGAGGAAAGGAAAAAGGAAAATTAAGTAATTATATTGTAAACAAACAAACAAAATAAATGATTAACAATACATTTTGAAGGAACTGCAAGAAGCAGCCAAAATTTGTGCTTCATTGAGTTGTCAGGGCTGCTGGGCAGCTTTTTTTATTCTGAATTTACTCGAGGTGAAAGCATGTTTTACCCAGACATGCTCCTGTACTGACTGTATGGTTATGTTGAGTGGTTCCCGGTGGCCTCAGAAGAGTACCTGGGCACCTGTCCCCACATGGGTTCTAAAGTGAGCAAGAAATTATGAACAGTTTTTTATTTTTTTATTGAATATTTTCTTTATTTACATTTCAAATGTTTTCCCCTTTACAGGTCTTCCCTTTGGAACCCCCCTATCCTATCTCCCCTCCCCCTGCCTCTATAATCAGTTTTTATCCTGAGCATGAAACCGATACAAAATTCTTGGCAAGCCTTTGTGGGATGGCTGGGGAAAGGGGTGAGAGAACAAGCATGGTAATCATTTCACCAGACTCTGAGTGCTGTGAAGCCATGCTCTCTGCTGAGTTTATCCTTCACAGCATTTCTAGTTGACCACAGGTCTGCCATCAGTCAGACAATACATCTTTTCTGTTGTAAAATAAAACAGCAACACTAGGTGAGGGTTGTTTGAAGGAGGTGATTCATTCTTTATTAATTTTATTTTCCTTCTCTTTCCATCTTCTTATTATGCAATGGGTGAAGAAACTTACCTGGCAGTGTTTGTCTCCTTTTGTTTTCATTGTTAGTTGGTTTACTTAGAATTGGAAAGATAATAGATTAAGAAGTAGGGATAAAAAAATAAAATGCATCCTACCTTTATTACCCAAATGATTGTTTTTATCCTTTATTGAAAGAATTTCTATTTATGAGCCTATTGGTTTCATTGCTGAATTTTCTATTTATAAATGATGCAGCAAGCTTTGAACTGTAATGTCTACTTAATAATAAGAAGAACATTTCAAGGACTAAATAAGTTTACATATACCTCTATAGCAAAAATATTTCTTTGGCTGGACAGTGGTGGCGCATGCCTTTAACCCCAGCACTTGGGAGGCAGAGGCAGTTGGATTTCTGAGTTCAAGGCCAGCCTGGTCTACAGAGTGAGTTCCAGGACAGCCAGGGCTACATAGAGAAACCCTATCTCGAAAAACCAACATATATCTCTATCTCTATCCATCTATCTATCTATCTGTCTATCTATCTAATCTATCTTCATTTCTTTATATACTCATTAATCAATTATCCTTGCATCCATCCATCCATCCATCCATCATGTATCATCTATCTTCATATAGTTACAGTTTTAGAATATTAATGAATAACAAGCATGAGAAGACGTTTTGTTATTGAGATGACACCTTAGAATTATTTATTTATTTTTTGTGGTCCTGGGGCGATGCACAATATCTTGACTCATCCCCTTAACGTTATACACTTTCCTCACTCCTAACTTTTACTCTCTCCCTGGACTGCATCTTATTCTCTTCCTGTTTTTGTATTTTTCTTCTCTCCAGGTGGAGACTTTCAGGAGCCATAATAGGACAAGCTAATAACTAGCAGGTGATCTTCCTAAAATGTGTTCTGCTTCGGATTATAATATGATTCACAGCAGATTCACTTCAATAGACAAGGCCCGGGAGAATTCATTTTAGGAAAGATTCCTGCTATTAATATGCTTTTTCTGTTATTACTAAACATATATAACAATTACTAGGTATTATCCCACACATATCTCAGCAGATCTACAAAGATGTACTTTCTTGTAGTAATGCTATACAGACAAATAGATGACTTCTTAAGTCTTAATGATGATCCTATAAGAATTCCTAAAATTATATCAGTGATTATTAAGCTCTCTTATAGTGGGACTGTTATTAGGTCCTTTTCTGATAATCAAAACTGCAATGAGAACTCTGCCTGTCTCCCAAGTGTCACCAGTTAATTGCTCTTAGGTAGTGACCAGACTTTCTCCTATTCAGAGCCCATTCCAAGAAGTTATAAAACAATTAACCAAAGGTCATAAAAAGAGAACTAATGATTTATTATAGGTGCTAGGACAGAAGATAAAATATTGACTGGGTTTATCTATACAAAACTTCACTAATAATTTAGTTATGGTTTTCAGCCTTCTATGAACCTGTGGAGCTGTGAGTCCTACTCTGTCTCCCCCCCCCCCACTGCCCTACTGAATGAGATATAAAACACATGCACTTTGAACACTAGAGTGGCTGGAACACTGTTTCCTTGGATTACTATTAGACTCAGATACAGACAAATACATCATTTACATCAGGTTTATGTGGCTGAATTGTACACCGGTGTCAAAGGTGAAAGTAGGTTCTGGAGTCAAACTCTGACTCAGTTTTCATCAGTAACAAACTATAATTTGGGCGAGATGCTTAAAGTTTCTTTCCTTTCAAGTTAAAAATTGTGTTAAAATTCATAAGTAATGCAGAGCATTCAAAATATTGGTGCTTATTTTTAGCAGAAAAGTAAACAGAGATGATTGGAAACAGGAACTTACTATACTTGCTGAAATAAATATGTTAACTTAAAAATCTTATTAAATTGAACTAATTTTTTTCTTTTCTTATATATGTTTTCTGTAGGCAAACATTATAATATAAATTGAACAATAACTAGGATAATATTGTAAGAGCTCTTATGTACTTGGTACTATGTGCCCATCATGGGTATTTATAACCCATGTACATATTTTGTTTCCTGGAAGAGTGTCACAATGACAAACTGAAATATTACAGTGGTCTCAAGCACATTCTTAGTAGTAAAATTTCATGTGACCACTGGAGAGTATTAGCGGCATTGTTTGCTGTATTGTGCTTAGCAATTTATCTCCTGCATCCACTAAGGGTCATCCTTACTATTCCCGTCAGTTATCATGAGCTAGGTGAACTGCATTCTATGCAACAGAATTCCCAGAGACTCCAGGTTGCACTAACGAGAAATGGAAATCTTATTTATGAAGACTTTTCCTCATTTCCTAAAAGGAATAAAGAAGTGGACTCTAAGGAGGGTTAATACCCAGAGAGAAAGTGGCAATCTCTCTGAACTTAAGACTAGATGATGGTTTTTAAGTTTCAGAGCATGTATACTTTAGTGAGAGGTTCCCAGGACCCAATATGATGACCTTAGCTAAAATGTCCAACAATGTGGAGATGGAACCTGAAAAGACCTCCTCCAGTATATAGGCATGGCCCCCAGTTGAAAGTTGGGGCTACCCACCTATCTCAAAATATTTGATCCAGAATTGTTCCTGTCTAAAGGAAATGCTGGGACAAAAGTGGAGCAGAGACTGAAGGAAAGGCCATCCAGAGAAAGCCTCACTTCGGGATCCATTCCATGCACAGGCAACAAACTCTGACACTATTGCTGACGCTATGTTGTGAGTTGCAGACAGAAGCCTGGCATGGCAGCCCTCTGAGAGGCTTTACCAGTAGCCAACTGAGACAGATGCAGATGCTTACAGCCAACCATTGGACTTAGCTCAGGGATCCCTTTGGAAGAGTTAGGTAGGACTAAAGGAACTGAAGGGGATTGCAACTCCATAGGAAGAACAATAGTATCAACTAATTGGACCCCGCAGAGCTCCCAGAGACTAAGCCATCAACCAAATAGCATACATGGGCTGATCTGTGGCCCCTGCTACATATGTAGCAGAGAACTGCCTTGTCTGGCCTCAGTGGAAGGGGATGCACTTTTCCTGTGGAGGCTTGATGCCCCAGAAAGGGGATGCTAGGGAGCACCCTCTTAGAGGCAAAAAAGGAGGGGATGGGGTGGGGGTTCATGGAGGGGGACTGGGAAAGGAGAACAACATTTGAAATGTACATAAATAAAATAATTAATAAAAAAGCAAAACATTTCTTTTTGCTTTTCTATTTTATTCTTCAAAGATGCAGAGTCTTTGCTGGACTTGATACCACTGGTATTTTCTACTTGGCTTCTCTTTTATTTCAGATTCTTAGTGGATTATTGTATGCTCCAAATTTGATGCTACTAGTTCATATTCTGAAATCAATGCTTTCAGTTATGCACGTTACAAAGCATGTCTACCCATTACACTCACATGTGAAGAGTTTATGATACTCTCCCAAATAAAGGCCATATCGTTTGAAGCTACTTTCTTTCTGGAGAGTAGAGTTGAAGCTTGTGGTAGAACTATTTTTAGGCTGGTGAATTCATACAACCCCCAGTTGAATTCATTAAATTACTCATTTGCCCTCTCAGAATCTTAGGGTTGCCTCCCCCTAAAATTTACTCTCAGTTGTTTGGATGGTGATGGGAAAGAAACATAATATGATTGATTTTTTTTTGTAAGAAGCAGAATTTTGAAAAGATTATTTTTATTTGAAAAATAATAATTGTTTATTGGGCACAATGCCCTCTTTAGTATATGTATGTACAGTGTAGATTAGTCAACCTAGGAGAAGATGGATGCTTTGGTAAGTAGAATAATATTCTAATATCTTTTTATTCATAAACAGATATGAATAAAGCAGATAATTTATGGCTTTTGTAATATATTCAGAATGTACTGTGATCATCTTGCTATAAGGTGAGCATATTGCAGTATGATAAAAATGTATGGTCAAAGGAGCTCTGCAACACGTCCTAAACTCTCAGATCAAGCAGTTTTAAGCTCTTTAGGAGGAGACTGGGTTGTTGATCATTGCCTGTGAGATGTGTCAGGATCACAGTAGTTACTTTTAATTTACACACTGCCTTTGTGAAAGCGACATTCTCTTTAGAAGTAATCATGCTAATTATACCTAATTGTGATATCAGCTGCCCATCAACAGCCAATTTTGACCTTTAAAACATGTAACAATTGTTTTTCATATCTGCAAGTCAGGGTAAAATTACCTTGAAAAGCTGCATGTACTTTCCAAGAGTTTAAACGGGGTACTTATACCTCAGAATATTGTTTAATATTTTTGTTACTTGTGTAGTAATAAAAGGAAAATATACAGGTTTAACATGGGTGAATAAAAAGAAAATTAGAAGTTAGGATTCTGCCAGTTGAAGACACCCACTTAACTCAAACGTAATTTGTTTTTGGCTAGGCATTTTTTACAGACTAGTTATTCTTGTTGAGTACCCAACCTTCTGCAATTGGGGGTTTCCCACTGTATGAGGCAGATCCTGCCTTTCTTTCTTTTTTAAAATTTTTTAATTTTTATTTTTTATTGGTTATTTTATTTATTTACGTTTCTTTTTTTTTTTTTACTGGATATTTTATTTATTTACATTTCAAATGGTTTCCCCTCCAGAAACCCCTATCCCATCCTCCCTCCCCCTGCTCCTATGAGGGTGCTCCCCCATAGGGGTGCCTCCCTTCCCTGCCCTCGAATTCCCCTATTAGGGCATCAAGCCTTCACAGGACCAAGGGCCTCTCCTCCGATTGGTGTCTGACAAGGTCATCCTCTGCTACATATGCAGCTGGAGCCATGGGTCCCTCCATGTGTACTCTTTGTTTGGTGGTTTAGTCCCTGGGAGCTCTGGGAGGTATGGTTGGTTGATATTGTTGTTCTTCCTATGGGGTTAAAAACCCCTTCAGCTCCTTTAGTCCTTACTCTAATTCCTCCATTGGGGACCCGGTGCTCAGTCCTATGGTTGGCTGTGATCATCTGCCTCTGTATTTGTCAGGCTCTGGCAGAGACAGATCTGTCTCAGGAGACAGCTATATCAGGCTTCTGTTAGCAAGCATTTTTTGGCATCCGCAATAGTGTCTTGGTTTGGTGTCTGTATGTGGGATGTATCCCCAGGTGGGGCAGTCTCTGGATGGTCTTTCCTTCAGTCTCTGCTCCACACTTTGCCTCTGTATTTCCTCCTGTGAATATTTTGTTCCCCCTTCTAAGAAGAAGATCCTGCCTTTCATTTTACAAGCAGAAACTCTTGGGGCATGGAACAAACATATTAGCTTAGCTGCACCAGATTTATGCAATGGACTGAGGCTTTGAATTCTCCTGAAGCAAAACAGTAGCAACACAGAACAATGTGTTCCTATAGTGCTGGTGTAGCAGTAGATCAGGACCCAGGTTCTTGACATGGAAGCAATAGTAGTTCTTCCAGAAGACCTGGGTTTGGGGCATAAAAGTTTTGCAAACAATAGTGACTTTGCCTCATAGTTGTGATGGCAGGACAGTTACAGCAACATCTTGGGATATGACTTGGGTATAGCTAGTGACTGCAGAGCCCCAAGCCTGTTCTAATACTTGGGAAGAATTTGGGGATTGCTAGTATGTTTTATTAAATTCCATTAGGTTAAGATTATCAGAGTTAGCATCTACTTACAAATGAAAACATTGTTAGTGTACTATTATTATTAATTATTAGTTATTATTATTATCACCAGTTTGTGTATTGGTGTGTTTATGTACACTAAGTGTGAGTGCTCATGGATGCCAGAAGAAGGCATTGCTTTCCATAGACCTGGAACCACAGGTTGCTACGAGCTTCCCAACATCAGCATTGGCAGCCAAATTCAGGTCCTCTGTAAAAACAGCAAATGATCTGAGCCATCTCTCCAGTCCTCAGTGGATTATTTTTGATGTATGCTGAAATTATAATGTGCTTCTGAATCCTGGGTAAATTCTGTCTGTGGATTAGGATTTTCTGAAGGAAATTTGTATGTCTAGTTCTCCAGCTACGCTCATAATAAGGATAAGCTGATTAATTTTATGTGTCAGTTTTATTTGTGAAGAGGAGAATTTATCCTTCTACTTTTTTTGTTACAGTCTATTCAATCAACTGTTTTGCTTGAGGATTTGAAGGTGTTTTTCACAGAAGTCTTTAATAGTGTAGGTTTTCTATACTGTCATTAGCCTATTACTTCAAGAAATCCTTTCTCTTTTAAAAATAGTTTACTGATACATTCTCACATTTAAATGATCCAATCCTAGAGTTTTAAGCATATTTATGGAATTGTGCATCTAATGCAATAACCCAATTTTAGGATACTCTCATCGGCTCTCAAAGAAATTCTGTGCACTCCAATAGTCTGTGCCCCTTCAATCTCTTGTCTCTTCTCCAGCACCATCTGGTAAGGTGCTTAAAAGTACTGTTTCTTTGTAGATTTGTCTGTTTTACATGCATCAGTGTATTGTTTTTTGCAGCTCACTTCTTTCATGTAGCACTGTGGCTTTGAAATTCATCTATATTTTGGTATATATCGATATTTAATTTTTTCATTTATTTATTCATTTTACATCCTGATTAGTACTCCTTCCCAATCCCCCCTCACACAGTCCCTCTCCCATACCCCTTCCTTTCTCCATGAGAGGGGGGAAATCCTGAATATCCGCTCCATCCTGGTGCATCAAGTCTCTGCTGTGTTAGGTGCATCTTCTCCTACTGAGGCCAGACAAGGCAGCCCCAATTAGGGGGAAATGGACCCAAAGGCAGGCAACAGATTTAGGGATAGCCCCTGTGTCAGTTGTTGGGGTACCCACATGAAGACAGAGCTGTACATATGCTATGCAAATGCCAGGGGCCAGCCCATTTATGCTCGTTAGTTGATGGCTCAGTCTCTGAACCCCCCTCCCAAGTGTTCAGGGTAGTTGACTCTGTTGGTCTTTCTGTGGAGTTCCTATCTCCTTTGGGGCCCTCAATCTTTCCCCCAGCTCTTCCATAAGAGTCCTCTAGCTCCATCCAATGTTGGGCTATGGATCTCTGCAATCTGTTTCAGTCACCTGTTGGGTGGAGCCTCTCAGAACACAGTCATGCTAGACTCCTGTTTGCAAGCATAACAGAGTATCATTAATAGTGTCAGGGATTGGTGTTTGTCCATGGGATGGGTCTCGAGTTGGGCCGGTTATTGGTTGGCCATTATCTCAGTCTCTGCTCCATCTTTGTCCCTATATTTCTTGTAGATAGGACAAATTTTAGGTCAAAAATTTTGTGGGTGGATTGGTATCCTTATCTGTCCACTAGGGGTCCTGGCTTGATACAGAAGGTGGCCACTTCGGGTTCCATATCCCTACTGCCTGGAGTTTCAGCCAAGTCATCCTCATAGACCCCTTGGAACCCCCCTCTGAACTCAGTTCTCTAGAACTAGAGATGCTCCATGCATGCCAAGCCCCATCTTTTTAAATGCTTATGATAGGTGAAGTACTGCTACCTTCTACCCTCTTCATACTGAGATAGTTGGAAATAAGGTTTGTATCCAACTGAGGACAAAAGACTAGATGAGGAAAAGTGTCCTTGAAACTTCTAAAATGGAATAGACAGTGTAAGTCATTGCTCTCCCTGACATGAAAATGTTACTGGGCACTACTCATGGAATCATGATGGACACATGAAGGGAGTCAGTCAGAAGTAAAGTTTACTTCTGAGTAAACTTTAGAGGAGAACTCTCTGTCTTCATTACTCAGATATTATCATATGAAGTGTGACACACTCTAGAAGTTTGACTTATTCTGGAACCCAAATATGACCATAATTAATTGCTTTCTGAAGAAAGAAGTTAGAGTCTTATGTTTCAAGCTACTTGCTCCTTTGTTAATTGGCCATTGCTAACTCTTTGCTTGTACAGCTTTCCCACTCCAGGGGCTAGGGTACAAGAATGAAATCTAGGAACAGTCATGTACAGTGCATGGGGCCTTATGAGAGCTCTGGAAACAGCTCTAGTGCAGTAACTGAAAGGCCCTGAAAACAGTACAAGAAACAGTGACAGAGATAACAAAGGGCTTTGCTGTCTCTCTGCATGTGCAAGATGAGATGTTTTAAACATACTTCTCTCTTTAGCTCTGTCCTGCTTATGTATTAATGATACATTCTCTCATCATTACAATAAGGATATTGTTATTTTCTATTTTTATTGATAAGTTAAGTGGGGCTCAGAACAGATAATGGTTTCTTCTATGTACTAGAGAGCTGTTAGCAGGCTTGGGCTTAATCCTAGTCTCTCAGTTGGGAAAGACTGGAGGCTAGTGTTCTGAAACACAGTGTTCTACCCTCCTGCTCTGTCTAGAGTGATCTTCTATACTTTGGTAGCTGTGCTTCTCCTAAATACCGTGTCTTTCCTGAATCAAAAGAACTTAGGAAAACCATTTCAAAAGGAAAGGCAAGCAAGAAAATACAATATAGTTTGACAACTGGTTGTCTGGGTGTGCTTAAAATCGATAGCATACTTCATAAGATGTTTTAGTAGCCACATAGGAGGTTCTTAACAATTTTTATATTACTTTAATAAATTTAAATGAAAACATTAATTTTTCTATCTACTGCCACATTTGCAAAGAGTATGTACTTATTAAATATAGTAAGTACAGTTATCACATCTTGAAAAATACTTTATTCACTAGTCATAAGGTATATATATGTAAATGTCTTATAAACACAGATTTTTCACATATATATATATATATATATATCAGACAGTTAGTGGCCTTATTTAGCCCTGATGGATATCTTCTCAATTCTTGTTTGGCCTGAAGGGAATTTACTTCAATCTTATTAGTATGCATGGCCAGAGCCATGATTGATTTCCTAAACTTTTGGCACATGGTTAAAGACAAAGAAAGCTGGCTATTCCAGTTACTTGTTAATTGTTGCCATTTTAATGGCCAGAAAGCAATGAGAAGTTTTCTGAGGGATTTATGCAGTCACAAAAATTCTGAGCTGGCCAGCACTGTTTTTGCGTTTATTTTGTGTTTCTTGGGTTTGATATCAAGCCTTCTGGCATTTGGCATAGGATGTAAGGACGGAAGTAGTTTGAACCTGGTCAGATGCCTGTTTCTGAGAGACTTTCAGACACCAAAGAGAATGTGAACTGGCTGCTGGGTTAGAAATGTCGGTGCCTTAAGGTTGAGAGGTGGAATAATAAATACAGCAGCTCACTGAAGCAAAAAGTTAGGCTAGATTGGATTCTACGGAAAGTAGGTTCGTTGTTTCCTCTGAATGTGAAATAACAAAACAGGATGCTTATTTTTGATTCACTCTTTTTCAAAAGAGAAACAAAATACTAATCAATTATTTTATATTTTCTATATTTCCCTCAAACTATTTTAGTTTTTTTTTTGATACTTAAATATAAAAAACCAAGATATTTTATCCATCTGTCTAGGACTCAGAGTCAGTGTCTGTAAACAGTGAAAAAGATTCCATCTGAACTTTAATATTAGAGGGTAGATCGGATTTTGGAGGCAAAGTCATGTAAACTCCGTCAAATATACAAACATGGCCTTCGTTAAAGTCAGCACTGTTGAAGCCAACCTCCATGTTCTTTATTTTGCAATTCAGTGTTGAAATTCAACGGAAAGGGCTTATATCTTTTCTTCCCATTTATTTAGTTTCTTATTGTTTAAACTTCTGAGCTTAAAAATGTCTGCCTGTGAAGTCTTGGATTCACCATGAGCTGTGAGCAAATGATGTCAGTTTGTCTTAAAAGGCCCCAAAGAGCTAGTGTGTGGGCCACAGGGGCAAGAGTGCCAGCAGAAGGGAACTGAACAAAGCAGCAGCAGATGTGCTAAAAAAAAAAAAAAAAAAAATCCAAAAAAGCAACTGATTACGACAAGAACCACCCTGGAAAGGTCTTAGAAAATTCTCCTGAACTTTCCTAATATGAAAGCCAGGAGTCATGTTGTTCAAATGTGTTTGGGAGTGGATGACTACATTGAATTAGAAGGCCAACTTCATATTCACTGGCTGTGAATTCTAAGGCTAAATATGTTTTCATGTACTTTGAACTTAATTTCACCAGCCCTACATACCTGTACATTTAAGAAGAAAAATGACACATACCAGGTTTTCATGATGACTTTACATTTGAGAAGCACTTACATATTTTAAGGATAAACATTTTAAAACACTGTATTCAGACAATGAGATACTTTAATACAATTGCTAAGGGGAAACATGCATACAATACTTCATAGATGTTGCTGAGTGGTTTTTGTGGCAATCCTGTAATGACCATCTGCCATTTTAGTTTTAATTTCGAATTCAATCCTTGAAGCAGATACATTCATTTTTGATAGTGTTTATCTGCACGCTCATATGTGCATCTGGTTTTCTGCTTGTTTATTGGAGTTATTAAGGTAAATGCAAACATATATAATTTGGTACTTTAGTGAGTTGAAATTGTGTAACAATTGGGTATTTATGGTTTGGGCTTCAAATGGGAAAGAAGGACCGGAGACAAATGCTGTGACAATCCACCATGATCACTATCGGGTAATTGCCTCTGCCACACTCTTCAGGAATATATTTAGTTCTTATGTTGATAGAGCATACAAACAAAAATGTGTTAGAGGCAATTATTTTAGACAGATAGTTAATAAAACCTACAAAGACAAGTTTGTAGGATAAATCTTATTCCCAGAAGACTTGTGATTTGTTGACCAGAATCAACAGTTGTAGTAACATGAAGAAAGATGACCTGTAAAGAATACAGTCTGGAAGACACATTCTACATTTCCAGATGCTTCTTACTTTGTTCTGGGCCTCTTAAATGAGCCTATATATGGCAGATCTCCTAGCTGGAAAGGAAGTAATATCACAATGTATTCCAAGTACAAATCAATAAGGGAAGCAGCTATAGGGGTAAGAAAGGAGACGGCCAAAAATACTAATTTACACTGGGTAAGTCAGACAAGCTTTAGAAAGGGATACATACATACACTCACATACACAAGTATCACCAACTTATTTTCCTCTGGAGGGACTTTTATCTATGTACAGACAATCAGAGTTTTGTACCTAAAAGCATGTGTGCTGTCCTTTTCCTCATCTGTAGCTTACGTCCCCAGAGTATTATGCATCTTCCTTTTCTGGCCAGCTACTTATACGGGTCTACATCTTCTCTGATTTATCAGTACATGTACTAATATTTTCAATTTGTCCTTTGGTAACTCAGCTTACACTTGAAATATATTGCAATGCTCCCCCAGTGGCCTTTGTCTTTTTTTCCCAGTGAGGAAAAAAGAGAAGGTTGACATAATAAAGTTCATGACTTAAACTCTTTTTGGATGGCAGTGGTAAGCAGCTGGCTTGGGAACTTGGAGATGCTAGTGTCTGGCTCGATAACTTCTAAGTACTATTTAAGTGTCACCCAAATCAAGCAAGTGAGTTTCAGAGGCAAATGTGATCTTTTCGTTTGTATTAGAAGATATCTTTAGTGTTTTACAATCTTCTTAATTACAAAGAAAAAAGCATAAGTAATAAGATAAAGAAGACGGTGAGAATTTTCTTTGTTGTTTAAGGCCCCAAATTTGACTGCAACTTAGTTTAGCATTCAAAACACCAAGTGGCCAAAATGAAATGAAATTATTTCCTTGGGAAAAATAATCAAGAGAAAGGCATGCTATGTTTGGGCAATGATTTGACTATCCTTTTCTGCTAAGTGTTCTGGAGAGAATTTCTGAAAGTTTTCATTCTACTAAATTAATTTTCTTGAGCAAAGCCTTCCATATCTTTCTACTCTTTGAAGTTGATTTTTTCTATTACTTCTGTGGAGAAGTCAGTCATTTGCCTTTCCACTTCACAGCCACACAGAACTTCTGTTTTATGTAGGTCTTTTTCCCTTGGCTCAGTATTGCATTTTAGAGCTTCCTTCATCTCTTGGAAAACCCCTCTGCTATTCTGCTGTCACAAAGGCGCATTGCCATTGTGAAATGACAGACACTGGATATTTAGGGCATTTTTCATATTCACACTTTGTACTTGTTGCAATATGACCATTTAGATTCTAAAAGAATAAATTGAAGACTCGGGTTTCTTTGTGCTGGTTGATATGTCGGTAGGTTTTGTTACATAGGTATTGTACTTTTCTCAGATTAAGTATCACTACCCAAGAACTGCTCTTCTGCTTCCCCAAAGTACCTAGAACAGGACCTGGCATGGTTAGGAGAATGAGGGACCTAGGCTGGCCTCATGGTGGCCTCATGACAGCCTTTAACTCGGGACATGGATTTAGGAATATTCATCCACAGAGGTATAGGGTGAGCTTATGAAACTCGATGTGGTGGAGGCAGATTTGGAATCTCTGTGGGAGCAGCCATTGGCACTGGGGTCTCTGGGTGCTGCCCTCTTCTTGCGGCTGGACTTGGCCGGATCCCCGTCATTGGAGTCAAACAGCACGGTCACTGACTCCATCCTGCTCACGGTGTACAGGCTGCTCTGCCTTGTGGGATGAAACCTGGTGGTCTTGAGCTCCAGTTCATCGTAGCTGGAGACTTGAATGAAAGGACACCAGCGAAATGCTCTCTTGAAGCCTGCGCGAAATCTGAGAAGCAGGAGAGAAAATGGCAGTTTCATGTGGGCCTTTCCTTTAGCTGCCCAGACACTAATGATTTAACCCTGGCTTTAAATTTGACTTTTTGAAAAATTCACTTTACATCTCGATCACTGTCCCTGCCGCTCCCTCCCCTGTCACCCCCTCTCAAATCCCTTCTCCATCCCCCTCCCTTTCTCCTCTGAGAGGGTGGAGGCCCCCCCAAACCCCCATTCCAGTATCCTTCCACTCTGGCACATCAACTCTGCGGTGTTAGGTACATCCTTTCCCACTGAGGTCAGACAAGGCAGCCTATCTAGAAGAACATGATGCCCAGACAGGCAACAGCTTTTGGGATACTCTCCAAACCTCGCCCCAATTGTTCCGGAACCACAAGAAGACTAAGCTGCACAACTGCTACACAAGTGGGAGGTGGGGGGTGGGGCGCTAAGTCCAGCCCATACTCATTTCTTTGACTGGTAGTTCAGACTCTGAGAGTCCCAAGAGTCCAAGGTTAACCGACTTTTGCCGGTCTTCCTGTGGAATTCCTTTCCTCTTTGGGGCCCTTCTCTCAACTCTTCCATACAGGATACTCACGCTACACTCCACAGATCTAAATTTGACTTTTTTACACAGGGCTGTGTTTATAGTACAGCATCAGTCTTGCGAGTTCTTGTTCTAAAAGAATCATTTCCTGTCATTGGGGAAATAATTATTTAAACTGAGAAAAAATGGCCTGATGTTATCAATGAGGCAAACTGCCTTGTTGTCAGTGATCACATTCATTTACACACCTAGTCACATGAGGCTGCCAAGCTAAGTCATTACAAAATGGCATATCGAATTCACTTACACACCTAGTCACATGAGGCTGCCAAGCTAAGTCATTACAAAATGGCATACTCTATTCCAAAGGCACTTTATCACAAATAATTGCACATTTACAAATTAGTCTCATTTAACAGTTTAATGTTAAAATTGTTAATCGTAATGGTTTTATCTAATCATATATAAATGTGTGAAATCCTTGTCACTGAATGCTATTAAATGCAGTTGATTCAAAGCAGATTAATTACTTGTGCAGTGGCTTAAATTGAGACATGGCTTATACAATTAATTTAAAAAGAGTTCATTAAGCATTTAACCAACTTAAGTCTCTTGGTGTCTTCCCAAGTTGAGAAGTTAGACTGTGTAGTTACTTACATCTACATAAAGAACCATTTCTACTGGTGTTCAAATCCCTTAGTTTACTGAGGGGACTATCTTGTAAAACTTAACCTTTTTCCTCTATGTATTCAATATACCAACAAAGTGGGTTTGGTTTTAGAATTTTTATGTTTTTTTAAATTTGGAGGCCATAGATAACCTTCTTTATAGTATTAAACTTGTTTATAAGTGGTTGGTCCTAACTTTTTTTTTTTTTGGACAGGACCTTGCTCTGTAGCCCTGGCTCAAAGCAAATTTACAATCCTTCTGTCCTAATTTCCAGAGAGATAATAGGCATATGCCACCACATGTGGCACAAATGATGTTATTTAGAAAAGATCTTTGAAAAATCCTTTACTTGACCTCTCTTGCTACAGTCTCCATCACCCTGCAAGGCTATGTGGGAAGGGCAGGAATTCCTTGCTCTGCCAGCAACATGCACTTTGAAGGCTATTGATGAGAGTGCTTTCTTAACAGAGTTCACATCATTATCTCATTATTTCTCCCTCTCATAGAAAATGTATTTTAATTGCTTTGAAGAAAGCTCATCCTTGGAAATGTGGATGAACCTCCACTCAGGAGAGTTTCTTTTACACTGGTAGATAAAATTCTGAAGGTTTTAAAGGAAGAAATTGGCCCATGTAAAATCCACCTATAAAAACATGTAGTGCATGCTTCTCAACCTGTGGGTTTTGACCCCTTTGAGGGATCAAACAACCCTTCACTGAGGTTGCTTAAGACCATCAGGAAACAGACATTTATATTACAATTCATAACAGTAACAGAATTACAGTTGTGAAGTAGCAACAAAATAATTTTATGGTTGGAGTCACCAAAGCATGAGGACTATATGAAAGGGTATTGTTTTTACCTTTTGTTCAAACAGCAGTAGATGATGGGGTTGTACATGGTTGAACTCATTGCTAGCCAGAAGCTAGCCAGGTAGACCTGCTGGATGTATTTCCACCTGTTTAACTGTTGGTAGATAGCAGTGAGGATGAAATACACATGGTAGGGCAACCAGCAGATGGCAAACGTCACCACAACAATAATCATCATTTTTACAACCTGGAAAGAAAGAATAAAATCACCCTGAGCAAGTTAAAAAGGTCATTAGAATAGTTTAAATATCTCTCTACAAGTTACTTTTTAAGTAATATAGCTAAATGTATAAAATTATAGCACAGTTAATGAATACTTGACATACTGTAAATGGTAATCTCTCTCTCTCTCTCTCTCTCTCTCTCACACACACACACACACACTCACACACACACACACACATGCACAGATACACATACTTTTTAAGATAAATATCAAAATGTGTGTTGCACCACAACTCCATCCCTACCCATGTGACATCAACACACATATATAAGAGTAAATTTTCATTGATCTGGAATAAGTTTTGGGATGTAGTTCAGTGGTACAGTGTTGGCCTAGAATGTACAACAGTAGCCTGTCTGAATTTTCTGTACCATGCACACACATAAATTGATCTCGAGCAGCTGTTTACAAAAACCCACAGAGAGGGAGGCAGGAGCTGGGTTAGGCTGTGATAGTCTGCAATGTGTAATAGTGAGAATATATTTAGGGAAACTGAGTTATTATGGAGGTATAGTATTCTAACAGGGATGGGCTAGCTTTTCATTATTTGTCACAGTCTTCTCAGACCTATAGACTATTTAAATTGTGTTATTATGTTGCTAGACAAATGTCTGGGTGTTATTTTGATTCTGTGCATTAGAGACACTTTCTCTAATTAGTGATCATTAACATAATAATCTAAGGAAATTTTATTAACTTTTAATTTATATATAAGTGATTGACTTATATGATTGGGTTGCTAGCATCTTTTACTAGGAGGTAGAGGTGGATGTTGCTTTCAGAGCAAGGAGAATCCCTGTTCTTCCCACATAATCTCAAACCAAATCTTCTAGTATATCAATTTTCACTTTTTTGTTTCCATATTTTGAAACTTAATATCCTAGAAGATTCCATTTGAGTTGGATGCTATTGTGCAGCAATTTCCTAGAAGTTGAAGCATCCTGAGAGAAGTACCCTTAAGGCTTAGGAAACTCAAAGTGAAAATATTTTCTCCAGGAAGTAGGCTGGGAGGCTCATGGGACTCGAAAAGTAAACAACTCAAATATCCCAGACAGTTGGAAATTGAAAGCTCTTCCTCCCTCCCATTATAGAAATAGTAGACAGTTGCTGGGGAAGAGAGCGGACCTCTTAGCTGCCTGCAAGTCATGCAGAGTGCTCCTGGGGCATCCATGAGTTACTTCTGCTCCTTCACCCATACTACTGTCAGTAACATGAGTAAACTTACTGGTTCATCAGTTGGTATTTTGCTGTAACTGTTACTTTGATCAGTGATTTGTTCCTTATCTGGGGAATAGAAGTTTGTGTCATGCCTTGTGCCCAAATAATATCCATATAACATAATCAGTGCTTAAACCAGCACCAAACAGAACCAAAGATGGGCTAGGGAGAAATGCAGCTTCTGCAATGAGTGCTGAGACGTGGAACTGAAGCTGATCTATAAAGGAATCTACAGGAGAAATCCTAGATGGTACCTTTCCCCATGTGGTATGGAAGGAACAATGTACCTTCTTGCTGTGGTGGTAGTTTCATGGGCTTTGCTCTGAGTGATGAGACAATCAATCAAGGCTGAGTCTTTTATCCATAGGGTAAGCCTGGGTGCAGAGTCCTCAGGGACAATCTAAGTGGGGCTGTCTTACATTTTGTGATATATATGCCTGCTTGGAATCAAGCTTGCTGAGTGGAGTCTACTGCATGATCACAAAGATATCATGAAAACAAGCAAGCATAAATAACAAATATTATAGTCCCTAAGGGTAACATATAAGGAATAAGAGTTTTGTGAGGTTGTCTGGCTCATATATGAGTACTAAAAATGCATTTGATACCAGTATGGCAGCCGAAAGGGAACTTATTCATATTAAGGGGGATTAGGAAGGGAAAAGGAGATATGCTTAGCATCTCTGCAATGATCTGTTATGTAGAAAGGAAACTGGATTAAAATGAGGTGAATGTTTTGGCTTTTTATTCCTTAACGTTGGCAGGATACAAGGAAAAGAAAGCACAATGTGCTAAAGAGTCCTTCCTTGGATCAAAATCCAAAAACAAAACCAGCAAACAAATAAACAAAGAAAAACAAATAAAAAATCAAACAAAATAACAACAACCAAACCAAACCAAACAAACCCCCCTCACCACCAAAACAAAAGACGAACAAAAACCCTGAACCCAGAGGAAGAGCTGGGTAGTGAATGGAATCTAATGATTAGAGACAAGTGATAGGAAAGGAGATGATAAGACAAGCTGTGTTTGATGTCCAGCCCACCAGGCCATAGAACCAAGTTCATAGTTATAAAAGAAGAGAACACTGGACTGGTGTGGGGTTTTAGTGTTTCTTTCTGAGCCCTACGGTGGAACATGACCTTTACAAAGTAGAAGAGGCTTCAGTGGATTCTAGAGTCGAGTCTTCCTTAATTCATGACAAGTGCCCAGAGTACCAGGGACAGTGGCAATCATGATGAATATGGGATGGAACCCTTCAGATAAAAACCAGCAGAATGTATGCTGGGTGTAGAAATTGTTTGCCAACCTTGGGCTTCTGTCGACAGCCGCGTGTCTCTGAGGGAGAGACAATGGGAAAGGCTACAGCTACATTTCAGGCCAAGAGTCTACAAGACCTCAGGCATACAAGCACAGTCAGGCTAGGGGCATAGCACCAAACAACTTAAGCCAGTTTATCAAGATAGTGGGTACGGGGTAATACATGTGGCCCACAGAGCTATGCAAGGATGAAGCTTTCAGACAAGTGATTACATCTTTTGGAACCATACTAGACCTCGATACCACATCTTTTCTTTTATGTTTCCTTAGCTATTAGATTCCAAGATAACTTTTTGTTTACTTGTGATGATCCATAGTGGACCTTCCCAGTATTCTCCCACAGTTCCTCTATCTGTCATGGAATGCCTGGGACATTGCATTGTCATCCAGTGTATCCTCTAAAAAAAAAAGTCTCATTATATAGTTGGCATAATGCTAGCTTATGTGTAATTTGCAGATTTTGAAAAGCTAAAAACATAAAGATGTGCCTGAAGGAAGAAGAAAGGGAGATTGGTCACTCAAGGTGCAAAGGACAAACAAGCAGTAAAATTCTTGGGAGTATATGGTCCAGTGATGTGGATATGAAAACTGATAACATTATTGCAAAAAATAAATCCTATGATGGTAAATATAAAAGGGCAACAAGTATTCCTGGAGATCCTGGGATATGGGGGGCATTTATGCCACATTTTGCCCAAGTTGTCTACCCTCTATATGATGTTATAAAAAGGGATTCCATATAGAATGAGACAGAAAGGCACAAGATACTTTTGAACACACTAAGATCATCGTAGGAGAAGTTAAATATCTATGTGCCTCTTAACACTCATGTGTCTCTTCATGTTGAAAGACTCCATAATCTAAGAAGACTATAGCTGGGGAGTAGCATCCTAAATAAATAGTTTTGGTCTTGGTCATCGATGGAGGCAGAGCCTCAGTGTTCAGTACTTAAAGTGTCTTAAGTGATAGAATCTAGCACTGGCTGCACCTCTGTCACAGAACAGACAGCTTGTCTAATTAAGGGTTGGTGAAGCTTCTTTCTGGGGAGATACATAATCAAATCCTACAAAGGTGGCATCCATATTTATAGCAATATGGTACAGCATTTGCAAACTATGCAATTAATGCCACACAGACTGTGCTGGGATCAGTGGCATTTTAACATACTGAACATCCTCAAGTAATTGAGCTAATGGCTAAGTCAGATGAAATGTTTGAAAGGACAGCATACATCAAAATAGATGTCCTGAACACAGGAATGGATTCTCAAAAATTTTAACCCAGAATTGTTCCTGTCTAAAGGAAATACAGGGACAAAGAGTGCAGCAGAGACTGAAGGAAAAGCCATCCAGAGACTGCCTCACCTGGGGATCCATCCCATCTGCAGACACAAAACCCAGACACTATTGCTGATGCCAAGAAGTGCTTGCTGACAGGAGCCTCATATAGCTGTCTTCTGAGAGGCTCTGCCAGAGCCTTACCAATACAGATACAGATGCTTGCAGCCAACCATTAGACTGACTCCAATGGAGGAATTAGGGGAAGGACTGAAGGAGCTGAAGGGATTTGCAACCCCATAGGAGGAACAACAATATCAACCAACCGGACCCTCTAGAGCTCCCAGCTACGACACCAACCAAGGAGTACACATGGAGGGACCCATGGCTCCAACTGCATATGTAGCAGAGGATGGCCTTGTCAGACATCAATAGGAGGAGAGGCCCTTGGTCTTGTGAAGGCTCAATGCTCAGTGTAGGGGAATGCTGGGGCAGGGAGGCTGGAGTGGGGGTGGTTGGAGGAACACCCTCATAATGCAGGGGGAGAGGAATGGGATGGGGCCTTGCGGCGGGGAAACCATTTGAAATGTAAATAAATAAAATAACCAATAAAAATTTTAAAAAGAATGGGTACTTGTAATAATATAAATGCAAACAGATACCATGTAGCTGGAGGAAGAATGAAAAAAGTAGCCAGTGAGCCTATGCTTGGCCTGTGATGATGCTATTCATTCAAGGGACTCTGAGCTCAATTGCCAGTAAGGCATACATGCTGATTAAGATGGTATGGTGATCTATAGCACCCTTCCAACGCTCAGGGAACACCATGGAAGAGAGAGCGGAAAGAATGTAAGAACTGGAGGAAATGATAAAGCGTTGCATAGCAATTTTCTCTTAGTTGAAATATTCTGTCTTGATGTGCTGCTCCTTGAGGCCTGAAAAATTCTAAAGTTAAAACATGGCCTCCAGGAAGGGGTATGTGTGTTGGAGGACTCAGGAAGTACACAAACTCCACACATCTCATGAATGTGAAAATTATAAGATTCATGAGCCTCATACTGAAGCCATAAAACCACTCAGCAATCACTGGAGAAGAGATTCTCTGACCCTGAGCACCTGCAAGTCATTTAGAGAGCTCTAGGGATGCAGCATTCATGGGAGAGGCATCACCCACTCTTTTGGGTTGAGCTTTTCCGTTAATGCAGCTGTCGTTGATTTGTCTCTTTTGTAAGTAATATCTTGTCAATGCTTCTATAAGTAACCTAAATAAACTCACTGGTTCACAAGTTGGACTTTGGTGTAATCACTACTCTGCTCTGTTTTTGATTCTCTATCTGGAGTCAATAGAAGTTTCTGTTGTGTCTCACCAGGAAAAGTCTCATGATAATGCCACGTTCTAATTCTCCTCTTCCTGTCTTTTGGTTGGTGAAAGGCAGAGAGAACCCAACAGAAGATCAGTCTCTAATGGACTTGGAGCTAAAAAAGCAGATGAAGAATAATGCACAACAGCAGAATGAAAGGAAATGAATCAAGAATATTTTATGTGTCTATAAAGGAAGTAAAACTCGTCTATGTGTTTATGAGATAGAACAGTACCTCACACTGTGTGTATCATGGATATGATTATCTCTCTAATATTTTCATTAGTCAGACAACATAAATTTCTCCATTCTTCCTTGGGAATTTAGAAATAAATTCAGAATGAGATATATCCGACAAAACAATTTTGAGGCTTAACCACAGTAAGATTAACATATCTCAAAGGAAGATCCTGATGTGTGGTCCATGAGGCATCTTTGGTGTAGAAAAATACATTATTTATGAACGCCACTTGCCGTTTGACTGTGAGTTGTGAATTTAGATGTGAGTTGGCAAGGGTAAGAATCATGAGAGACATTATTATAGAAATAGACAAAGCCTAAAATGGATCAATGTGAAGGTAACATTTCCCTTAGGGCCTAAAATCTACGGTACTGACCTGGTGGGGAATTGACCATTAGAGCAGAAAATCCAGGTCAATAGCTCAAAGAATGTTGTCACTGGCTTATTCTTGTGAAGTCATTTGATTTTTTTTGTCATTATTCTTTAAATTTCATTTTATGTGAAGATCAAATTTCTGCAGTTAGTCTCATGTTTCTTACTCATGTATTTAGAGAACTTAATTAATTAATTAATACTTATTTCAGCATTATACATTGCAACAGGTTATGGTCTCTCTGTTGCTCATTAGGAAACTAAAGACTAAAAGATTTAACTGCTGTCATTTGTGGGATGAAATTAGGTCTTCAGAGTAAAACTCTTACAACTTTGTTTTTTATTCAAGCTGGAAACATTTGTTCCATTTGTTGAATTCAGAAAAATATCCTGGGAAATGTAATGATAGTAGGCAAGTGCATTACATTGATACATAGAGCATAATGACAATAGAAAGAACATAAGAGCCTTGTAAAATGCACAGCAATGTGATGATATGAACATTTATTGATAAAATAAAAATATTTATGAACATAGACTTGATATTTCAATAATTAGCTGAATGTAAGGCCTAGCTGTATGCTGAAGGGATACTGGCCTGAATGAAGTTGGGGATAAGAACATCCCACTAGTCCTTGAACAAACGATGCAAGCTTGTGAGTGCTGAGAGCAGTTGCCACCATGTTACAGGGCTTTCTGGGGCACTAACAGGCCACAAAAGCTAAGCAGAAAGGAAAATAAGCAGGTAAGACTCTAGACTTCCTGTGAAGTTTAGGTTATATTAGAGTGTGGGATGGAGATATTCAGACCTTTTCTCATCCCTTAACGCATTTTAATGCAACTGGACTGAGCCTGCTTGATGTTGAGTATAGTTGATGTTGAAAAGGGGGATATTGCTTCTGAGGCCTTGGGATGTTCCATGGCAGTATGTGTGCTTTATCATCCCTTGTCATTGGTGCAGGATTTTAGGAGCAACAGGAAAGATGCGTAGACAAGTGACATAGATCTTAAATGGCCTTGATACCTGCTTTTACTTATTTACTTTAATTATATATCTGTTATCTATGTATCTATATATGTATCAAAATATGTATCTATCATCTGTATGTATGTATATATCTATCATCTACCTATCATCTATCTACATCTATGTATCTATCATCTATCATCTATGTGTGTATGTATATATCTATCATCTATCTATCTATCATCAATCTATATCTATGTATCTATCAACTATGTATGTATGTATGTATGTATGTATGTATGTATGTATCTACCTATCTATCATCTATCTATATCTGGGTATCTATCATCTATCTATATCTATGTATCTATCTAGTTATACCTATGTATCTATCTATCATCAATCTATGTATCTATCTATTATCTATTTTTGTGTGTTTGTATGTGTGTGGGTACATGTGTACCATGGCATACATGGAGGTCAGAAGACATCTTTGAGAGCTGGTTTTCTCCTTCTACCACATGGGGATAAGGGATCTATCCCATGTCCTTAGGCTTGGTGGCAAGCACATCTACCAGCTGATCCATCTCCCCTGCCCAGTGCCTGTTCTTAGTAGTTAAAAATCTACTTTGAGCACACATGCATGTTTGAAACACAGATCATATGCTAATGAGATAGGTACCCATTTTTCTACCTCTAACAAAGGAAAATGAAATGTTAGATTCCCATGTCTGATAAAGGTTAGACTACAATGCCTGAAGCTGTTCTTATCTCTCACATTCAATTACAGCAGGATGGGTGATTTTATGATTTAGGTCACAAAGAGTCAGTCTAGGAAATTAAAACATTCCCGACTATTAGGAAAAATCCACAGTAGCCACTTTTTCCAGTACAATAATATTTCTTTCTGAATATCTAAATAGTCAATCCTGTGCGAAAGATTTTTGAATAGCATCTCTACAGAGCATATACTTTCTGAAACTAATCAGTAGACCACAGCCATACCTTCCTTTATTTGCTCTCTGTGCTAGAAACTTCAATTGAACATTGCTTTGAAAAATATATACTTTCTTATTTGAACTACGAAAGTAACAGAAAAAAAAAATCTAAATTTAAAATACTATTTCACCAGGTATTTATGCTAGGTTTTGGCACCTCAGTTTCAAAAAACAGTGCTTAAAATTTTTATTCCAAGTTAGAATAATATTCTGTATGTCAGTTAGTTCAGAAAAGGTGAGGATATAGCTGTACGATGAACACATTATAGTAGTGATATTAAGGTCACCATGGAAATTAGATGCCATTCCAAATCTAACTAGCTTTGAATATTGCCTATAAGAAGTGATATGAAGCCCACATGAATACAGACAACATCTTTGCTCATGTGTCAGATGAAACATTTGTATATCTATAATGTGATTGTAACTTATTTTCTGTAATTTATTAGAGAAAATTAATTTTAGTGTCATATTTATTTTTTTATTGAAAACATAGCATTTGGGACGATTATAAGATTTTAGTCACATTGTGAATTAAAATAATTGAAAGGATGCAACCGTAGTGAGAAGATGTGCGGCATTATAAAACTACATGAAGACAAAGGGAATGCAGATTAATTTCATGGAATTATGAGAGTAAATTATAGATAACATACAGAGATTTGTCCTAGCCTGCACAATGTAGTCTCCAAATGTTATATCGTGAAATCTGACTACCAAGTCATCAAATGTGGTCCTGTTTAGATAGATGGTTTTTTGCAGATGTGATTTGATTAAAATGCATGATGTCAGGTCTCCAATACAACTTGTATTTTTATGAGAAGAAATGATTAGACACAAATACAACCATGGGACTGGGCGTGAAGGCACAGGGAGGAGATGCCCACCTGCCTACAAGGTCAGCTTCAGAAGAAAGTACCCTGTGCTGCTCTTGTGCTTGTATTCACGACCTTCAGAATCATTACAAGGTGACCCTTGTCATTTATATCTTCCTGTCTGGTATTATATTGCCCCAGAAAAAATAATAAATGTGGAATTTGTTCATGGAAAGTGGGGTGCAGATGTAAAAAATATTTTAAAATGTGCTGAGACATTAGAACTCTATTGATGTTGGGCAAAAGAATTAGGATATGTAATCAAGAGCTTGGATTTTCTCTGAGAGACTATTGACAAAACAGTAGATATGAAAGAAACTTTAGTGAGGGCTTGTAAATGGAAGAGGACACTAGGGAAGGGTTTTACAGTTGCAGAAATGTACATGTTTAATGATGGATAGAATATTCACACAAATATTTCAGTTGAGTCTGGTGAATTCTGGGATAAAATGCAAACAGTGTTATTGGACTATGGAGAAAGACAATTCTTCTTGTCAGCTGGAAACTATACAGCCAGAGAATGTTCTAATGTCTGTGGAAAGCAGAGCTTGTGAATGAGGAACTTGGATATTAATAAAATGGAATTCTAACCAGTTTAAAGGCCGGGCCTAGGTTCTCTTGCTGTTTCCAACAAAACAGGGCATAGAAAAAGATAAACAATTGCCAGTCTCTCTATATGACAAAATGTGTGGAAGGGATTTCTGGAGAGAACATAGGCACATGGCCCCACCATCATTTGCTGATGTGGCTATAGGAGATGACATTGGACCTAAAGTGGTGTCTCAATGGATGGCAGACATAGGAAAAAGGCTTTACCAGTAGAGAATCTGTCAGCTTTGATTTGGAGACAGAGATGGGATCACACCAGGGAAGGCATGCATGTGTTTTCTTTCAAGACAATGGAAGGAAGGCAGTTGACAAGTTAACAGGACTGCCTTGCCATCACCAGCCCAGAGAACACAGGTCTACAGCACCTTGGTCAATCATTTGAATGAAATGGAACTTACTAACTCTGACTTTCTAACCTTCAGAACTCTGAGAAAGTAAACCTTGCTATTTGCATTTGCAAGTCTATTATTATTCTGTTACTCAGAAAAACAAATATGGAATTTGTTTATGAAAAGTGGAGTCTTGATGTACATCATAAATATTTCAAAATGTTGAGAGTTTTGGGGCCCTTCCCTGATCTTTTCCTGAGTTTTCTCCTTTAGAGGGGGAATATCTGCCCTGTGCCATTTCTGCCATTGTATTTTGGAAGCAGATAACTTGTCTGGCATCACAGCTGTTATGTGGCAGACTTTTCATGGGAAGATGCAACACACACACACACACACACACGCACACACACACACAAACACAAACACGTGCGCAGGTGTGCACGCACACACGAAGACACATACATGCATGCATGCACACACACACACACACATACATTTATTCACCCTGAGAGGGAGCCTTTGAGAGCTCCAAATAGTGATTGTACAATGTCCAAGTTGGTGAACCAATGAATTTTTTGAAGGTTACTAACCAGAGTACTTGAGAGGGGTTCTTTAAAAGAGCAGGGATGCCTAAAAATATCAGATACATCACAAAAACCCCACCCTAATATTGGTGAAGACTCACAAAAGCTAGCTGCAAGCCTGGAGCTTTCTGGGCATCTTGTAAGCAGTCCAGAGGACCAGGGACTCTCTTCTCACAGTTACAATCTCTGTAGCTGGCCAGTTGCTTCCCTAAGCAGGCATTTATTCTTTTGTGTATGTTGGGCAGAGGCCATTAGCAATCTTTGTGTTCTTCTAGACATGTGACCTTTTGTTTATGTGCTTAGAGTTCTTTCCTCTCTCAGTTGAAGGAATGTGTCAACTGGGAGGAAACTGTCCTACAGCAGCTTTAGAAAGAATCAGAATGGAGTTTCCTTCAAATCCAACTCATTTTTCAAGTAATATATATATATATATATATATATATATATATATATATATATATATATATACACATGTATTTATATATACATATGTGTGTGTATTTATATACATATATGCATAGATCCTCTCGCAGCAGTGTACAAAATAGAGCAGAGATTCCATTCCTATGAATGTGGCCTCTTTTAGGTTAGATATGGTTGTCCTCACAGGATCTGTTTTCCATGCTAATTCCCAAATGACAAGCACACAAAACGCTTGGTGTCCAAGTGGAGACAGATTAGTCTTGGTTTTCATACAGCTCAGAAATCAAATTGAATCTGTCACTTGAGCTCAGGTTGAAAAGTGAGTCCTTTTGACAATGCAGAGGCTTCTTAATGATTGTAGTTAAGCATTCACCTCTGACAATGTTGGTTGTTAGAGAAGAGCTAAAATAGGAAAGGCAGTGCAACTTACATGGTGTTAAAGCCACAGACATGGGTTTCTTTACCCGTGTTGGAGTGAGCATAATAAGACCCTTTTCAACAATAGATTTTAGACGAAAACCCAAATATGATAAATATTATGACAGATTCTTGTTTTTGAGGCATTTACTATTTTTAAAATGTCAAATATAGTTTAAAAGTGCTGTCTTTTTTGAAGGTATGAATTTGACTAATAAATACAAACATGTAATAAATATACATTATTAATATAGTCAAAATATGTAAAATATACAACAGAGTAATAGAAATAGAAGTTAGACCATGTTTTAAGATTTTTATTAGTTCCTTGAGCATTTCATATATTGTGTTTTGATCATATCACCCACCTGTTATAACTCTTCCCAGATCTAATCCCTCCTCCCCATGTACATAATATGGACGTGTGGCATTCTACTAGAGCATGTCTAATTTACTAGGAGCTCTACTCTCTTAGAAAAAACTGACTCCCCTTCTCTACCAATTGTCAATAGTCCAATATCTAGGGTGGATTTCATGCTGGGATTTGGTCTTGGGTTTGTACAGGACATGCTGTCACAAACACTGAATTCACATGTATCCATAAGATACTGTTTCTTTGTATTCATCCACTACCTCTAGCTCTAGACTCTTTCTACTCTGTCTTCAATAATCCTAGAACCTTGGCAGAAAGGATTATGAGCATTCTGTGGTCCTTTATTTTTGTGTTTTTGCCAATTGTGGGTCTATATATTAATCATTATCTACTTCAAGTAGAAAATTGTCTGATGAGAACTGAGAGATGCATTAATCTATGGGTATAATGATAAGCAACTAAGAGTTGGTTTTATGCTGTCTACTTAGGAAGACAATAGTATCAGGTTCTACCTTAGGGCCTATGACCTGCCTAGCCATAAGTTCTTGTCCTGATAATGGTACCAAGTATTGGTTTTATTTTGTAGAGAGGAACTTAAATCAAATAAGAAAGTGGTTTTTTACTTTCAAGATGTTCATGCCACTACTGCACCTGTGGGCATGTCTTGGCAGGTGAGGATAACCATTTTTTGATAAGTATGTCTCATCTTTCTGTTTTGTTGAGGCAACATGTACTTTTGTATCCTAGGCTGGTGTTGATCATTTGTTCCTTCTTTTGTTCATCATCCCAAGTGTTGGTTTTACAGATGGGCTTCACAGTTCTGCTTTACTTATGGTGATGGTTAGCTAGTTACAAGGTAATAGACAAAATAGAGGGTCAGTCATGTTTTTTGCCTTTTAGGTTTTTCTCTAATAAATGCAGGGTGAACCAGCACTATTTTCATCTCATGGTCTATGTAAGGATTTCTATTCCACTATTTAAGCATCTGTTACTATATTTCCCCTCTTACTATTTTTCTGAGGAAATTTCTGTTTATGCCTCTGTGTTGCTGAAGGCATTGTTCAGTACATAAAAGGACTCACTCTTCAATCTAAGCTCAAGCAACAATTTCAGTTATATTTGGGGTTGTATTAAATCCAGTACTAATTTGTCTCTTTGCTCTGTATACCACCTGATTCCTGCATCCCTTTAGAGAATCACCATTGGAATTTATCCTGGTAGTATCTTGGAAATAGAAGACAATGTCCACAATATTTTAAGACTCTAGAGTATGATCAAAAGACCAAACCTAAGAATACAGAGAATATAAGAAGGGTCTTAGTTTAAAAAATATGTATTCTCTATGACTATACACACACACACACACACACACAATGAAATTATAGTAGAAAAATGTTCAAATATTAAAGAAAAAAGTGACTACCCAAACTCAAAAGGTATTTAGAATCTCCAAAACACAGGTCCAAAGATGAACTTCTACATGGCCTAGTCAAGGTGACAAAATACAAAGCAAAGAAACAATATTAACAACTGAAAAAGAAAAAGGCTGACTCATCAACAATGACATTAGAATTCTTATCAGCAACTCTAAAAGCCAGGAAAGTGTGAAGCAATACAGTTCAAGGTCTGAAAGCAAATAATCTCCCAAGATTGCAATATTCAGCAAATCTGCCTCTTAAAATCGATGAAGTAATAGAGTCAAGACAATCACAAAGTTAGGTAGATCATGGCTGCCAATCCAGCACTGCAGAAGACATTTAAAGGAATTTTGTACAAAGAGGAGGAGAGGCTCTATCATGAAAGCAAAAGAAGGAATAAGTTTCACTAGAGGAGAATAGTTACAAAGCAGAGCAAAGAAGGAATCCATCATGTCCAAATGCATATAAGTCACAGGGGAGAGGAAATAAAGAACAGACAGTAAAGCAGCCAATCACAAAACAGTCAACAAATTATCAGGAATTAGTGAACATCTTTCAATAATAACCTTAAAGGCAAATGGTCTCAACTCATCAATATAGACTCAGACTGGTTGACTGGGCTAGAAAACAAGACCTTGCTATCTGTTTTTGTCAAGCAGCATGCCTCTCAAGTAAATATAACCACAGATTGAGAGTAAACGAAGGAAAGCCATCCAGAGACTGTCCCATCTTGGGACTCATTTCATTCGCAGACACCAAACCCCGACACTATTGCTGATGCCAAGAAGTGCTTGCAGACAGGATCCTGGTACAGCTGTCCTCTGAGAGGCTCTGTTAGCATCTGACTATGACAGATGCAGATATAGCCAACCATTGGACTGGGCCTGGGGACCCCAATGCAAGAGTTAGGGGGGAGGGCTGAAGGAACTGAAGGGGATTGCAACTCCATAGGACAACAATTTCAACCTACAGGACCTCTCAGAGCTCCCAGGAATTAAAGCACCAACCAAAGAGATTACATAAGTCAGTCCATGGCGCCTGCTACATATGTAGCAGATGTCTGCCTTATCTGGCATCAATGTGAGGGATGCACTTGGTCCTGTGGAGGCTTGCTGCCCCAGGGAAGGGGTGAGGCATGAATGGGTGGGTGGGTGAGCACCCTCTTGGAGGCAAAGGGAAAGGGTATGGGGTAGGGGTTTGTGGAGGGGAGGCCAAAAATGGGGACAACATTTGAAATGCAAATAAATAAGATGATTAATAAAATAATGATGTCAATCTACCAAGAGAATGGGCAAAAAAGTAGCCAACATAGTTATTCTGATACCAGGAAAACAGAGTTCTAGCCAAAATTATGCAGGAAAGGAAAAGGAGGCTGTTACATATTAATAAAAGAGAATCATTCATCATAAGATGCAAAATTATAAATATATATTAAATATTGGGGCTTCCAATTATTTTCTTTCCTTTTGAGACAGGGTCACACTGTGTAGCTCTGGCTGATAAGCAGACAAGGGTAGGGGCATCCAATTTTATGCAACAAATAATGGGACTAAAAAGCCAGATAAATCCTGACACAAAGAGAGTAGATGATTTTAATACCCCACACTCATCTTTACTTAGGTCTCTAAACTAAAAGACAACAAACTTCCGACTTAAGCTGCATTATAGATCAAAAAGACCTAACAGATGTCTACAGATATTCCATCCAACAGGAATAGAGTATATATTCTTTTCAAAAGTCCATGGGATCTTTTCTAAAACAGTCCTCATTCTGGTCCACAAATCAATTCTTAACTAATATAAAAGATTCAGAATAATTTCTTCTTATTAGATTACAGTGCAGTAAAACCCAGAATTCAATAACAAGAAAAACTACATAAATGCTCAGAAACTGAACCAAATATTCTTGAAAGATTAATACATCTTTGGAGAAATCTGACAGGACATAAAAATAAATCAGTCAATTAAATGAAAATGGAGGCATAGTCTCCCAAAACTTTTGTGGTATAGATAAGGCAATTCTGAAGATGAGAGCTTATATCTATGTATGTTTATGTCAAAATGTGAGGAAAGTCTCAAATAATTAGCCTAATGTTACACTTAAAACGTTTAGAGACATATGAGCAAGTCAAGTTCTCTATCAGATGAGGCAAAAATAGTTTATAGATTAGGGCAGAAATTAATGACACCCAGACAAAAAGAACAAAGCATAGAAATAAATTTTATGAATCAATAAACAAGATTGACAACTCCTAGCCAAATCTAACAAAAAGGACAAAACTGAAATTAATGAAAATAGAGATGATAAGGAGGCCGTTACCATGGATTCCAATGAAATCCAGATAATCTTTGAAGAGTACATGGAATATTTGTAGTCCCCAAACTGGAAAATACAGAAAAAATGAATACATTTATGGACATATATAAAACCAAAATGGATCTGGAAAGGGGGAAACATTTGAAATGTAAATAAAGTAAAACAAACAAACAAACAAAAAACCAAATTAACCATCATCACAAGGACCTGTTTTCTGAATTCCACATATAGCCTTATACATAGATCCATTGTAATCAGGAATTCAAGAAATAAATAAATAAAAAGAGAGTATAAATGTGAAAAAAATAGATAGAAATAATACATATGTGAAGGAAAAAAGTAATGGAATAAAGAGAGATGAAAGGGAGAAAGGTGAAAAGGAGAACAAGGGGAATCTTTTCTTCTAGGTTGAAGGAAACAAGAACAAAGAACTGATCTGATGGAATAGCTGTGAGAGCATCATGTTAAATTTATGTAAAAAAAACCAAAATGGTATGAACAACATAGAAGAAGAAGTAATGATAATGAAGAAACAATATTTGTGACCAACAGGTTTGCCCCCAAATTCTACCGAACTTTTAAATAAGAGCAAACACCAAACCTCTTCAAAGAGCCCCTCAAAGTATTCTATACACTAGAAAGGGAAGGGACACTACTAACCTGATTCTCCAAAGCCAGCAATACTCTTGTATTGAAATTGAATAAGGCCACAACAATAACAACATGGATAGACCAATTACTCTGATGAATTTTATACAAAATTCTTAGTAAAGATCCTGTAGCTGCATTCAAGAACACAATAACATCATACATTGTGATTATTAGTTATCATTCCGTGAATGCAAATCAATAAATTGAAAGTAGCATATAAATTAATGTAAGTACAGAAATCATGAGGTTATCTGAATATCTTCAGCAAAGGCATTTGAAAAGTTTTATCATGCCTTCATGATACATGTCAGGAAGAAACTAGGAGTAGGATCAACATTCTTCAGCATAAGAATGGCTACATGTGACACATTTACAAGCCACATTATACTAACTGGTGACACATCCAAAGCATTTACTAAACTGTCAGGAACGAAGACAGTGTTCACTACTCTCCCTCTTCTAGAGCTTAGTGTTAGAGCATTAAGTCAAGAGAAATAAAAGGTATACATATAAGAAAGAAATAAAAATTTTCCTATTAGAAAATGATACTGTAGTATACTTTTAAATACCCAGTGGCTCCACAGAAATAGTTCTTGAGTCTGATAAATATTTTTACTGAATTATCATGGCACAAAATCAGCATACAAAAATCAGTAGCCTTCTACGTACCAAAAATGAACAAGTAGAGAATAATAAAAAATAACCTCTAATTGCTAAAACAAAACACAATCAAACCTAACCAAGGAGGATAGAGAATTTTTATAATAAACATTTAAAACACAGGATAAAAAATTGAAGGCAATAGAAGATGGGAAGGCCTCTTATTGACTGGCAAAACCAATATTGTAAGTGGTCATTTTATCAAAATCTACAGGGTCAGTACAAGCACCATTGAAATCTCAATTATATTCCTAAAGATCTGGTAAAAGAAATCTTGAAGTTCATAGGGAGTCAAATATCTATAAAACCTGGATCTTAAGCAGAAAGAGCAATGTTGTTGGTGTCATAGATAACATCTGATCTTAAATTATATTATAATGTCATAGTAACCCAATTGTGTGATGTTAGCACAAGTGCAGACTTGCAGGCTAATCTAATAGAGCAGATGACTGAGAAAGAAACCTACACAGCTACAATCACCTAGTTCTTGACAACAGTGTAAAAAACACATATTAGAAAAAAAACCACAGCCTCTAGATGTGTATGTCTGTGTGTTAAAAGACAAAAACTGGATCCATCTGTCACCGTGCATGGGAGACATTTGATTCAGAATGCATCAAAGTTTCATTACAAGATCTGAAAGTTTGAAATTTCTAGGGGAAACATGGAATATATAGCTATAAACCTATAACTCTATAAATAAAACTTTCTCATCTGGGCTGACAATGCTCATTCTAATAGTTAAACACCAGTTAACAGAAATCTCATCACTAGGCATGAGAAGCCCTCTTTTAGGTGTTGCCTAGGGTTGTCCAAGAGATTTCCAAAATATTACAGGCCTTTGCTGTTGTTCTTGGTTTCCAGAGGTAGAAGGTGAGTTCCTATGGGTGAAGGTACCATGCATTTCAGACACAGGACTCAGAGGCCTCTGATACGGAAATGGCATGAATGCTTCCTCCCAGATGACTTAGCTTTCATGGTATCAGAAGACAACATGCAAGCTTCCAAAGGAGGGAAGCAACCTATAGTCTTACCCAGCTATGAACCTATGAATTACAATAATGACTAGCATGACATGATAACCCTATGGGATAACCCTAAAGTGTCACCAACATGATTGCCTAAACATGAACTAAAACAAGGATAACAATAATAGACATGCCAGAATAGACAGGAGAAAGACCATGAGGCATTAACCCTGTCTATTCTGGCAACTAAACAATACAGAAAATGGGAAAATAGACTTCTCCAGGGAAGATCATGCCTGAAGTTGGTTATTCAATATTAAATACCATCCTTGAAAACATTCATATAAATAAAATTATACAGACTGAGCAGGTCAGGTATTTTTAGGAAAATACCCCCCCCCCAACACAAACACTTAACAATTAATGAAAAAAAGAGACCACGTATTTGAAAGAAAACAAGATGAAATCTATGAGAGGGGTTGAAGGAAGAACTGATATAATTATGATACAATTTTGAAAACAAAAGAAATATTTAAAAGCCTCTAGAGCTGTCAGATATGCTGCACCCATGAGGTCTCATCAAAATGGCTATTTAAAGAAGACCTGGATGATGATGAGAACAATGGACACGGTAACATGGAAATGTCATGTAACCTCAGCCACAGACAAAGAACAGAGGCAACTAAGGAAAGACGAGAGTGGGATAAATAGTTCCCCTGGGAAATGCCAGCTTTGAAATCATATCGATGTAAGTAACATTGTATAGAGTGATCAAGTTGTATTTACATATTTAGGAATATATGTACATATATATATATATATCTCACATATATTAGATATAATATTTTCTATCTATCTATCTATCTATCTATCTATCTATCTATCTACCTATCTATAATGTAAGTATATCAATAACTAAGAAAAATAGAGTCCATGAATTTGAGGTAGTACAAGGCAGAGCATGAGGTGTGTTTGAGAGAGCGATGGAAACAGGGAAAATGATATTATACTTTAATTAAAAACAAACCTAAGAGAATTGCCATGAGATTCTATCTCATGTAAGTCAGAAAGGCTGCTATGAAGATTGAGAATGCCTAACTTCTGGCAAAGCATGAGGAGGGAAGGACTTCACACACTATAGCTGGTAATGCACATGATGCAGCCACTACCGTAGGCACTGTAGAGTTTTCTCAAATGCTAGAGTAGAGCTACCATATGACCTAGCTATTCTACTGATGTAGTACTCCACTAAACATAGATATTTACATATCCATGCTTATAACTCACAGTAGCTGGGATACAGAAACAGCTGATGTGAATAAAGAATTATTGTACATGTATACATTGGAATTTTATTTAGCAACAAAGATAAATGATGTCACAGCATTTGTGGAAAATGTTATGAAACTGGAATTTGCTATGTTGGGCAAAATAAGCCGCACTGAAAAAGACAACATCTTCTCTTCTTTATAGAAAATAAGATTTAAATTATATATGTATATGTACATAAATATTATTATTTGCATTATATATATATATATATATTATATACATATGTGTGTTTGTAGGTCATACTTTAAAAGGGGACCAGATAGAGAGAAGGAAAATCTTAGCAGAGAGGCAGGAGGGGAAATGAAGTAATGGAATATATATTATGTGAAAGCAGAAGTGGGGGACTATTTGGGAGTAGTGGGACCATCAGTCTGGGCTAGATGAGATGTGATGGTTTGAGTAGGAATGCCCCTGCCCCGTAGGTTCATATATTTGAATGCTTGGTTATTACGCATAATGATTAGGAGGTGTGTCCTTGTTGAAGTCACTCAGTGTGTCACTGAGGGTGGGCTTTGGGGTTTCAAATGCTCAAGCCATGACCAGTGTGTCCCTATTCATTTACCTTTTCTGTTTTCTTTTAACAGACTAAAATAGAGAAGAGGGCTACAATCTCTCTCCCTCCCCCTCCTTCTCCCCCTCCCTCTCCCTCCTTTTCCCTTTCCCCTCAGTCCCCCCCCTCTGCCAGTCATATGGCAGAACCTTCCCATCCCTGTCTCTTCTAGGAGCTGCAAGGACAGATCTTTAAGTTCAAAACTGCTAGATAGACAGAATAAGCCTATGCTGACACCATGCAACAGAATCACAGATTATTTTTCTATATGTTGATATCAGCTAGTTCTCTTTTTGAGCTTTAAAGACAATGTTTTTATTAATTCTTTGAGAATTTCATACAATGTATTTAGGACAAATCCACCCCTCCCCTCTTCCTGTCTTCCTTCCTCTCCCTCTTCATTCAACACTGAGTTTTCTTTCTTTCTTTTTTTTTGCCATCTAATCTTTGGTATGGGGGTCTTCCCTAATGTGGTCCACCTATCAGGGCTCACATCATCAAAGAAAATTATCTCTATCATAACAGTTCTCAAATGCCAGTAGCTCCTTAGCTAACAGTGGGATTTTATGCATACCTTTCTTGTCTGAGCTGGGATTCTGACTGACTTCACCTTGTGCAGGTCTCATGAATGCTGTCAAAACCCTTTTGAGTCCATATGGGTTACTGCCTTGTTGTATCAGGAAAATACTGTTTTCATGATGTTATCTATCACTTCTGGCTCTTACAATTTTTTCCACCATATCTAACTTAAATAGATCAAAAAATCTGTCTATCCTTATCAGAGAAAGCTTCTTGCAGTAGATGGACATTAACATAGAGACTCTCAATTGGTCAATATGCAAAGAATAAAACACTGTGGAATAAGGCTGCAGAGATGGCTCAATGGCTAAGGGCTCTTACTAGTCTTCTAGAGGACCCATGTTCAATTCCTAGCACCCACAAGGCAGTTCACAGCAATCTGTACCTCCAGTTCCAGAGGATTTAATATTTTCCTCTGATCTCTGTGGGCATGCAGAAATGGGGTACAGAGACGTACTTTCAAGCAAAATGCCAAAACTTCCCATAAAGTAGTAAAATAAAATATTTTTAAAAGACTGTTCACTGTTCAGGCTTACACAGAACATACAGATCACACCTTTCTCTTAGGGATTTTGAGTCAGCTAGTTCTCTTAGAAACACAGTATGATCAATTATGTTGTGGTATAAGTACAATATTGAGCCAACTACTTCTTCAGTGTGATTTTTCTTTGGGGGGAAGAGGCTAGATTTTATTGTTGTTGCTTAATTTTTCAACGTGCTTTTGAAGTTGGCCTTTCATCTTCAAGGTGTAAATTTTGTTTGCCTTTTAAAGTTGCATAAATATAGGACATTTAAGATTGGTCTTTCCTGAACTGAATCCAGCAGAAAATTAGATTGGTCACTGAAAAGAGAGCAATTTCTCTACAGTGTCCAGTGAACTGAGTCAGAAGTGTGTGTGAATACTGATTTCATTTCCTTTTACAGTGAAGTAAAGCTATAAGATATGCACCTACATATTTTCTCCAGTATCCCTGATCATTACTCTTGCCACAGGGAAGTCCTTTCCTGTGGGAAGCTCCTCAGGTCTCATCTCTGAGTCACTTTCTTCTTTCTTTAGGCAGTGCAGGGTAATGTCTAAAGGGACTCAGCATATCAGTCTTATGTTTTCTAACACACATATTTGGTAACATGAAAAATGTCTGTTCTTCCTGTCCAGAGGAGCCTGCATGTATCACTCATCTTTGTGTATCTATAACTCACCAGAGATGCTGAATAAGATCTGTTGAATAAAATCATCTGCTTCCTCCAAATAGAGGTATGAGTAGTTTAATTGAAAGAAGAACCATTTAGCTACACTCCTCATCACCACTGTTTATCTGCATTATGTCCACTGCATGAACCCCAAAGTTATTCAAGTGAACAAAATAAGATGTTTCAAAATATTTTACAGTTAAATTCAATGAATCTTTATCACCTCTTTGTTTTGGGTAATTTGGGCACTTGGAAAGAATAAGTGTGTGAGCCATGCAAGAGCATATATTAAAATGAACTATTATTTTTCTATACTTAAACTATTATATCCATAGATTATAATTAATTTCCCAGTAATGCTGTGTTTCTAATGTAACAAAGGCTAGCTCTAGGAATACAGTAATGAATTAAAAATGAAAAGACTATTTTTACAATACTTCCCAAATAAAGGCACTGTATTATTATTCGATAATAGATATATGAATGCATTTAAAATTATGATAAATTCTTTAGAGAAAGTAATCATGTCTACACAGTGCAATACAGTATAAGAGTTCTTGAAGAAAATAATATTGAACTGAAACTTAGAGAACGTCCTGGTAGAAAAGACTTTCACATCACTGCAGGCCCTAACACTAATGTGAGTGGCTAATGGGAAGAAAGTTTCATGGAGCACACATACCTGAAATATGCTGTGTGAATGGTAAAGCTACAAAAAATTAAGTTGGAAGAGTAAGGCATGACAGGAGTCCCCAGGGCCTCATTCATTATTTTTCAAAGATTAAACTGTGTTTTATTTACATTGTTAAATATCTTATAAGACCACTCAAACATTGTAAACTGATTGCACAAGTATGTGCGTTTTAAGAATATCACTTTGGTTCCTGGACAAGGAGTTTGAGAACAAGGCTGGCCCTAGGAAATGTGGTTGAGGAGATTTCTCTCATAGTCCTGGCACACAGTTGGAGTGTCTGGGATAAGAACTGCAATGGGGTTGGTGAGAAGAAGGGATGACTGATATTTCTAGGGAAGATAATCAATAGAACTTAGTGAAGGATTGGAAGTGGGTTAGAAAGAAGAGAGAATGACCCAGATTGGCTCTTTTCTTAATTTTCTCTGGATGACTACATTCACTGGTGAGTGTAAATGCTACTTACTGATGCCTGGGTAGTTGCAAAGGGGGGACATTTTCCTTCCAGGCAAGGAGACTAAAACTCAGAGGTCATTTTTCATATTATGTGAGTTTAAAATATGTATGAAAATTTCAAACCAAAGACGTGATGTATGTAGCTGGCTGTGTAAATACATTGGTCATAAAGGAAGAACTGGATTGAATCATGCATGTTTTCCCATCATTTACAGATAATAATTATGTCAGAAAAGATGAACTAAGACACTCATAGAGTGAAGAGTGAGAATCTGCTCTGACTAGCTCCAGAGAAGTTTGTCTATTTGGATGGCAGATAGAGGAAGGAGTTGAAAGAATACAAGGAAGTAACAGAGTCTGATTAGAAAGTAACTGAAATCTCCTGAGGAAAGTCAATATCAGAGATTTATTTTCCTGTAGGACAGAACACTGTCAATCTTATAGAACACCAGTCAAGCTATTAAAAGAAAAGAACATACAGTGTCCATTATGACAAGAAACAACCTGAATAAGAGGGACAAAGGAATCTACTTTCAAATTACTGTGAGTTTGTTTGCCTATAATGGAGGTTGGAAGAGAAATAAAATCAAAGGATAATTTTTTTAAAATTAGCCACCTTGAGCAATACTTGAATGTTACTGTGATCAGCTTGCAGTCCTGGAGTAAAACTGGGCTTCCATGTGTATGAAGAGATTAAGTCTGAAAGCCATTTACAGTTTTATTGAGACCAGGAATTCTTCACTGTAATGGGATTGGCGAATGTGGTTTAGAGGCTATAAGTGGGTAGATTTGTAGATGATGCAATGAAAAGATGGGGTGATTTCATCTGATGTCATCATGTTTCCTAATGTGCTCTCAGTATGTCTAGAAAAGTAGGTAGAATATGGAATAGTCTCAACAAAGTAGTTGTTCAATGAACAGAAATTGTACAAAACTCTGAATTTACCCATATTATATATTTTTAAGGAACCAAAAGTCACAGATTGGGCTGCTTCTAAAGGAGGTAATAAGATATAGGTTATACTGGCAACTGTACAATGTAATAGCATAGCACAGCCTCAGCATTCTATTGGTTGGATTATTGGTATGGTGCTAATAGAGAAAGATTGCTATCTGCATCATTCACTGTACTATATCTCAGAAACCTTCACAAAATAATTTTAAGCACCAATTTACTTTTGTAGAATGTGATACTATGTCAAAGTAATTTATTTGTGCTCCAAAGTATGTGTCATTTAATGTACATATTCTAGAAATGTTCACATCCTTTTCTCAATATCAACAGTGATAGAAAGAGACTCATTTTTTTAATGAGTGAGAAAGAATTCATAAAAGGAATCTTTGGCATTTCAAAGCTACTTACTGATTAGGATAATTGTTAATTAATACCTCAAAAGGCAAAAGCTAGGTGCATACTGATTGATAGGTATCTCTGGAGGTAGGAGGAATTCTAGACTTGGAAAATTAGGTAAGTGAAATGTATTTGATAAAATATTAATTGAATACTAAAATGACAAATTAAAATATTGTTACTACTTGTAATTGTGTGTAAGTGTGTACATGTGGGTATGTGTGTATGAGTGCAGGTACTCTCAGTTCAGAGGTAGCATACTTTCTGGAGCTGGAGTTACAGGAAGCTGTAAGGTACTTGACATGGGTTCTGGGAACCAAACCTGAGTCTTCTGCAAGAGCAATGTATACTGTTAACCACTGTTAACTCTAGTACCAACAATAAGTGTCTTTAAAAGTCAAAAAGTACAAGGACTCAGTGGTCATTCAATTGCTAAAACTATATATAGATCAATTGATTAGATAAGGTACCCTGATCAGAGTCACTATTTGTATTTAAGATATTTGTACTGACGTGTGAAGTTTGTCTAGGAAAAAGCCTAGATAATCAGTCTACTTTAGATGTACTTTGTAAGGTAATTAATGCCAAGAGTGAAAATCCTCTGCACTGATAGATCTAGAAATACATCTAAGATATTTCATACATGTTCTCCATACTATATCAGGAAATCTAGAGCATTTCTAGGAGATTAAACACCACAGAATCATGTGGCTTAGAAATGTCAGAAATTAGATAACTTGAGGATAATTTTGGATATCTGGCTCCTAATAATGGCAGATTAACATATAGTTAATATGTATATATTATACATATAAAATATAGTATCACATATAGTTCATACTGAACAGCTTATTAATCTGACACACATATATACTTATATGTATGGTTTTATGTTTGTATTTGTATACATGTGAAGTTACTTGTTTAATTTGTGTTGATTATTGTTTATACACTGTGCAGTAAAGCTTGTAATATTTTCATCTTTACTAAACATGTATAGATTTACTTTGCTTTTCTTTCATTATTGCCAGAGCAATATAATATGAAAATTATTTCTGTAGTATTTAAATTTAATAGGTATTATAAGGAAGGTTTGGGTGGTTTAAAGTGTAGAACTTGATGTGTATAGGTTATATAAAAATACTACATATTTGAGAGAGGGGATTAGAGTATATCTTAGTCAGGGTTTCTATTCCTGCACAAACATCATGACAAAGATGCAAGTTGGGGAGGAAAGGGTTTATTCAGCTTACACTCCCATGCTGCTGTTCATCACCAAAGGAAGTCAGGACTGGAACTCAAGCGGGTCAAGGAGCAGGAGCTGATGCAGAGGCCATGGAGGAATGCTACTTACTGGCTTGCTTGCTTCTTGCTTGCTCAGCTGGCTTTCTTATAGAGCCCAAGACTGTTGGAACAAACTTGGCATGTTGGAAAGAAGCCCCATGTGTCTGTCCTGGGCGCTGTGGCTCTGGGTAGGACAACAGACTTGTGGTAAGTGGCTGCGTGTGTGTCTTCCCACACAGTCCGAAAGGCAGGTGGGGGCTGTGGGAAGCCTTTGCAGGTCCTGTCCGTGTGTGGGGAGGGGGCCATACCTGGCGAATGTGTGGCAGCCATCTCCTTGGATTCTCTAGCCTGGGACACTACAGTTGCTTCAGGGTGCCTCAGAGGGGCTAGCCAGAGTGCAGCTGGGGTTCCTGCTGGACAGGGTCTCGGCAGCTTGGGGCGCCGGGCTAGCTGCTTAGGCTTGGGTGAGTAGGTACTGTCTAGGAGTGCTGGGAAACCCTTGGCGAGAGATTGGATGTGACTTCTTAATCGAGGGCCAGATCCCCCACTTCCCACAGCGGGTCCAGATGAAGAGACAGTCCATAATTCTAAGACATTTATTTTCATCATGTGGAGAGTGGTGTGGATGGAATTGTATCAATCTCTCTCCCTCTCCCTCTCACCCATCTCTCTCTTTCTCTCCCCACACACACACACACACACACACACACACACACAGATTTGTGTGTGTGTGTATATATATATGTATATATATATTGCATATATATTATGTATATATGTCTCTATACAGTTGACAACCCATAAATTTTAAGGTTCTGTATCTATAGATTAAACCAACTGTGTATTGAAAATGGTTTAAAATAATAACAAAGCAAGCATCTATACAGAACATATATATGCTACTCCTAAATAATACATTACAACACAATTTATAAAATGTTTACATTATATTAGGGATGAGTAATCTAGAGATGACTTAAGATATATAAGCAAATGTAAATGGATTGTATGCACATCATATGAGAGACTTGAGCACCTTATGTTTCTAGTATTTGTGAGGGATCCAGGAACCCACACTTGCTAATAATGCTTAGGGAGGACTGTGCATAGAAAGAGACACAATCTAAAGTTCCTATATCATTGATAAAATGATAATCTTTCTATTTATCATTTGTCTATTTTCTATTCATCTGTCCACCATCTATCTATCTATCTATCTATCTATCTATCTATCTATCTATCTACCTATCTATGATCTACCACATTTTGCTAATAACACAAACATATAAAACATTAATTACTCCTTATAAGGGTGACAGAGTTTATAGTTTGAATTCTATCCATTTAAAGGATTTTGGTAAAATGCTTAGATTTTTCTCAGAAAGCTTACACATTAGAAACAAAACCTTGTTTTACAAGATTGACCCTGAGGTGCTGAGAAGAAGGTATATTCTTTTATTTCAGTGTGAAATGTTCTGTATATATCTGTTAAATCCACTTGGTTCATAACCTCTATTAGTTTCACTGTGTCTCTGTTTACTTTCTGTTTCAATGGCCTGTCCATTGGAGAGATTTGAGTGTTGAAGTCTCCCACTATTTTTGTGTGGGGTTGAATGTGTGTCTTGAGCTTTATTAAAGTTTCTTTTATGAATCTGGGTGTCCTTGCATTGGGGCACAGGTGTTCAGATAAACTAAAACAGTTAAACTCATAAGGTTTAAAGTAAATTTAAGTTGGTTTAGCGGTAATAGCAATGCCTTAAAGAGAAATTACAGAACTATATAGATAATGAAATGACTCAGAATTTCAACAGTTGTCTGACAGTGTGTATTAAGTACATTAAAATTTTTAAACATGAAAAGAAATAGAAAAATGACTTAAGATCAACAAGTAAGTTTTACCATTAGATAGGCCTTTAAATAGCTACAATTGTTACATTAATGTGGTTATAGAAATATAATATAGTACATTAATAGATAAAGAATTTCAGGTGAGATACAAAAACTGTTGAAAATAGAAAACCAAATATAAATCTTTTTAAAAAATTGAAACCAAGACAAAATATTAGATATTTCCATTTAGTTCTGGTTATGCAATACTTGGTAAGACTTGTTAATATGCATATATATATATATATATATATATATGTGTGTGTGTGTGTGTGTGTGTGTGTGCATGTGTGTGTGCGTATGTGTGTGTGCGTATGTGTGTGTGTGTGTTTCCCTAAGGACCCTACAATTCTCATACCTTCAGAATAATATTTCTCTCATTATTAGTCATCTAAAGAGGAGAAAAATAACTTCTGACTCTAAATTGGAAGAAATAACCACTTAAATATTAAATTCTTATTAATCATAAGTCTCCTGATTAAAGTTTACTTTTGATAGTAACTCATAAAGCATGATTTTGCTATATACTTTCTTACAATAATGAATACCAGGTTTTCAGAGCACAAACTGTCACAATCTTTAGACATATTTATGTATTTGGGCCATAAATATTAGAAGAACATGATTATTTGAGTCATACTTAAGAAGACAGCAGATTTTGAAACATTTGGGAATATTCTACTTTCTATGTTAAGTATAAGCTTTCACAATAATAATTATTGTTAAATGATTCATCCTTGAATAGAGTAATGGATTTAATTGCCATTCCTAGTTTGAAAGAATGTGTTTATCACTCATCCTGGAGAAAATTTAATTAGGAAAGCAAAATATTTCCCAGGACCTCCAAATTTTTTAGAAAAAATATAAAGGGCAAAAATTTTTACATAATATTCTAAAGTTATTTGTCAGTGAAGCCGTAAAAATCAACTTTTCACCTGTAAGTTATGCTAGGTTCCATCTGAGTCTCACTATCTAAAGGTGAATAAGACATAGATCCTATCTGTTAGTTTTATGGGGTCTGTTGGAGGCACCAATAAAATCCAGACCTATGAATTACTTAGGTACTCACCAAGAGCTGGTTCACTATGGAGCCATGTGGCTGACAGAGGAGTCAGATGCAGAAGGGATTAACATTAAGGCCATGGATAAGGGCATTCACTAGCTTTAAGGAGCCACATGCTCAAAGCAAAATGAGATAAGTTATTGTTCTAACCTAAAAGATTCAAGATCAAAATTAAAGATGTGTCTATTCACCCTCAATTTGGGGTGTTTCAATCTTGGAAAACAAATTGAAAGTGAACACATCGAAGTTTCTTTTTGTGCTAAATTTATATAACCATAATTACATGCTTCATTTCCATTTAAATGATATAATATGGATATCATTTCCATATAAATGATATATTTGATATAATGATATATCAAATGATATAATGATAATGTTCTTTAGTTGGGTGGAAATATATATGCATACCTACATAGTTCAGAGAAGTTATAATTTTATTTATGTTCTTAAACTGCCAACAAACATGTTATTTTTCTTAAAAAAGATAATTTTATGTTTTAGATTATAATACAGTCTGCTTATTTTATGGAATTTTTTCTTTTGGTTTATGATAAAAGCAACTTTTGTAATTTAGGTATATATTAAAATTTTGATGGGAACTATTTTAACAAACTCTGAACTAAACTTCTCTTTTAGGCTGTGACACTTGAGGATGGAACAGTAAAATTCTTCATTTTTGAGTCATTTGTTTCAATATAGCCTAATCCTAGGAAATCTGTTAGGATGACGAGGGCAATAAAACCAGCCACAAGACAGTCTCTGCTCACTGTATCACAGGTGAGCTGTAAATATATGTAGGCTGACTTGTTCACCACCTCACAACACCATTTAGAAGACTCTCTGCAGGACCATGCCTGGTAACATTTCTGGTTCAGTGTTGAAGTGCATGAGGAGATGCACCATGAATCCTCATTGTTCAAGGATGCTGAGGTGATGGGGAACTGGCTTGTATTCACAATTACGTAAAACACCCATTCCTTTTCCTTTTCTATAAAGCCACATTTCAAAGCAAAAACAAAAGTGGGTTAATTATGACATAAAATTTTGACCACCACTCATCAGCCTTCTATGTATTTATATTAATGGATTTTATTTGCCTTTTAATCAAGATGGGTAGTGTTTGAAAGGCTCATTTTTCTATCCCTTTTTCTATCATTTTTAGGTATCAAACCACCATTCTATAAACTATTTTCAGTGGGTTTAGGATGCTATTTTTCCTTTGCTGATACAAGGTGGAGCTTGCATGTGTTCTTCACGTATACTAATAAAAATACTTTTCCTCATGTGGGCTTAGATAGCCATAACCAGAGGCTTTAGGAATCTCATCTCAGAGGTTTATAGAAGACCGACACATCATTTTGGAGAATAATAAAAATGACTAGACAGAAATAATCTCAGGATTATTCCTGAGAACCAAAGGGGATGAAGTAAGCACCATATGATTTTTAAATATAAACAGAGTAAAGACAGGCTGGGAGGCATATGAATGATTTGACAAAGTCATGAACAGAGTAAAGACAATCTGGGAGGCATATGAATGATTTGACAAAGTCATGAACTTGAGAATACCATGAGGAAAAGCTGGGGATGTGGAAGGAAACTAGAATCATTAGAGAATCTAATATTTAAGCAAAGGTGTAGAGGAAAATCTTTCTGATATATGCTGAAATAAAATAAGAATACAAAAAAAATGTTAAAAAGACACCAGAAAGGAAATAGAGTAAATACCTGTGTTTGTATAAATAAAATATTTGAGTAACTCATGACAGAGAAATATGGTTTCTGTCTTTATATTCTATATTTAGACTGAAGGAGACTAAAGTTGGAAACACAGAGAGCATTCAAGCAGAATAATGAATGAGATCAAGGTTGCCAAGCTTCACATTACTTAAACTACAGAAACATTTGCTGTAGTTTTATATTTGAATCACATGTTAACTTTTTTTAGTAAAACCTTGAATTGAGGGATTGGGATTACTCAGTGGTTAAAGTAATAACCACTCAAGTGTAGGATCTGGGCTCAAACTCCCAGAGTGTGAGAACATGAGACAGAGGCAGGAGAATCTCTGATGCTCACAAGCCACTAGTTTCATGTACATTGTATCAAATAACAAAAGATCATCCATCTCAGAACAAGACAGAAAACGGGCAGACTGACACCCAAGGGTTGTCTCTGACATCCACGTGAACACCATGGATTATGTGCAGAACACATACAAACAAAACAGATAGGAAAGAAAAAATAGAGTGGATCAATGGATCAAGATGGGAAGCAAGAGAGATATGGAGAAGAGAGAGGAGAAGAAAATGAAGCAACACACACACACACACACATACACACACACACACACACACACACACCATACACACTTGCCTGATGACTGAACTGAGACAGTATGAAAGGAATCCCATGTGGAGATAAGAAAGGTCTGTTTTAGGGCCAATGTAGAAAATCCTCAATAAAACAAGTATATTTTTCAGGACACAAAAAGCTTAAAAACCATGGAATAGATGAAGTTAATTAAACTATGGTTCGTGGGTACCAGAGGGCCAAGAGGTAAGAAGTTCTTCCAAGGAGGAAAATATATCATGAATTATCCAGACAATAGCATTAAAAGGATTAAGTTTATAAAAGAAATTTGTTTTAATAAATTTTATTTTGAGAATATATTGTAGGAAGTGCTAAAACATGTAAGTATCATGATCTTCATCTTTCATTTTTATTATTTATTTTAAAAAGATTTTATTCTTTTAAAAATATTTATTTTATTTTGTGTCATCGATGTTTTACCTGGATATATGTTTATGTAATATGCATGTGCAATGCTCAGCTCATAGAGAGCATTGGTTTTTCTGGAGTTCCAAATAGTTAACTGCTACGTGGGTGCTGGAAATTGAAGCTGGGTCTCCTGGGCCAACAGCAAGTGGTCTTAAGCACCGAGGCTCTCTCTAGCACCATGGTTTTATATCTAATTATGTGTATGCGTGTTTGTTTGTGTGTGTGGGTATGTACACACAAGTGCAGGTGCCTTAGGAAGCTAGAAGCATTGGGTGGGCCCTTTTGGAATTGGAGTTGTTGGTGAATGTGAGCCAACTGACGTAGGTGCTGGGAACATAACCACTGAACAATCTCTCCAGACCCTTTCCCTCCTTCAAAAGTCCATTTCTTATGCAGCTGCAGGGGATAGGGGCAGAGGGAACCTCTAGAAAGTCCCAGAGACCTGGGATGTGATAGATTTTCAGGAGCCAATGGGGATGTTCTTAACCCAAATGCTCATTACTGGGGAGATAGAACCTGAACAGAACTCCAATAGACAGGACTCTCAGTGGAAGGATGGGGCCACCCACGTACCTTCACAAATTTTGACCCAGAATTTTTCCTATTTAAGGGAAATGCAAAGACAAAAATGGAGCAGAGACTGAAGGAAAAACCATCCAGTGACCAGTCCAATTTGGAATCTATCCCATGTGCAGACACCAAATCCTGACACTATTGCTAATGCCAAGAAATGCTAGCTGACAGGATCCTGGCATGGCTGTCCTCTGAGAGTCTCTACCAGCAGCTGACTGAGACAGATGCAGAAACTTACAGCCAATCAATGACTGATTGGGGTTGGGGGCCCATATGGAAGAGTTTGGGGAAGGACTGAAGGAGCTAAAGGGGATGGCAACCCCATAGGAAGAACAACAGTATCAACTAACCCAGACCCCTGGGAGTTCCCAGAGACTAAGCCAACAACTGAAGAGCATACATAGGCTGCTCTGTGGCCCCCAGAACATATGTAGCAAAGGACTGTCTTGTCTGGCCTCAGTAGGAGAAGATGTGCTTAATCCTGGAGACTTGATGCCCAGGGAAGGGGGATGGGGGTGAGGTGGATGGGCAGGTGGGTGAGCACCCTCTCAGAGGCAAAGGGGAGGGGGTGGGGTAAAGAACTAGGGGAGGAGGGACTGGGAAGGGGACAATATTTGAAATGTAAATAAATAAAATAATTTAATAAAACAACTAATTTCTCTCCCATTTTTCCTGAGATTCATTTTAAGTATAATGCACCATAAAAGGAAGTAGAAAGGCAGTTGATCCTTTCCCTGACCTCTGTGGTAGGGTTCCAGTCCAGTCTCCTCCACCTACTTGACACTATAGTTGCAAGCAACTCAAACACTGTAGAGGAATTTTATTTCTTTCTTTCTTTCTTTCTTTCTTTCTTTCTTTCTTTCTTTCTTT